>CM052894.1:20586730-20686015 GCA_028534135.1 Potos flavus | reverse complement strand
TGGCCATTGGTGCTATGAACATTGGGGTACATGTGGCCCTTCTTTGTATTGCATCTGCATCTTTGGGGTAAATATCCAGTAGTGCAATTGCGGGGTCATAAGGTAGCTCTATTTTTAATTTCTTCAAGAATTTCCACACTGTTTTCCAAAGTGGCTGCACCAACTTGCATTCCCACCAACAGTGTAAGAGGGTTCGAGATAATAAACTCTTTGTTAATGCAACCAAGAACCCTTTGGGACTCTCCCAACTTCTGTTCCCAGTGTCTTCTTTCATATTTCACTTCCCAGTTATAACTAACAAACCACACAAATTATTTCAAACTATAGTGACTGATTTTTCATTAAGAAAAAATGTTGTATTTAATCAGAATTTGCCATGGAAACCATGATGAGCTTTTGGTTTGTATTGAACACTTTCAATAATTCCCATTTTACATATAAAAATGCAGTAGTAAGGAAGTTATATTACATGTGTAGAGTCATATAACTAGCAAATATTGAATCCAGGATGTGAATATATGAAATGTATTTTTAAAGCTTGTGCCAGCAAGCTTTTCTTTCATTAGACTCATCATTCTCACTGTTGGTGTTTTAAATCCTGGACTTTCATTTTCATCTGGAATATACATCTCAAGTAATTTATAACTCAGAGTAAATGCTGAAGTTTTACAACCATTTATTTTTATTAGAGTAGACTTAATAGCATTTGTTTAATGGCACTTGCATTCTGATAAACTTTCCTAAATAACCTTTAGAAGTGGAATTCGAACAAATGCTATGGGGACATATGGTATATGTGAGTATTTTTGGATCTGGGTATCTCATTAAAAATATGATTAATGGGAGGTGCCTGGGTGGCTCAGTCGTTAAGCATCTGCCTTCAGCTCAAGTCATGATCCCAGGGTCCTAGGATCGAGCCCCACATCGGGCTCCCTGCTCGGCGGGAAGTCTACTTCTCCCTCTCCCACTCCCCCTGCTTGTGTTCCCTCTTTAGTTGTGTCTCTCTCTGTCAAATAAATAAATAAAATCTTTTAAAAAAAATGATTAATGTGCTATGGTGAGTGCTTTGAATTGTGTAAGACTGATGAATCACAGACCTGTACCCCTGAAGCAAATAATACATTATATGTTAATAAAAATATGATTAATGTTATACATATATATAATTTTATTCCAGTATAATTAATTACAAATAGATAGATAAATAGATATAGATATATAATTTTAATTCCAGTAAAATTAACATACAGTATTATATTAGTTTTGGGCATACAATATATTGATTCCACAATTCTATGCATTACTTAGTGCTCATCAGGATAAATGTTCTCTTAGTCCTCTTCACCTATTTCACCCATCACTCCACCCACTGATCCTCCTGATCCTCTGGTAACCATTAGTTCTCTATATTAGAGAGTATGGGCTTTTTTGTTTTGGTTTTTTGTTTATTATTTTTCATATGTTTCATAAATTTCACATATGAGAACTCATATGGTATTTATCTTTCTCTGACTTATTGAACTTAGCATTATACCCTCTAGATCTACCCATTTTGTTGCAAATGGCAGGGTTTTATTTTATTCTTTTTATAGCTGAATAATATTCCATTACATGCACACACACACACACACGTGTGTATGTGTATGTATGTATGTATACATATATATATACACATCACATCTTCTTTATTCATTTATTATTTTTTAAAGATTTTTATGTATGTGTGTGTGTGTGTGTGTGTATATATATGTATGTATTTAGAGAGCATGTGACTGGGGGAGGGTCAGAGGGAGAGGGAGAAAAAGAATCTCAAGCAGACTCCACACTGAGCATGGAGCTAGATGTAGGGCTTGATATCATGACCTGAGTCAAAACCAAGAGTCCAACACTTAACTGACTGAGCCACCTACGTGCCCCTTTCCATTCATTTATTGATGGACACCTTGACTGCTTCCATAATGTGGCTATTGTCAATAATGCTGCAATAAATATAGGGGTGTATATATCTTTTTGAATTAGTGTTTGTGTAATCTTTGGCTAAATACCAAGTAGTGGAATTATGGGGTCATATGGTAACTCTATTTGTAATTCTCTGAGGAACCTCCATAGTATTTTCCACAGTGACTTCTCCAGTTTGCATTCTCACTAACAGTGCATGAGTGTTACTTTTTCTCCACATCCTTGCCTACATATGTTGTTTATTGTGTATTTGATTTTAGCCATTCTCATAGTTGTGAGGTGATATCTCATGGTAATTTTGATTTGCATTTCCCTGATGATGAGTGATGTTGAGCATCATTTCATGTGTCTATTAGCCATCTGCATGTCTTCTTTGGAGAAATGTCTGTTCATGTCTTCCACCCATTTTTTGATTGGATTATTCATTTTCTGGATTTTGAGTTTTGTAAATTTTTCATATATTTTGGATACTAACCCATTATTGGATATATCATTTACAAATATCTTCTCCCATTTTATAGATTGCCTTTTAGTTTTGTCGATTGTTTCCTTCACTGTGCAGAAGCTTTTTATTTTGATATAGTCTCAAGAGTTTTACTTTTGTTTCTCTTGACTAAGGAGATGCATCTAGAAAAATGTTGCTAAATCTCATGTCAGATAAATTAGTGCCTGTGCTCTCTTCTAGGATTTTTATGATTTCAGGTCCCACATTTTGATCTTTAATCCATTTTGAGTTTATTTTTTGTGTATGGTGTGAAGAAGTGGTCCAGTTCCATTCTTTTGAGTGTAGCTGTCTAGTTTTCCCAATGCCATTTCTTGAAGATATTGTCTCTTTTTTCCCATTAGATATTTTCTTTGTTGAAAATTAATTGGCCTTATAATAATAGGTTCATTTCTGGGTTCTCTACTCTGTTTCATTGATCTAGGGGTCTATTTTTGTGCCAGTACCATACTGTTTTGATTATAATCACTTTGCAGTATATCTTGAAATTTGGGATTATGATGCCCCAAGCTTTGTTTTTCTTATTCAAGATTGCTTTGGCTAACCAGAGTCTTTTGTGGTTCTATACAAATTTTGGCACATATTGAAATGATCATATAGTTTTTATCCTTTCTCCTATTGATGTGACATATCACATTGATTTTTTTGTGAATATTGAACCACCCTCGCATACCAGGAATACATCCCCCTTGATCATGGCAAATGATTTTTTTTTTTAACATATTGTTGGATTTTGTTGTAGTGTCTTTATCTAGTTTTGGTATCAGGTTAATTCTGGTGTCATAAAATGAATTTGGAAGTTTCCTTTCCTCTTCTATTTTTGGAATAGTTTGAGAATAATAGGTATTAAATCTTCTTTAAATGTATGGTAGGTTTCACTTGTGAAGCCATCTTGTCCTAGACTTTTGTTTGTTGAGATTTTTTTGATTACTGATTCGATTTCATTGCTGGTAATCTGTTCAAATCTTTTTCTTCCTGATTCAGTTTTGGAAGGTTACATGTTTCTAGGAATTTATCCATTTCTCCTAAGTTGTCCAATTTGTTGGCACATAATTTTTTATAGTCTCTTACAATTATGTGTATTTCTGCAGTGTTCATTATTTCTCCTATTTCATTTCTGATTTTGAGTCCTCTCTCTCTCTTTGACGAGTCTGGCTAGAAGTTTATCAGTTTTATGATCTTTTAAAAAAACCACCTGGTTTTATTGATCTATTCTTTTGTTTTTTTAGTTTCTATTTCATTCATTTCTTCTCTAATCTTCATTATTTCCTTCCTTCTACTTATTTTGAGTCTTGTTTGTTCTTTTCATAGTGCCTTTTGGTATGAGGTTAGGTCATTTATTCAAGATTTTCTTTGCTTCTTCCTTCCTTTCTTTTTTTTTTCCCTTTTTGCTTTAGGTTGGTATTGCTATAAACTCTTCTTAGAACAGATTTTGCTGCATCTTAAAGATTTTGCACTGGTATTTTTTCATTTTCATTTGTCTCCATGTATTTCCTTTTTGGTTTCTCATTTGACCCATTCATTGTTCAGTAATGCATTATTTAACCTTCACGTTTTTGTGTTCATTCCAGATTTTTTCTTGTGCTTGATTTCTAATTTCATAATGTTGTGATTAGAAAAAATGTGTGGTATAACTTCGATCTTTTTTAATTTGTTGGGACTTATTTTGTGACCTAATATGTAGTCTGTTCTGGAGAATGTTCCATATGTACTTGAAAAGAATATGTATTCCATTATTTTAGGATGGAATATTCAGAATATATCTGTTAGATCCATCTGGTCCAATCTATTATTGGAAGCCACTGTTTCCTTGTTGATTTTCTGTTTGGATGACTGATGTAAGTGGGATGTTAAAGTCCCCTACTATTATTGTATTACCAGTGATTACTTTCTTAATGTTTGTTATTAACTGCTTTATATAATTGGATGCTCCCAATTATTATTTCTTCTTTTCGGATTGTTCCCTTTATGATTATATGGTGTCTTTCTATGTCTCTTATTACAGTCTTTGTTTTAAAGTTTATTTTGTCCAAAACAAGGATTGCTACCCCAGCTTTCTTTTCACTTCCATATGCATGATAAATGCTTTTCCATCCCTTTACTTTCAATCTATTGCATATGTCTTTATGTCTGAAATGAGTCTCTTGTATGCAGCATATAGATGTGTCTTGCTTTTTAATCTGTTTTGTCACCCTATGCCTTTTGATTAGAGATTTTAGTCCATTTATAGTCAAAGTAATTATTGACAGGTATGTATTTATTGCCCTTTGTTACTTGTCTTATGGTTATTTTTATAGTTCTTTTCTTGCTCCCTTCTTTCATAGTTTGCTGGTTTTCTTTAGTGATATACTTGGATTCCTTTCTCTATTTTTTTGTATATCTATTACTGGTTTTTTATTTGAGGTTATCATTAAGTCTATAAGTAACAGCTTATGCATATAGAAGTCTATATTAAGTTGATGGCCACTTAAGTTTGAACCCATTCTAAAAGCATTCAATTTTTATGCCTCTCCCCATGACATTTTTGGTATACAGTATCATATTTACATCCTTTTATTTTATGAATCCCTTGTCTGATTTTTATAGGTATATTTAGTTTTCTTGCTTTTGTGCTTCCTATGTTTCTTGCTCCTTCTTATGGTCTTTCTTTCCACTCAGAGTTCCTTTTAACATTTCTTGTAAGACCGGTTTAGTGGGCGGGGTTTGGTCCCTGTGTTGGTTCTGGGTTTGGACCAGTCTGGGGCCACCTTTTGCTTGAGGTGAGTCAGACCAGTGTTTGCCAGAGCTGTAGTAGCTCCAAACTGCAGGGTGCTCTCCCTGTGTTGTCCCCTGCGAAACTTTCAGACCAAGTGTCTGCCCCTGGTCCACTTCTGTAGCTGCAGTTAAATGTGTGTGTGTGTGTGTGTGTGTGTGTGTGTGTGTGTGTGTGTGGTTATCTTGCTCTCACCCTGGGGCAGCAGTCACTTTGAAGTGGTTCTGGCCTCTGTTGTGGCTACTGACACACTGCCAAGCTTGTGGCACCACTTTGCATGAACTCCTACTGATGGTATGTTAGAGGGGGCAGATTCACAGGAGAATTCAGGGTCAGGGCACGCATTGCCAGCAAGGTCCACACCAGTGAGCTGCAGGAGATCTGTAGCTGCTTGGGAAAACTTCTGCCCAGGCCTCGATGGAGAGGGTGGATTTGGAGAAATGTGCAGGGTTGGGGGTGTGTGGTTAGCAAGCTTGGTGGAGAGTGCTTGTACTGCCTGCTAGTTCCAGCAGGTGTCTGTATATCTATGCCAGGGGTTAGGGGAGGGAAGTGGTGCCCGCCAGCTCCTTTGTTCTTGGAAAAGTCTGCCAAAGATATCTGTCCCTCCAGCACACACTCTGAGATTAGTAAATAAATCTTCTTGCATACCCCAGGTGTTTTTCAAAGGGCTGATTCTATGCTGTATCTCAGTGGGATTCTTTTGTTGTGCTGTCTCTTTAATGACAGGGACTCAGTTTTCTCACCCTCCTGCCTCTCCCAGAGCTGAGCTTACTGATTTTTAAAGTTTCAGGTGGTAAGCCCTACTGATTGCAGAAACTCAGAAAATTAGGCCCTTCTGGTTTTCAAAGCCCAATATTAATGGGGTTTTATCTTCCCTTATGGGTATTCAATGCCTGGAGCAACTGGTGTGCCTGGTGTGGGGTTTGCTCCTCTCTCTCCTTCATGCCCCTGGCATCCCTCCCTCTCATAGACAGTCTCACAGATGAGTTTGGGGCCCAGCCATGTCTCCATCCTTCCTACCCTCTTTAATGTGGACTATTCTCTACATGTAGTTGTGGAGAGTCTGTTCTGCCAGACTTTAGGTCATCTTTTGGGTTATTTACACCGATGAGTGTGTTGCCTAGGTGTATCTATGGGACAAGGTGAGCCTAGGATCCTCCTACTTTGCCATCTTCCCTGCAAAAGTACCACTAAGTTCCAATTGCACAAAGCTACTGGGAGCCCATAGAAATTATTAGATTTAAAAGTGAAATTTTGTAGGAATGTACATTGGAAAGTACTGTGGACAATTTTAATGAAATTGAGTTTGCAAACTACATGACAAAGCATATTCTTAATTAATAATACATTGTGTAGATACATTATTATATGTAGACAGATAGATGATAGATAGATAGATCATCAACCATGTCTCTTCTAATCTGCATCTTTTTTTACTAAAAGTTTACTGTGCTGAGCCAGTAACAAGATACACTGAAGACAATCAAATACATGAAAATGGAAAAGAGAAATGTACATTGTATCATTTCAGATAAAGACCAGTGATGTATATAAGTATACACCTTGGGGTAAAAACATGCATTATTTAAGCTATAGCATTGAATAGCTCTAGCACTGAATGGGCCTTTAAGAAGTCAAAGCCAACACATTCTCTTCTCCTGTCTGGAAACCAATGTCATGAGAGGGCCACGTGCTTTGCTTGAGATCACACTACTAGTGTCCTCTGTTGCCTTACCTGATATACTAATACAAATCTAGTACTAATACCTATCTAGAGCACATTTTGAGCATATTTTAGATGCCAAGCACTGTGTTATCTCAATTTTTCCTGTCACTCTATAATGCAATGCTTTTATAGAGGAGGAAGTAGAGGTAGAGAGAGATTACATCTTCAGTCTATGTGGGGATTGGTACTTAGATGAAGGGAAATCTCAAAGGTCTATGTTAGTGCCCTTTTTACCATGCTATTACCCTTCTATCATTAAAGGAAAAAAGGAGTACACGATGCAACTACAAAGCATTGAATGATGTAAGTGCACTGGTACTGTTTATATTTCCCCTTTGACTTCAGATGTGAGTAATAAGTTGCCTTTCAATCCTTATAAAACTTCAAAACACATGATGAACATAGCGACCTTGCCTGGTGCCAGGTGTTTTTTGGGTCCTCAAAAATGTCAGCTCTCTTTCCCTGTATCCCTTATGACCAGTCTACAAAGGTAAATATTTTTCTGTTTCAATGCTTGGTACGCAGATTAAATCTTTATTAAATGCTTTCTTGAGCCAAAACTTGTACTTGAAATAAATGAGAGATTGTAGACAAAAATGAATAAACTTGTTTACTGTTTCAGCATTTCTGTCAATATATTAGGAGGCATAAAACCTTATAAAAATGCCTGGCAATCTAAGCAAAATATGCCAAAAATCCATACACACTCTATATAAAGTTTCAGTTATGCAAGATGAGTAATTCTAGAGATCTCTTGTACAACATGTATAGTTAAAATTACTGTGTTGTGTACCTAAAACACTTTTAAAGAGAAAATCTCATGTTGTATTCTTATAAAAAACAAAACAACAAAAATGAAAAAAAAAAACCCAAGGAAGCACAAGAAAATTTTCAATGATGGGGATATCTATTACCTTGATTGTAGAGATAGTTTTGCGTGTGTTTGCATATGTCCAAAATCATCAAATCATATATATCTAAAATGTGCAGTATTTTTGTATATCAGTCATATGTCAATAAAGCTGCCTTTAAGAAAGACATTTTCTCATTTCATCGAGTTGTCAAACTTATTGGCATAATGCTGTTCTTAATATTACTTTATTTTTCTAAAAAGATTTTATTTATTTATTTGACAGAAAGAGAGAGAGAGATCACAAGTAGGCAGAGAGGCAGGCAGAGAGAGAGGGGAAAGCAGGCTCCCTGCTAAGCAGAGAGCCTGATGCGGGGCTCGATCCCAGGACCCTGAGATCATGACCTGAGCCGAAGGCAGAGGCTTTAACCCACCGAGCCACCCAGGTGCCCCACTTTATTTTTCTTTAAATGGCTGTAAATTGTGTAGTGATGTATCTTTTATTCCTGATTTTGACTTATTTATGTTTTCTATTTTTTGTTGACCAAGTTAGCTACAGCATAGCAATTTTATTCCTCTCACAAGACAAAAAACAAAACAAAAAAAGCTGGGCTTTTTAATTTTACCTGGTGTTTGTCTCTCATATCACTGATTTCTGCTCTAAAATGTATTTCCTTTCATTTATTCATTTTAGGTTTAAACTGTTTTTCCTTGTTCCCCCAACTTAAGGTGGAAGTTTAGATCACCGAGTATAGCTCTTTCCTATTTTCTGATACAATCATCACAACTCTAATTTTCCTCTAAGAACTATTACAAACAGATCTCACCAATTTGGACATATTGTATTGTCTTCATTCAGTTCAAAACACTTTCTAATATTTTTTTATTTCTTCTTTCATTCACGGACCATGTATGAGTGTGTTGCTTGGTTCCAGTTTTTGAGATATTCTAGAGATCTTTTTGTTCTTGTATTTTAATTTAATTTCACTGTAGTCGATGTTCAGTATTGTAGTTCAATCCATTGAAAAATTTTAAGACTTGTTTTATAGCTCTTTATTGGTCTTTATAGGTGAATATTTCATGCCCATGTAAAAAGAGTGTTTATTTTTTAAGAGTTGGGTGTAGTAATCTATGAATGCTAATTAGCTCATTTTAGTCAATGGGGTTGTTCAAAACTTCAATATTCTCACTGGGTTATTATTCTATCAATTACAGAGGAAAAGATATTACACCCTATTTACAATATAGATTTGCTTATTTCTTCTGTTGGTTTGGCAACTTTTACCTTTTGTATTTAAAGCTCTATTTACCTTTTGTATTTAAAGCTCTGTTACACACTTTGATTGGTTACGACTTCTTGATCAATTGACACTTCTGTCTTTCTGAAATGTCCCATTTTATCTCTGGTAATACTCTGTCTTGAATTATATCCAAATTCTTATGCTTAGTATTTTCATGGTTTATGTTTTTCTTTTATTCACTTTCAACTTCTGTCATATTTTATGTATATTTGGTTTTTTATGCAGTCTAAGAATCTTTGCCTTTGCAGTTGGTCTTTTCTTCCAGTCTTATAATCTCTGCCTTTCACATAAAGTATTTAGTCTCTTTTCATTTAATATAATTATTGATATGATTGTGTTCAAGTTTACCATTTTGTTATTCATTTTCTATTTGTCCTATTTATGGTCTGTGTATATTCCTTGTTAATTTTTGGCTAACTGTGTGCTTTTTGAATTCCACTTTATCTTGTGTATTAACATTTTGACTATACAGTTTGCATTAATTTTTAGTGGTTCCTCTGGATTTTATATATATATATATTTCTTTTCTCAGCCTATCTTTAGATAATATGCAAACAATATCACAATACTACAACAGTGCTCCTATACTTCCTGCTCTTGTTTTCATATATTTAAATTCCATATGTTATCAGCACCATAATAGATTTTTATTGCTTTTAGCTTTTACATTTAATATTTAGTAGCCTTTGCGAGGTCTAGAAGTTGAGCATTGTGAGTCTAAAAATATCTCTTTTATTTATTAGTCCAACTCTCAACTTCTTGTACTGTCATAGACTGATAATGTGTCTTATAGATCCTTGAATTTGAATGAGGTTTGGCTACATTTTTGACTGGGCCAATTTTATCCCTGGATTAAGTGCTTTAAATGTATTTCAGACTTCTAGAAGGGCCTTGGGACAAAAGACTCTAAGTTTTCTAGATCTTAAGACTGTGATATTTCAAGTTTGATAGACTTCAAAACTGCTCGATTTTTAGATGTCTAGATCTTAGGGCTTTTAGGATACATGATTTTTAGACCAGGAGTTGCAAAGTTTGGAGATTGTGAGACCGTAAGACTATGATTCCTGGAAACTTTAATATTGCAATACTGTGGAATGTGGGACTGCAGAACCATGAGATTCTAAGGTTATGCGAGTGGAAATCTACATGGCAACGAGATTTTGAGATTATGTGAATTTGAAACTCTGGACTGGAAAATTAAAAGATCTGTTCTACTTTTCAGCCTTGCCTCTACGTCTGCTTACCCCTGAAAAGTTTCCTTATAAGAGAATTACTTGACAGAATCATTTTTGCAATTGATTCAAATTCTACAGGCTAATACACATACATGTTCATTAAAAGTTCAGTTGGTAGGGTGCCAGGGTGGCTTAGTCAGTTAAGTGTTCGACTCTTAATTTTGGCTCAGGTCATGATCTCAGGGTGGCAGGATTGAGCCCCACATTGAGACTGCTGGAGATTCTCTCTCCCCTCATTGTCTGCCCCTCCCCCAACTTGTGCTCTCTAAATAAACAAATAAATAAATAAAATCTTTTTTAAAAAAGTACAGTTGGTTATAGACTTGCCTTTCCCCTACCTTCCCCCAACATTAGCAACTGCCCCTAAGCATGAAAATCTTTTTTGTGTTACTTCACCAGGAATTCACCAACAAGCTCCAAATAAACTGCAATAAGCTAGTTTTCCAGCCCTCTTTAGGGGTGCTGCTTACTACCAGAAAGTAAGGCCAGATGTCAGAAGCCACAGGTTTCAAATAAGCCCTCCTGACCCAGTTTTTGACCCATTTGATCCAGTTCAGATGCTGTGCTCACCCTCCAGATGAGCTCAAGATTGTTACCATCTAGTTGTCATAATGAAAAAACACCACCACCACCCAACAACAAAACACCACCAGCCCATGACAGATCTGACTGTGCCCCTTAAAGGGAAAAAAAGAGGTGGCACTCTAATTCAAAGAAACCTCTTCCCCATTCCCTGAAAAACCCTGACATCAGCTTGCTTACGAGGCCCTTAATTACCCTAACTCCATAAAACCCTGACCATGAGACCTAATGGAGAGCCTGTGACTTTACAGCATCAGCATCCCTTCTCCATTCTCTGGCCATTGAATAAATTACCTGCTTGCCATCAGATACTGTTTTGTTATTTGGCTATTTGGTGAATGGTATTGAGTAGGGAAAGAACCTACCACTTAGGTAACACTAGGAAGGGTTTGTCACTCTAGAGTTCAATTTTCTAGATGATATTTGCCCTCAGGTCTCAATGGCTTTAAAGAAAAATGTGATTTTTTTTTTTTTCTGTTATTTCTTGACAGTTTGGTGCAAGTGAAGGTCTTTTATATTCTTCTATTTGCTAATCATAAGTTGAACTTTCATTGAGTTCTTAATTTCAGTTATTATGCTTTTTAGCTTCTATTTGATTTGGTTTTATCGTTGCCAGTTCTTGGCCAGAATTCTCTCCATCTTGTCATTTCACTTCTTGAACATATTATTAACCACAATTATTTGAAAATAATTGTTAGACAACCGCAATATCTGGATCCCCTCTGATTCTATTGTATTGTCTGCTTTTTCACTGTCTCGGTCAATCATGTTCTTTTACATGCTTGCTACGACAGTTACACAGCTATTTCTTCTCAGCCTAAAAACCCACCGCTCTGTACACTGCTCTGAGGGTGGGAATCTGCAAAAACCATTTCTGATATGCCAGCTGACTTCCCCTGAGGCTTTGCCCATAAAGACACTAGAGGGAGATTGGAAGGTTGGAGGGAGAAGAAGGGACTTTCTCTTCCAAGTTTAGTTCCTGTCTACTCCCTATTTCTATCAGTATCATCTTCCCAATGATTCTTTACCCCAGAGCAGGTGTTTGTTTAAGTAGCAGCAGTGGAATCCAGTTTCCGGTTCTTCAAACAGAGAACCAGCCTTAATGTGACTGCTCAGAGAGTCCAGCACCAGCCAAGCAGGATTGCCCCCAAAGTCTGTGTCTCAGCCCCACACAAATCCTCCTGCAAGATCTGAGACACCATCGGCTAAGCATCAATCCCTTCTTCATATCCTGATTTTTATCTCTAAGGGACCTTTCTTCTAAGCTTCACTGAAATATTTCCATCTTCTTTCTCTTGTTCTTCCAGTTGTAAATAAGGTAGCTGCTTCTGCATTTGCTACCTTGTGATACTTTAGTGTCCTATCTTTTGCCTTTCGGTTCTTCAATTTCCACTGAAAAATTCTTTATATGAAATCATTTCCGTTGACATACATTGTATGGTTTCTGCTTCCTGACTAGACTCTCAGTGATACTCTTTGTTGTTTTCTTAATGGGTGCTAGACATATTGCATTACACACTTTAGAGACAAAAGTCCAAGGAGGACTTTTGCTGGGGGAGGTCTTTTAATCAGGAATTGAGCTGATTCAAAGCTAACCTTCAATCCGTGCAGGAGCAGTTTGTATCTAGTTTACAATTACGTTTACAATACAGCTTTCAAGTCCCCAGTTAGTCTCATTTATGAGCAAGAACCCCACATTTCTTATGGCTTTTTACATCCAGATCTATGCGACTGCCAATCGTTTTAGTTCCCATTATATGATTAGATTTTTAGCTTCTCACTTCCTGTTTTCAAACCAGCAAATGCTCAAAGGAAGAAACAGTACCAAATGTTGGGTTCATCATTTTGGGCTTCCCTGCTTTTGGGAATGTTGGCCCTAAAAATTCCCACTTTCCTGGTAGATCTCTGACTTCAAAAAGCTAAAACAAAATTTTTTTTTTTTTTTGCTTGACTAGTTTAGTTTTGGGGACGCCTGGGTGGCACAGTTAAGCATCTGCCTTCAGCTGGGATCAGGTCATGATCCCAGAGTCCTGGGATAAAGTACCCCATGGGGCTCCTTGCTCAGCGGGGAGCCTGCTTCTCCCTCTACCTACCCCTCCCTCCCAGCTCCTGTTGGTGCTCTCTCTCTCTCTCTCTCTCTTTGAAAAATAAAATCTTTAAAACAAACAAAAAATTTAGTTTTTCTCCATGAGAAGTTCAAACTAAAACTAGCTGACATCTGTCTCCCTTTTGTAATGCCAAAGGGAAAATGTACAAGTCGCTGAAGATTCTTTCAATTGCCCCCCTGAGCCTCCATAAAGACTGTTTCCTAACAGTGCTATAAATTTAAGGATTCCTTAAAATCCATAAAATCCATAAAATTTAAGGGTTCCTCCTCAAGACCTGTCATGATTCCCTGATCTTCCATTTTAAATTATATTCTCCCTAGGAAAAAAAAAATTCCATCTCGATATCAAATATTTGATCTGGATTGCTAGAATGTAGGGTAAGAATTCATGTTGTTTCTATTCTTGGATCAAGGAAGATATCAGGCTGTGATATGAGTGGCATAAGTCCTCTTTATTATTTTGTTCCTAAATTTACTATAATAAATTTGTATTTGCAGGGATTTATAATCATCACCATAACTTCAAATTATAAATTCAAAAGTGATTTTGAGATTAAGAAGTCTGTGTATATATATATCTGTGATAATCAGAAAAGAGTTGTGAAAGAGAGTAACATAGAGCCACAAAGTGGAATGAGGATTGCTAAAGATTGGGATGGTGGGAAACAGGGAGTTACTGTTCTCTGGGTATAAAATTTTAGTCATGTGAGAAGAGAAAGTTCTAGAACTGCTGTACAACACTGTGCTTACAGTAAACCAATTTTTAAGTGTATAGTATGGTATTGTTAAGAGGGTAGATCTCATGTTATATGTTTTCTTACCACAATAATAAAAAAAAATTAAAAACCCATAAAGATGCATATATATATGCATACATATACATACACACACACACACACACACACACACACACACATATATATATTTAAACCTGAAAAGAAATATAAAACAAATTTTCCAGAGGGGTTTCTTTCTTTGTGTTATTATAAAAATTTTTTTCCATAGTCATTTGAGATATTTTCTTCTCTAAATGTTAAGCCATAAACTTACTTTGAATATAAAAAGAGAGAGAGGAAGTAAGGCAATGGGGTTCTCTTCATGCTGTCAACTTACCATCTATTTAGCCAATCCAATTTGCAACAGCTTCATTAATAATTATAATTTCCCCTCTGTATCCATCTACACACCTATAGCCATCTCCATCCCAGTTTCTTCTCTCTAAATGTAGAGAATATGCATGCAAGTAGATTCATTAAGTAGATTCAGTCTTCCGCATGTCCCCTTGACAGAGTTGAGGCAAGCCAGTTGTAAAGGTGATATTTGTTGGCAAAGAAGAGAGCCCGTAATTCATTGGGGTGAGAGTGTAGAATAGTGTGGCTATTCTAGAGAGCATGATGGTAGTACTTAGTCAAATTAAGTGTGCAGAACCCTATCACACAGCAATCCAAGTCTTATGCAGGTTCATAAGGAGACATGGATCAGAATATTTAGAGCTGGAGGCAACCCATTATTTAAAGATAGGACCATCATAATGTGGAATATTGTATTGCTAGTAGAGGCAAAAATCATATACACACAATCATGCATATAATAAAAATGAATTATCTTAAAAATGGTGTGAAGAATAAAAACTGATAAATAGAATTCTATATTATATATTGAAATTTAAAAATACATATAAAATGAAAAATATAAAAATTATATAAATAGAATAGACTATTTAAAAAATAATTAAAATTA
The DNA here is from genome assembly GCA_028534135.1 of Potos flavus. Classification (NCBI taxonomy): domain Eukaryota; kingdom Metazoa; phylum Chordata; class Mammalia; order Carnivora; family Procyonidae; genus Potos; species Potos flavus. Next base: position 20,671,261 of record CM052894.1, on the reverse strand, counting down.
AAAGCTTAAAAATACCTCCCAAATGCATGTGCTCTACAAGAATATGTACAGATTCAAAGATACATTTAGAACCTGTTAAAATAGTGGCCTGTGGCTGGGAGAAGAATGCTATTTACAATGGAGACACATGGGAAGGATAAATATCTAAACAAGTAAACAATGGAGGAACCAATCAATAATAATAGTGTCCTGAATTAAGGACTATGAATAACTTTCCATCTGTGCTCTTCTAAAAGAAAAAGAAAAAAAAACTCTTTTAAATGAACAAACAAACAAAAAATACTCAGAGAATTTTGGCTACATCCCAATTCTCGTTAGGCTTAAGGCTAGCTACTCTTTCTTTTCATGATTTTCTTAATGCATTTCATATTTGGTTCTGGAGTTATTTTAATCGAAATATGTTCCTGCTGTTTTGAGTATGTTGCATGAAGATAATGTGACTTAACCTTAAAGTATAGTTTAGTTTTCTTAAGTGCCTAGTTCCTCTCAGTCATTATAAACAGTAACTTCTCTTTCAAATTGCCCTCGGATATGATTTTACAACAATTTTCCAGCAGCCGTACAAGTCACTGAGCACAATGTCCAACAGAATTTAATTATACTTATTCAGACGGAAGTTGGGTGGTAATTTTCTTTGCCCTTTCATTTTCAGGACAGAGCTGACACAGAGCAAATACCAGTTGAGGCCAGACCCCTTCTTCAGTATTTATTAAACAGGAGCCAAACCAGCCCTGGTATCCCTAATTATCACTGCGAGCGTCGGGACCACAGCCCATAGTTGTTTTGTATAGGTTGTTCATCGTTCATATGCCCGCAGCCAAGAGGGTAATGAGGACTGAAATCCAGCCTGCACCCTGCTAAGCCAGCTGTGTGCACACGGGCTACATCCTCCTAGAGGGGAAATGCCTTGCTCTGATTCATGAGGAGGGGCCATATGGACTAGCAGCATCTCCATTAGCATCTCACTTCACCCATCCCTTTGTGCCCTAGTTCCTTCTCCTCTCTTTTCCATCCATACCTATCTCTGAGCCAAGAGGAGAATCTACAGTACAATTCTTCGCCATAGAGGATGGGGATATTTCTCTTTATCAAAGCCAAGTGAGAGGGGCTCCAAACTCTACAGAGAAGTAGAGCTTGGAGTATCTACCATAAGGGCACACTGGCACATCACTTCCTTCCTGGTATTGTTCAGATGCAGAGTCCTCAGGCACTGCCAAGGAGTAGAAATGCAATTTAGGTTCTTGCTGGAGGCTGACCCTTATTCCCTAGAATTGGAAGAAGTTCTCAAAGAGGTAAGGACCTATTTCTCACCTGGAGATATTTGAAGGCAGAATTGTTCAGATCAAGAAGAGCAAGCTGGAATCATTTGGTAGTGTGCTTAGGAAGAAGGGGATAGGGACTCCCACCCAATCTAATTCTCATGGCAAAGAGTTAAATTACGGTTGATGGCCTTGGATCAATCAGATCTCAGTTCTAGAGCAGAGGCAGAGTAAAACCTACCAAATTCAAACCAACCCCTCAAGTGCCCCACGATGATGAAGGAGGAGTTGTTCTCTGAAGGGAAACCTAAGTGACGTTAGCAGGTGGGTATGGGTGAAAATTGAGAGAGATTTTCAGAGAAAATGCCAAAGTTCTGTACTTGTAGGGTGTGAAACAGTACCTGGGCAGTCACTTGTGCCTTCAAGTAAAGTGAAAAAACCTTGGATGGAGCTAGGGCAAGAGCCATGTGGTCGCTCACGTGGCTTCTGAGAGAAAGGACTGGGTGTGCGGAGATCTCAGGGTTGTATGGTGATACAGCTCTTCCTCTCAAAGTCCTCAGCAAGGGAGAGGCCAGAAAAAAACTTAATTTCCGCCTCATTAAAACCACTCCTATGTTTGCAGAAAATCACCATATGGATAGATGGCATCAGCAACAAATGGAATTACTCTGACCCAGATAGATATCTTCCTGCCACTGGCACTCTTCCTTCTTTCCTACTCCCTTCTCTCCCCTGTCTCTACAGAGAGGAGCTTGACCTAGAGGTGAGAGGAGAGACACAGAGATAAGGTTTTCCAGAAGCAGAGAAGCAGACCACACAACTCCCCATCCCTCTAAGGTATTGGAATGTGAGGGTCTAAGATACAAACCATACATCCCATTCGCATCCCATATCCCCTGCAGTAGGGCTGGTGCAGAGAAGGAGGAGTTGGTATTTGAACTGTATGTGAGACTGGAGTCTTAAATCAATCTGGGCTGAGTGCATTTTCTAATAATCTAAAGCGATTGTAAAGCCACAGAATCTACCTAATATATTGTTGAGGGATCAAAAAGAGTGGTCTGACAGAATAATGTTTGAACACAGGAATGGAAAAAGGATAATTAAACCATTCTATTTTTATATTTAAAGTTCACAATGTTCAATTAAATGGGAACTATCTAGTTATCAAGTAAACCTAAAAATACTTCCTCTTGAGCCTTAAGAAAAGAGACATAGGAAAACAGAGGCACTGTAAATTTAAAGGCAATGTATTACATTAGAGTGTTTTCTGGACTTTAAAAGCTTTCCCATCTGTTGTTTCCCTAGAGAAGGCACTTCATAGGATTGATATGAGGGGAACATGGGCCACTTTTTAATTCTTCTGCCATTTGTTTATCCAGCAAGAATTTTCCATCACTCTTTGTGTAGACCATGGCGGGAAATCCCATGTATGTTGAAGAGAGGAGGAAAAGATTCAGTACAGCACATAAAGGTTCTCTGAGAGAGAGAGAGATTGGAATGCAAAGATTAAAAACTAAACAAAAAGCCAATACTCATTCAATAACAGATGAACGAGTTCCAAATGGCATGAATAGATCATGGTACTCTCATATTAAAGCTTGTCAATAACATCCTAAACCTTTTAGAATAAATGCAAGTTACACTTTCTTCACCCATGGTGTAGTGATCTTTCATGATCAAACCCTTCCATCTAATCATTTTATTAGGCTACCATCCTCTTCTTCTGCTATGCTCCTTCTCCATTGGCCCCATGGCACTTCTTAGGAAACCTTTTTTTTTTTTTTTCTGCAATAAAGCCTTGTTCTTAATGTTCAGCGGGCCCCACATACGCTTTCCTGGCCTCCCCAGATGGAGAACTTATCTTGACTTTTGGATACACTGACCAACTCACCTTGTTTTGTCTGGGACTGTCATGACTTTAGCACTTAAAGTCTCATTCCCAAGAAACCCCTTGGTCCTGGGTAAACCTGGATGTCTGGTCACCCTACCTCCTAGTTTCTCAGATTTAATATATCCTCTGAGGAGAGACATTGCCTCAGCACCTTATTTAAAGTATCCTCTGAATAAGTAAATGTAAATTTGATTTCATCATAATGAAAAAAAAATCTCCAAGAAAAATACACTATAATTAAAGCAGAGGGACAAATGGCATGCTGGGGGGAAAAGGTTTACCTTTTGTTACAGACGAAAGTTAATATTTAAAGACTTTCTGAAAAGAAGAAAAAGTTCAACTATACCATAGCATGACAGGTTATAGAACTGAATAGAATTCATAGGAAAAAAAATTGTAAGTGACTCTTAATCATAGGAAGCCATGTTCACCCTCACTTACATAAGGGAAATGCAAATTAAAACTTCAGTGCCATGCAATTTCTTGCCTATTGACCAGAATTCCAAAGTTTTTAGCACATTCTGTTCGCGAGGCTGTGGGGAAACTGGTACTCTAATACTTTGCTGCTGAGGATGCAAAGTGATACAATATCTGTGGTCAGAAATTTGGCAACATCTAGCAAAATAACAGCTCTATTTTGTCTTTGACCTGCTGATCCCACTTTTAGGAATCTATTGCAAACATTACATGGACAGAAATACAAATCATATTTATCAAAGGATTATTAAATGCCAAAATTGGAAGTGATGAGTCAATTGTTAATCCAATAATTTTTGAGAGTAAACATCAGGTATCATTCCTGAAGCAGTTTCAGTTAAAACAGTAGCTGTGGCTAGGTTCGGCTACCAAATGATACTGTGAAAACAAAGTCCTATAAGAAAGTAAGAAAGTGGGAGCCTATTTATAAGTAATCTTCCTCCTGCCAACAGATGGAAATAGGAAGACTATGGTTAATTCAAAAGAAAAAAAAAAAAAAAAGAAGAAAAAGAAAGCACAAGGAGTCTTTGAATTTCCCCCAAACCAGGCAAGTGGGTCTAATGTATGAAAAAATGGGGAATACAGGTATCTAGCCCAAGTCTTCTTGCATTTCTCCCCACTATATGCGGAACCAAATACAATGTTCAAGCTAAGTGAACCCATCTCTAGAGCAGGGAGGGTATTAAAACTGGAAGGGACCTCAGAGATGATGAAGTGTTTTATAATGAACGTTAGAAAACCGCTAATTTTATAAATGAGGATAATGAGATCCAGAGAAGTCAATTTATTTTTTATACGATCACACAGCTGAGGTTGTAGCCAGATGGCTCTGGGTAAGTTCAATAGTCAGTGAGCATTGTAACCACCACAACCTAATATTAGGGGAAAGCTGTGAGACACAAAAATGGAGCAAAATAAGGAGAAAGTGGGTGTAGGTAAAACATAGACGATCACTGACCATGTATCACTGGCTTCATAGATTTATTTCAAACTGCTTCTTGCTTAAATTCCCATTCTCCATCCCATTTCAAATCTTAAGTCGACATGAGAACTAGTGTACATTTATACCCCTCTTAATCCCCAGCTCTAGCCTGCGTCTTCCATGGTCTAGAATGTAGATTAGCCTCCAAGCTCTGCTCGTTTTGTCCGATGGGTGGTATATTTGGAGGTAAAGTAGACATTCATTCTCTTTCCAGCTCATGTTTCCACCTACTTGCATTTTCTAATATCACTCAGATTTTCCTTGGAGGAATGCTCTTCCCACATCATTGTGTAACATCTATGTGGTTTGAATGTGGGTGCAATTTATTCTACACTGACTCTAGAACTGGGCTCTGATTGTTCTCCAGTAATCAGCATTAATTCAACTCTTTGCCATGGTGATAGGTAAAGAAATGGACGTAAACACTGGTTGAAGCCAATCAGTACGTGCTATTGCCTTAGTAATAGCGCTTGGATATTGCAAGGGCATTAAATTACATCGGCGCATTAGAATTAAGTCCATGCCTATGTTCGTAATGGGGTTTCCTTCTCTCTCCCTGCCACTGTATTTCTCTCTGAGAAGCTGCTGAGAGTTATGCTGTGATAGTGTCAGCCATTCTTAAGACAGAAAAGGGGGGAGAGCCCTGCCGGAAATGAGTGAAGAGAGGAAAAAAAAAATCAGGTGACATTTCTAAACTACTAGATCAAACCAATTGTCATTATCTCCCTACCTACATTTGAAATTATTATTTGCATAATTCAGTAACTTCTGTTAATGTTGAAGTCAATTTGAGCTCAATTATCAGTTATGTGAAACTAAAGGCATTGAAATTGATGGCGAAGGCATTGTGATTCAGGGGCAAGATTTAGACGAAATAAGCAGACCCAGATTCTACTCTAGCAATCATCCATATGACCTTAGGGTAATCATTATGCCTTTCTATACTACATTTTCCTTAGCTGTACATTTGCAATGGAATATTGTCCTTGACTGATATTACATGGTGTTGTGAGGCCACATGAAATAATGGTTTGGAGCGAGAAAACTAAAAACCCCGTGCAATTGAACTGTTGGTGATATTACTACCATCAGAAGATCTTGCAACCATCAACATGATTATTCTAGTACATTGCTCCTTTTTCCTGCATTGCAGGAGACAGGAATAATTTATCAAGATTTGCACTTCTGCAAAGCACTTGATGAAAACAGGAGTGGAAGTTTCTAAAGCAAAGCGGATTTCATTAGCTGTTTAATAAGAGTATTTATAGCCAAATTGTTTCCCAATTGACTTTGCAATCCTCATTTGTGATTCATAATTCTTGGTGAATAATTGCAATTATCATCTGCTTAATGAGACAATGATTTCTTCTCTCCCCCATCTTTATTTTCCTTTTGGTAAAACCTCGTATTCAATGCTGAGTATGTCACAGAAAGGTGGTCCATTAGAAGCTGATTCCTTGCCAAATACCCAGAAAGCCAGGTCTGGGGGGCAGAAAAAAGTTTCGAATGTGAAAAAGGACAACGCATATAAACTAATCTGTAAATCATCATCCTTCATATATATGCACAAATATTTTTAGAGTCTTTTTTTATTAACATATAATGTATTCGTTGTTTCAGGGGTACGGGTCTGTGAATCATCAGTCTTACACAATACACAGCACTCACCGTAGCACGTACCCTCCCCAATGTCCATAACCCAGCCACCACATCCCTCCCACCCCTCCAGCAGCCCTCAGTTTGACGAACAAATTTTTTATGATTGAAGAAAGTATAAGTGGTTTTGTATGTATGCAGTGAATTGAATGTTTGGGCCCCCCACCAGCACCAGATTATATTTAAACCCTAATCCCAATATGATGGTATTTGGGGGTGGGGCCTTTAGGAGGTAATTAGGTCATGAGGGCACAGCCCTCTTGAATGGGATTAGTGCTGTCCAAAGAAGAGGCCAGAAAGCTAGCAAGCTCTCTTTCTGCCATATAAGAATTCAATAAGAAATGAGCAGTTTGCAACCCGGAAGAAGTTATATATACAGTATGTCTGTCCATTTATTTAACTTTAATTTCTTTGATCAATCTTTTTTTTGTTTCCGCCATACAAGTACATACTTTGTTAGATCTACACCCAAATATTTCTTTATTTTGAGTGATTGTAATTGATAATAGATTTTAATTTTCAGTCTTTACATGTTCATTTTTAGTACATAGAAATAAACAATTTTTGCATATTGATATCACATCCTGCGACCTTATTAATTCTAGGAGTTTTATTTTTGTAGATTTCTAGGAAAATTTCTAGGAAATCTAGAAATTTCTAGATTTCGGTATTAAAATAGACTGCTGCTTAGGCCGCCTATCCTATGACTTGCTTGGTCTGAGAGAATCCAGTTCCTGATGGGCAGCTCTGGCCGGCGGTCACTTAATGTCTCACGTTCAAAAGCTCAGTGTGAGTGGGGGCCTCGTCGCCTGCCTCGTGTTTTTCCGACAGTATGTAGTTCTCTGCTGCGGAGAGACCTGTTCCCAAAGCATAGACATCTATGTCATGATTCTTCTTTCTGGACTTTCCATAAAGTCCAATGGCGTCTTTGCCCCTAACACAGCAGGGTCTGGGTAACACAGCCCGCATGGCAGGACTGCCTGTATTGTAACCTGGGCCAGTGTGTGTGGAGCCATTTACTATTTTTTTTCAACCTCATTCCCGCTGGAAAGTTAACATGTCATCTAGTAAATGAATGAGAAGGACGTTTGCAAGTGTGGAATATGCTCCCTCAAAACCTAAGGAAGCCTATCAATTTTTTTTTTTTTTTTTAACTAATGGGAGTTAGAAAATACAACCTGTCTCTTGCTGTGAAGGGAGTGTCCTCACCTCTCCTAGATCACTAGATTCCTCAAAACGTCACCGAGGTCAGCCTCTTGAGCATGCGTGCTTGACCACAGCCTCCAATTTGTCACTTTTTGCTCCTCTCGTCTTCCTGGAGTCCTGTTCCTGACATGGGGTAGCAGTGAACTCTTCTGCAGAATTTGCAGACGACCCAAGTATCTTTGACAATATGATGACAAAGGTTGGGAGTGTTAACATCATCAGTGCGTGATGCCCACATAAGGTACGCTGCCTCTGACTCTCCTCTTGATAGGAATGGGAAATAGTCATTCGCCAGGTCGGTAGCCACATTCCACACGCGGGAGGCCATGATCAGTCTGCAGTTGGAATGAATACTTGGTTAATTTTGTAGTAACTTTCTGTCCTAGAGTATGATCCATATTGTATTTTAGGAGCCAGAATGGTGAATGAAATGAAGATTTGACAGGAAGTATCTTCCTTCATTCTTTATTTCTTCGAAGGTGACACTGTATATGTCATTCCACTTAGAGTGCATTATTGTTTTTATTTAGTATCTTTAGGCAGAGGGAATTTCAAAAGTATCTATTTAATCTAACCCAATACATAGCTCTTATCCTAGGTCTAGGAACCAACATTAGGATTCTGACAACTACAAGTATGTCCATTCTAAATACACATTAGGAGACCAAGAAAACGTTCACCAAGTTCATCTGTGGACCCAGTGGATCCATTGTGAACCAGATCTGGGTCAGAACTTCATTTATTACCTGCACATCGTATGCTCTCTACTCTAACGGGGGGTCCTGAGTATCAATGTCAATACAGACCATGTGTCTTACAATCCGTGTGTCTAATACTCAAAATCCCAGTTGCCTGCTCTTTACTGATCTTTCCCCAGCATTAAGTGGTTGCTTCATGTACCTGCTCTGATTTGTATTCACCTAAAGACTTGGGAGTCAGGCCTCTGCATGCCTCTCTCCTCTCTGGTAGTCTTCCTTATAAATTTAACTGTAGAGGCCTCCTTAAAAATCCAGCATCCATACCAAACTCCAAGACACCAGTAATCACCCGGGTTCCCCTTCCCAGCAACTCAGCCTAGAAAACTCTCCAGCTGTGAACTGAGGGGCAATTGTAGGTCTCACCTCATCTGTTGTTCCTCTCCTAGGGGTCTCTGTCCTGCACTGCCTATTTTCCAATGCTTAAAAAAAATCTCTGGGGGCACCTAGGTGGTTCAGTGGGTTAAAGCCTCTGCCTTCAGCTCAGGTCATGATCTCAGGGTCCTGGGATTGAGCCCCGCATAGGGCTCTCTGCTCAGTGGGGAGCCTGCTTCCCCCTCTCTCTGACTGCCTTTCTGCCTACTTGTGATCTCTCTCTCTGTCAAATAAATAAATAAAATCTTTAAAACAAATCTCTGTTTTATATATGTTTTCTAGCTTTTGTTTTTTTTTTTAATTTGGCTAAGGCAATTGGGTAAGTTCAGTCCCACTTTATCTTGGCCAGAAACCAAGATTACATTTTATTGTTTTATTTTTAATACCTTAAATGTTTCTTTAAGTAGTTATTTTATGGCTGTCTAGTTATTTTATAGCTCTTGTTTTATTATGAATAAGAACTCCTTTTTTTTTTCCCATTAGGCCCTTTGATTTGTTATTACTGGCATATAAGATGACTATTAATTTTCATGTGTTACTCTTATATTTGGATAACTTACCAAATTAGTCTTTCATTATTCAAAGAACATTTCAAATGAGTGTCTTAGATTTTCTAGGGTGATAGTTAATAGCACTTGTAGAAAACAAATATTGTTACTTAGTTTCCAAAAATCTTATCTCACATTTCCTTTTGTTTTATCTTACTGACAATATTGTTATTTTTTAATAATAGTAGTTTGAAGCAATTAAAATATTTAATTTAAATTCATTGATTCTAATATTTCACCATTAAATATGAGGTTTGCTCTGGATTTAAGGAAGAAACTCTGTATTAAGTTAATGGAGTTTTTCTATTCCTAGTTTAATAAGAATGGGTGAATTTCATCAAAATGCTTTAAAATTTTTTCAGATTGTCTTATGTTCCTTCTTTTTAAATCCTTAATACTGTGAATTATACTAATAGATTTCCTAATAGTGAGCTATATTTACTTCCTGGTAAAAATCTTTAATGATCATAATATGCCATTCATCTTTTTTCTTTCTTTCTTATTTTTTATTAACATATAAAGTATAGTTGGATACAATCTTATATTAGTTACTTAGAATATGTGCATATTTATAAATTATTTTGGTTTCCAATCGTATTTCTCAAACTGAGAGCCAAAGACCCAAATATTCTATAGATTTATTTCCATAGTAAAATACTTCCATATTGTGTCCTATTTTGATGATACTCTAAATTTATACACATCTAAGCATAATCTTAAAAATATGGGTCACCACCCTACAACTGAGAACTTATATGCATACAATGTCCCACATTGCCTTTGTGCTTAAGATGGATTTCTCACCAAGGATAGATTAAAAAAAAAATAAACAAGATTTGTGGCTGGGGGTTTAGTTCAATGGTAGGGTATTTAACTGCAAATGATTACAAGGTACACAGACAACAAGGGGTAGAAAAAAAGTGAGAGAATTGTGTCATTCTTTTTTTTTTTAATATTTTATTTATTAATTTGAGAGAGCAAGAGAGAGAGTACAAGCAGGGGGAGAGGCAGGGGGAGAGGGAGAAGCGGACTCCCCGTTGAGCAGGGACTCTGATGCAGAAATCAATCCCAGGACCTTGGGATCATGACCTGAGCTGAAGGCAGACGCTTAACCATCTGAGCCACCCAAGCACCTGAATCGGGTCATTCTTAAAGAACATCTTAATACAGGCAGATGAAACCCGTAAGAATTTAACTGTGGCAGTTAATAATTAAAGTTACTTGTGTGCACGCGCTGTGGGTATCAGAAGTCCTTGGTACTTCATACACAATTCTGGACCTCACTCTAGATTAAATGAATTGGAATCTGTAAAGTTGGGGTGTGGATATCTGTCTATCTATCTATCTATCTATATTTTAATCTTTACAAATAATTCTAATATGCAGCCAGAAGCGAAAAGAACAGATGTAAATTTTGTCCTAATATATATTAATTTGTAAAAATAAACAAAATTACAAATAAGTAATGAAAATTTTGTCTACTCCTATTCTAGCAATAAAAGGTAAAATAGCTATTTAATGCATGCTTTAATATTTTACAATGCTAATTTATTTTCAAGTGAACTAGGCATATCTACAGGTATATTATATGGCACCTGATTAAAATTAAGATTCATGTTTAGAGAGTACAAGATTGCTCATTAGCAGTTTTTGGAAAATTATGAGTTCTGATGATTTGTAACTGGTAAATCAAACCCTGAAATTAGTAATTCTTTACAAAACATATTTATGTGAACAGGCATGCTCATTATCAGTTTTATTCAACTTAAAAACAGAAAAAAAATAGACCTTTCTTCTTTCAAATACTATCCCAATGTAATGGTTGACATTGAGTGGCTAAGAATATATTACTTTATACTCTCTTTTTTAAAGTATGCATTTAATTTATGTGCATTTGTTTTGGAGTTTTAGTTAAAATAGCTATAACTAATATGGACTTTTACTTTTTGGTTGTACATATATAAGTAACATATTAAATATGTAAATCAAAATGGGGTTCTGTAAGATTTATTTTTTGAAAGGAATTCCTATGTTACTAAAATCTGAGAAATTTTCTGCCACGCAACCTATGGGCGTGCGCACGCGCGCACACGTGTGTGTGTGTGTGTGTGTGTGAATGCACAGATGCTATCTTTAATTTTGTTTCCAGGCATATTTTGTTTTTGACTGAGATGCTTTTTGTATTTTACTTAGTTCTAATAATTTAAGTAATGTAACAATTAGGTCATCATTGGTGGTGTGTTGTAGGTCTCTGGTAACCCAGACTGGGTCTGGCTCCTTCTGGGGGAGTGTGCTCAATCCATGACCATCTCTATTTATCTTTACACTTACCCACTTAGATTTCTAGCTTCTAATGTGAATAGATCCTCTAGATTTTCTAGCTTAGCCTTAGAAAATATCATTCAGTATTGTTCAAGTAGCTTATGTATCAGTAGTCACGTCGTTTTTATATTCCTAATGTTATTGTGTTGTGTTCTCTTTCCCTTTTTTCTCAACCATTATATTGAAGGGTTGATCAAGTCTACTGGCTTTATTTTGAAATATATAATCCATGTCACTAATTTCTTTTTTTTTAAAGATTTTATTTATTTATTTTAGAGAGAGAGAGCAGCAGCTGGAGGGGCATAGGGATGTGGGAGAGAATCTTAAGCAGACTCTGCACTGAGTGTGGAGCCCCATGTGGGTTTGATCCCACGACCCTGAGATCATGACCTGAGCTAAAATCAATGGTCAGATGCTTAACTGACTGTGCCACCCAGGCACCCCACCATGTCACTAATTTCTATTTCAATTTTTAAAATCTTTTTGTCTTTTAACAACTGTTTTGTGTGTATTTTCTCTTCTATGCATCTAATGAATTAACATTAAGTAGTATTTATTTTCTCTTCATCTAAATATTTGTATTTAAAGAAGAGAGAAAGGATGGAGGGGACAGGAAGAGATGGAGACATACATTATTACTGATCAGGAAAGGGTGGTTCAGGGATATGAAGGGAGAGCCCACAGGAACATAAAGCAATATAAAAATGAAAGTGTTCAAAAAAATAATGCACTTATTTATTAATGTATTAGTTCAAGAGAGTCTGCTTAAATATCCACTAAACCCTTTGATGGAGGGTTGTATCAAATTGCTTTTAGACCAAAGTCGTTGATAATAAAGACATTTACACAATAGGAGCTGTCGACAATTATTTTCCAAAATACATCACAGTTAGAAGAGTAGAATGATAGAGTTTTGGAAGACAGAAATAGGAAGTCAGTTTGAAAAAAATTTACTGATTTTCATAATTATAAAAACATTTTAGTTATATATATATTTATTCATATTTAAAGGAAATACCAGGGTGCAATATAATTTGAATACCAAAATATCCATCTGTGTTTTTCTTCAACAAATTAATTATTGTAAAGTGATTTACAAATCCTATGTGCCACATGAATACTAAATGATTAAACTCAAACATGGAAGCAGGAATATAGGTATTTAATGGAATTATAACTTACAATATTTATATATGGTCAGAGAAGAAAAAATTTAAAGTGCCAAATAAATTAGTGGACATTTTCTAAATATTCCTTTGATCTGAACACAATAGAAAGTTTGGGTGTTATATATATATAATTTTTTTTTTAATCTTTTTTGCTCTTTGGGAACTTAGGTAACACTTTTTTGCCTCAACTGGTCCCATAAGAGGAACTTAAAAATACATATATATGATTATTACTGACTAGGCAAAAACCAAGCCAGCTGATAATTATCTTCACAATCACTTGTACCTGCAAGTAATTCTACTATAACTGCTAAACTAGCCTTGTTAATTGGACTCTTAATCACAGAAGAAGTGGAGTTCAGACTACCAGAAGGGTCATCTCTGTTTCTAATTGTTTCCCTACGGAGAGTAACCTGCAACATTTTGTAGAAGTCCCTAACTTTAGTTTGAACAAATTGATCAGATTGTGTCCCTCTATGTTAGGAAAGCCAACTTTTTTTTTTTTTAAGATTTTAATTTTTATTTGACAGAGAGAGACACAGGGAGAGAGGGAACACAAGCAGGAGGAGTGGGAGAGGAAGAAGCAGGCTCCCCACCTGATGCGGGGCTCGATCCCAGGACTCCGGGATCATGACCTGAGCTGGAGGCAGACGCTTAAGGGCTGAGCCACTCAGGTGCCCCAGGAAAGCCAACTTCTAAAACCATAACTTGCATACAATAGGCACTTGATGAGTAGTTAGTAACGGATCTGGTTATTGATGCAGGCACTGGGAGAGGTCCATCAGTCGGGCAGCCACTGAAGAGGCACTAGAGAACACAACAGCAAAAGTTTTACTCGCTACGTGTATGCTACAGTTGAAGTTTGCTTAGAAAACCGCTTGAGATTTGACTTTAGAATTGTTTTCCCTAAGAGTAAGCCAAAGATTCTGAGATCCTGTTTCCAGTGGTCCACTAAACCCTACGTGCTTAAACTCGATGTTATTAAAAATCATAGCGGCTTAGAGCTTCACAGACCCTTCGTATGAATGCTCTTCTTACAGATGAGAATCCTGACCCAGAATTGATGAATTGCCCAAGATCACCTAGGTGTCAGACTTAGCTATGCCATTGTTTCTGCTGCACCAAAAACACACTTTGAAGGGTGCCTGGGGGACTTGTCACTTAAGTGTCCAGCTCTTGATTTCAGCTCAGGTCATAATCTCAGGGTCCTGAGATGGAGCCCCACCATCGGGCTCTGAGCTGGGCATGGAGCCTGCTCAAGATTCTCTCTTTCCCTCTCCCTCTTCCCTCCCACTCACATGATCACCTTCTCTCTTTTCTCTCTCTCTCTCAATTAAATAAATCGATCTTAAAAAAAAATACCCGCACACTTTAGGTTGGAGTTTTTATCTAGAGGCAGAAGTATAATGGCTTTATCCCAGCCTGGAGTGTTAATGTTTTTAACACGATAAAAGTATTAGACACTCAAAACCTAAAATGACCTTAAAATTGTCCATTTAACTCTTCCTCTCCCTATTTCCCTGATGAAGAAACTAAAGGCCAATGAAGAGGAGTGTCTTACTAAGCATATACAATAATTTATGTACATAATGATGCAGTCATCATTGAAAAGTAAAATTATAAAAAAAAAAAGAAAAAAGAAAAGTAAAATTATCCATTTACACTCTTAACTAAGTTAGGGCCGTGTTAATACATTTTCACTAAGTTCCCATTGGTCATCTATGCTTAAAGATTTTTATTTTCCTGTTAGGTAAAGATTTAATTATCCAGATCACTCTATCCCAAGAGACAGGCAATAAAAGATAGATTGCTGACCTATATGTTGCAGAAATAACTGAATGCATAAAAATAGTTTATCACAAAGGGTTTGAAGCTCAACGTTGCCAGTGATATAACCTTAAACAGCTAAATTTGTCATTTTTTTATCAAAAGCATTAAACACTATTAATTTCAGACACATGCCTTCCTTTCTAGATATCAATTTGTTTTTCCTGAAGCCTTCCAAGTAATGACACAATTAATTCATTGTGCAAGACTGTCCATTTTTGCCAGCTCCCTAGGAGCTGATTCTCTGACTCAGAGTCATCAATATCCATATTTTTTCTGTACAGTATCTTCCTTTAAATGTGTTCATCCTGTTGATGACACAGCATTTCTTTCTTTTTTTTTTTTTTTTAAAGATTTTATTTATTTATTCGACAGAGAGGAGAGACATCACAAGTAGGCAGAGAGGCAGGCCGAGAGAGTGGGAAGCAGGCTCCTTGCCTAGCAGAGAGCCCGATGAGGGGCTCGATCCCGGGACCCTGAGATCATGACCTGAGCCGAAGGCAGAGGGTTTAACCCACTGAGCCACCCAGGCGCCCCGATACAGCATTTCTTAACAGGATGCCACTATTGTCTTCCAGACTTTTTTCTATGTTGCTAATGTCCAATCAGCAAATTCAGGTGCTGGTAATTTACCAGAAAGGGACTGTGGAAGGTTTTCGGACAATAACTAGTCGTTAGAAAGATAACAACCATGTATTCCTTCTTCAAATGATCCCTAAATGGTTCTTTGACCAAAGCGTTGAGGAGTCTAGTCAGGCCATCAGGAATTACCACCGAGTTTGTACAAACCCAAGCAATGACAACCACCACCTTGTGACCTTCCATTACTTCCTGGATTGTAAGACCTCGCACTGATTTCCGAGATGTTCGTGTTTGAAGTATGACTAGATGACCGTTTCTGAATTGATGAAACACACTTTGTTACCTCAGACATCAAGCCATCCACCTTCTATTCCTTCATGAGGAGAAAAATGAACATAACAAAAACAAAACACTCTCCTTTTCACTTCTCCCGCCATTGTTCCTGTGTCTAGCACATTTCCCCTGCCTTATTTTCTGAATTCGGGGATAAGCTCTTTGTGTTATACTCAAGTGGCCCCACATTAGCCTTTTCATTTGAATCCAATTTTATAAACTACATCAAAGCTTTTACTCAAAATTTTCAGTCATCTCAGGGTCAGTGCAGTTTCTAAGAAAACTCCCAGTAATGTTAACAGGGTAGTTTAAGATAGGCTCATCTGCAGTTCGCCAGAGTCGAGGTTGTAAACAATTCTAGTGAAATTGGCATGATTTTTTAACCTGTATGTTCACGAGGCAATATCCTCCCCTATACTCCTCTACAAAAACAAACAAACAAATAAACAAACAAATGCAGAAAACTTCTCCAAATCTGCACTTTACTCTTTGCTATAATCCAAATGCATTGTCTCTTTGCCCTTAACATGGCGTCCCTCAAACTCTGACTCCTTTGGGTGAGCTGTTGACTGGCCCATAGCAGGTTCCCTGAGCTGGGGATGGACCAGGCTGAGGGAGAAGAGGACAGAAGACATTGGCTAGCTTTGTGCAACGCGTATACACCACATGTATTCCACACTGAGGCGTAGGCCTGCAGAAGACGCATGGCCTCTTCTAACCATATCTATTCCAAAACATCTTTCTCCTCTCTGACTTTCTGCATCATTCATTTGAGAACTTTTCTGGCTTCCTGCAAATTCTGTTTTACTCTTTTCATGTATAAAACATGGGGGAAGGGAGTAGATAACACCATCTTGTGTAAATAGAGGTACTTTCTAAATATTTTCTTCATTGAATCATTGAGTGATCTATGGATAAACTACTACATCACTCCTCAGTCAACGGAAAATGATTATTGAATCTCCATCAGTTAAAAATTTTTTTCAGAAAGTGTGCCCTGAACACAACACTCAACTTACATACATTTAGAATGAAAAATAAATGGCTATGGGAGGAGGAGCCTGGAACATGAAAAGGCACACATTTTGTGAGGATAAATTCCATTCATCCTCAGGGACATTTTTCTTCTTTGTCCCGTTGAACTGCTTACATCTTTGGGCAAACTAGCCATATTTCGTCTGTGTTTGGTTACTGCACCATTCTGAAGGTCTTTACCACTTTTATTCCCAACTTGATTCCTCCATGAGGCTCAGTCTTTCCAAAAGTACTGCATACCTCTGGCTGCCTTTCCTCCACAACACCCCTACCTACACTCTAGAGATACCTGTGTATCTAAGTTCCCTACTTTGACTCTCTACGTTCTTATACAATATACATGTGTGGGTTATTTTTTCTTTTTTAAGTAATCTCTACACCCAGTGTGGGGCTCAAACTCATGACCCCTGAGATCAAGAATCACATGCTCCACCCACTGAGCCAACCAAGCACCCCTCCAATCCACTGGCAATAAGCAACTTGCTGTAGAAGAGAAAAGGGTTAGAAGGTACCTTCCTGCTGTCCAGTAATTTCAAATACAGTTGGTTAAGTATAAAATACATCATGAAACAAAACAGAATAAGCAAATGTATGCCAGGTCATAATCCCTGGATTGGCACCACTGAGCTCTATATAGTACCAAGAGATGTTCTATTAAAAAAGTTACACAATCAAATGCATTTGGGAAATACTACATTATAGTATTTCAGGTTTTCAGATTCTCAATGTACATGAGTGTATTAAAAGACCCGAGAAACTCTTGTCTTATAATCACCAGTGTAATTTGGTGGGAGCCAGCGTTGCCACAGACCATCTGACTTTGGGGTCTTTTCCGGTGTGTTATAGCTGATAATATTCCAGAAAGTGACTAGTCATCCAAGATTGCTTTTCAGAAATACTGTGTGGAATAAATCTCTTGTACTTTTTCCCAGAGTTATAAAACCTAGGGTTCTTCTTTCCTAAAATGTGCAGGCTTCCCCCCTTCTTTCAGCCCAATGCCTTCCCTGTCCTTGGTACAAGCTACCTTTCCAGGTTCACCTGTGCATGCCCCTCTGCATCCTTGCAGCAATGTATTGCTTGTCCCTGTGTACCTGCATCGTGGCCGATTGTTCTGTAATCCAAGAGGCAGATCTCAACTGAGCTTCCAGCTGGGTTTGGCCAATGGGAGATAACAGAAAAATATCAAAGGGCAAGAAGCTTGGAGACCAGCCTTATTATTGCTGGGACACTCACTCCCTCTCACCCATCTTGCTCCCTCTTGCTCCCTCTTGCCCCTTCTTGACCCCTCTCGCTCATGTTGGCAGTGGGTCTGTTCTACAAAAATCCCAAATTCCTGCCAGGTGGACTTCTCCTACAACTGTCAGTTTCCCCAGGTTTTGTAATTGCCTCCTCCCCTTGCCTCTTCGTGTCTGAACTGCTTCTTGCTATTGATAGCCATGGCGTGTTGCACAAGCCTTTGCTGAATTTCACCAGCCCTTCTTAGTGCCCTGCAAACATTCTCATTAGACTACATGTAATCATCCACATGTGGATGGTTAGGACCATGCCTGTATCCTCTGGAACTGTGAACCCGTCATCCCAGCAACAACACAAACTTTCTCTCTTTCCTCATGCTGGTCTCTGAGGTTGCAATGCCATTTTATCCATTTTCTAACTCTAGGCATCCTCCTAATAACTCAAGGCCCGCTCTGATTGCTGCTTTTTTCTTTCACTTTTTCCTGCTTTTGAAAATCAGAACTCCTTGTCCCAGGCTCCCCCTTGTATTAGGCAGATTGTCCCCAAGCTCTGTCCCACTGGCGTGTGTCCTCCGTGGCATTTAGCACAATACTTTTTACTCAGCAAGTTCTCTGTATGGGTTTGTTGAACTAAATTGAAAGTGACACATTACATATAGCTGATAGAAGGAAATAAAAGATTAGGTCTAACTCCTATTTAACAACTTTCTCCACTCCCAGCTGTCTGTGTTTACCTTTTCAGTAAAGTGTTTGGTGACAACAAAAGTAAAAAGCTAAACTGTCTGTCATGCAAGAATTTAGGAAAAGCAAATGTGTCACTCCCTTCAATAACATTATTATAGCAAGATCATTGTATGTCAGCCGGAGATGGTCTCAGAAACTAGCAGTGCCCCCTTTTATCAATGGAGCATGCCTTAGAGAACTAGTCCTCTGTCATTCGTAGTAGTCCCATTCAGTCCAAGTGGTGATGTCAGATATATTCTGCTCCTTTCTTCTCCATCTACGGTGTGGGTCATGACATAGTTCGAGCCAACCAGATTACTCAATCACGTGGTCACCATGATGCTTCAGGAATGGCCATGTGACTCAAACGGGACTATGACAATCCTAGCTAAGACATTGCCGGATACTGAGAGAAACACTTCCTTGCTCTAAGATTTGTAAACCGTAAGACTGATATTCTTTATTTTAGCCAGGATAGGACAAGATTATGTTATAGTAACAAGATCCCCCAAATCACTAGAATAGCACATCAAAAATTTTATTCTGCGTTCACCTCTCACACAAAGTCTACTGTCGTTTCAAGCAATTCCCCACGTGGTGACTCATGTATCCAATCTGCTTAAACATCCCATGAAAGAGCCGTGCCATCTGGGTACATGGCCTCTTTTGTCAGTGTCGCAGGTAAGACAGTCCTGGGGACGTATGAGCACGAGCTCCTCACTTTGTCAGCCTGGAAGTGACACGTCACCTCTTCTTGTGGCACACTGTCAAGAACTGATGACACAAACTGCCTCACTGTAAGAAAAATGTAGATGAGTATTACCACCTCTGACATTGTGTAGGCATCAGATATCCATGTGAAAACAGCGTAACAGGGAAGCAAAGCATCAGCTTGTGAAATCAAGAGTCATAGATCACAGTTTCTGATGAAGTCCGTCAAAGCCAGGACCCAGCTAACCTGAAGCCTGGACATATTCTGGCTCTCCCAGGAATCCAAAAAGGCAGAAGCTTGTGTATTTGTGTGGACGTGAGTGAGTCCTATGCAAATGAAGCATGAGAAATAGACACGCACCCTCTGGCCCATGAGACAAAAAATGTAGAAAGAAAAAAATGACTGAGAAACTCAATTTTAAAAATTGTCATGGAATTCATGGTCCTTTTGGGTACACAGGGTTTTCTGCTCTCTGCTATGTGGGCGAATAAGCAAGGTAGGCAGAAAGCAAAGTAGACCTTTATAGTTAATTAGAAACTAGGAAAGCGAAGACAGGCTTACCCTTTATTTAAGCTTATGAATCTTCTAGAGAAACAACTTGCGGTGGCTTGTTGAGGTAAACGAAAAGCCATCGAAAGGAATTATTTTGACAAGCTGCTCTCTAACTCTGAAACCACTTTGTAGAGTGGTTGAGTCTATATAGGATAAGTTGTAAAAGGAGTTCCTAGTCTGTAAACTCTGATAATAACAACAGTTGGCCTTTACTGAGTGCCTGCTATGTTCTAGGTACTGCGCTAAACGCTTTACTTAAATTGTATCAGTAAACATTCACAATAACCCAATGAGTTTGATATTATTGTATTACACAAATGAGAATATGGAGGCATAAAGAGGTTATGTAATTTGCAGAAGACTGATGAGAAGTCATGACTTTGCTGATACAAATTAAGAATTGGTACATTAAACTAAATTATGCCATGGTATATTTTAAGTCTGAATGTTTATTATGTATTAAAAATGCCATCTGGGGGCGCCTGGGAGTCTCAGTCAATTAAGCATCCGGCTTCAGGTCAGGTCATGATCTTGGGGTCCTGGCATCAAGTTCCGTGTCAGGCTTGGTGCTCAGTAAGGAATCTGCTTCTCCCTCTGCGCCTCCCCCAACTCATGCACTTTCTCTCAAAAAAAAGTTTTTAATAAAAAAAAGTCATCTGCTAGAAATGATGTTTGGGTTTTTAAATGAAGAGTTCTGGGGGTGCCTGGGTGGCTCAGTCATTAATCATCTGCCTTCAGCTCGGTCATGATCCCAGGGTCCTGGGATTGAGCCACACATCAGGCTCCCTGCTCAGCGAGGAGCCTGCTTCCCCCTCTCCCACTCTCCCTGCTTGTGTTCCCACTCTTGCTTTCTCTCTCTGTCAAATAAATAAATAAAATCTTAAAAAAAAAATGAAGAGTTCTAAAAGCAATGAGTGGAAACTGCTAATTTATTTCCTTATAGTGAGCAAAATACCCAAACAGAAATTGAGTAGTACAGCCTGCCGAAGTGGGCAAACCTAAATAAAATATGATAAAGCCTCAGGAGTATTAATTTCACTTGGCATGAGGTTAAGCACAGGTCTTTTGTATTAAGGAGTCTGAACTTGAATTCTGGCCCACCCACTCAATTAACTGCAGGGCCTTTGGCAAATGACTTAACGTTTTTAAACATAAGTCTTCTTACGTGTAAAATAGAAATGATAATGCTAATAGTATCTACCCTTTGGGCTTACGATAATGATTAAATAAGATGATCCCCATGAAAAGGCCTATGAGTCTGCTGCCCATGCTGCAGGAGCTTACAACACGGGCACCAATCTCATCATCTTTGTTGTCATCATTGTCATCATCAGAATGATCACTATTTATCTCAACCTCTTTCAAATTAAACACACCAAAGCAAAACTTTGGACAGTGATCATCTTTGTGATGATCTGTTTTAATTTCTGGAGGATGGCTATATTCTAATTCATTTTTGTTGTTGGCTTTCTGTTAGGTGGATTTTTTTGTTCTCCCCAATTTTGTAATTAGGGACTGAGAAAACAGTGATTCAAAGTTAAGACACTTATGCTAATAGGATATAATTGCAATTTAACAGGTAGGAGTTAGTGTTTTTTGAGACATAAGCACAGGATAATTGGAACATTTGGTTTAGAGTTTGGACAGTACTGTTGTGTTGACTAAGGCATCAAAGAACACAAATACTGCTAGGGGGGAGGCTCATGCTACTTTCTGTAAACAAAATGCCTTTAATGTTGTTTAGGGGTATGCTTGAAATTTCAACTTTTTTCAACTGCAAATCTACTTATTTGTTTGGAGTAAAGAAGCCAATAGGCAATTAAACACAAGCAGGGAAAAAAAAATCAAAACATGGCAGTGATAAAGTAAACCAAGCAATTGTGAATTTCCAGGCATACAACTCACTAAGATACCAATAAATTACTTTTTTGGAGGTATTCCACACTGGCAGATTGTTTCAGCATCCTTCCCTTCTTCCTATTTGTGAAGTTGATTGTGTTCCTTCTAACACTTCCTTTTCTTCCTCCCTCTTTCCTTCCTTTACTGAGTAGGAGCCAGTCACAATGTGGGGAGCATGTAGATGAACATGAATGATACAGCTCCTCTTTGCCTGTTGTCCATGAATAATTACATAGGGGAGGACACAGAAAGTATATTGGTAATTACAATATAGATGAACACTCTCATGAGGCAAGTCAATGAGCACATAGGAGAGTTACCAGATTCAAACTTGGGTGTATGGGGAAGGCTTTCTGGAGGAAGCCACTTTCCACCCAAACTCAGAGGATGAGTAGATATGTTGTATGTGAAGGTGAGGAAAAGGATATTTTAAAAGAAGAGAAAATAGCATGTATAGGAAAGGCTACCTAGCATTCTAGGACCTGGACACCATTCATTATGGCTGGAGCATGGGGTTTGGATGAGATAAAGGTTAGAGAAGTAAGGAAAGTATTGACAGGTCTCACATGGTGCTCTGACATGATCACATTTACATTCTAGAACAATCATCTTGGCTATACTGCAGACAATGAATATGAAGGCTGTGGAA
The DNA here is from genome assembly GCA_028534135.1 of Potos flavus. Taxonomy (NCBI): domain Eukaryota; kingdom Metazoa; phylum Chordata; class Mammalia; order Carnivora; family Procyonidae; genus Potos; species Potos flavus. The sequence continues at coordinate 20,649,074 of CM052894.1, read as the reverse complement.
CAAGTTTGGCAATGGAGGAACACATTAAGAAACTATTGCAGTAATTCAAATAAGTGATATGGTGGCTTGAACTGGGGTCATGAAAGTAGGGAAAAGAAATATACATGGATTCATGAAATGATAAGACCGAAAACTCAACAGAACTTAATGATTTCTTGTGGGGAGATTCATTTTTGATGAATAAGAATAAGAATTCAGGGATACTGCCCAGATTGCTGGCTGGAAAAAATGGGTGGACCTTTGGAACCCTGGAGAAAGCATATATTTGTGAAGAAAAAATAGAACTTTGAGGAAATCTCCCTAGGATTGGAAGGAGGAGCTCACAAGAGAAACTGAGAAGGAACAGCCAAAGAGGCAGGAGGTAAAGCAGAAGAACTTACTGTCACAGCATACACGGAGGAGGGTATTTAAGAAAAGAGGGTTATATGGGGGTGTGTGCATTGGGAGCAGGAGTTTGTTGAGGGGCGAACATGGTAGGAGGGAGCAGAGAAAGTGAGCGAGTGAGCACAAAATCTCCTTTCTAAGTGGCGTATAACAAGTGGTGTCTACCACAGGTTTATAGTCAGAGCAGGGTAGCTGTCCTCCCCAACAAAACTCAGGCAGAGAGAGACACCAGGACAAACTAAAAACTCTGGGGAAGAAAGATTAATGGGGATTATTGAAACTTGGGATCAAAGTTCTTACAATTAATAATGAACCCATGTACCCAGTGAGTGAGGAAGAGGAGGGAGAACAAGTCCCAGGACTGAGAAGCCCAGTTGTTAATTTCCATGAAAATATTCTTTGTAGCCAAATGGCTGGCCACTCTGCGGGCACAATGGCGCCTTTTTCCCAGTGGCAAAATAATGCCACCTGGCTTACTGCTGTAGGTGCTCAGCATCTGGATTGGCTGAGACCGCTAGGATGGTTAAGGAGAGCCGAGGATAGATGCTCCAGAGAAGTTTATTTTTGATCCAAAAAACGTATAATTTACCGATAATAACAACAACAATAATAATGCTCATATTCCTACTGTATTTTTAAATGACAATATTTATTAAGTGTATTACTAGAGCCAAACCCTGTGCTAAGGATTTTATTTGCATTAGTGTTTAATGCTTACAACTGTCCAATGAGGTAATTACTATTATTAGCCTAATTTCACACATGGAAAGATAGGAAACTGAGTTTTGTTGATATTGGCAAACTTGTCTGAGCCCACATGTCTGATGTGTGGCAAAATGAATTGAATCCAGCCCATGCTACCTCTTCGCTTTGACACGGCGATGGGAAAACCTTGATTATTATAATAAAAACACCATGCAACAACTCAGATTTATCTAAGTATTATGCTAAGTGCTTTTACAGCCATCATTTCATTTAATCCTCACAGAAACTGCATGAGGCAGGCACTCATGTATACCCATTTTATAAAACTGGACTCAGTGAGGTCAGAGCACTTGTCTAACGTTATAGAACTAATACTGCAGAGCTAGGATTTTGTCCAAGTTGTCTGACCTTAGATTCTGTGCACTAAACCATCTCCCTGTTGCTTATTAGCCCATGATACATAAGCCAAGGATGCATAAGTCCTGAATTGGACAGGGACAGAGTGTAGCCTAATACAAAGCTCCCTTTTGCACTGTCTAGAAGATGACACACATTGGGGCATGGGTTACCTGCTAAGGAGAAATAAAATGTAGCTACAACTAATCTGAGAATGTATAATGAATGGGTCATGCATAATGCTATAGTTTTTAAGGAAAAAAGAGAAGAGTCCGAGAATTCCCAAAGAAAGTGGAGGAAATTATACTTCCAGAAGCAAATTCAGAACAACCTTTCCAGCTGAAGGATGTCATGGAATCACCTTAGTTAGCATCCAACCAAGAGGTTCCTCTATAGTGCCTGGCTCAGGGTTTTATCTGACAAAGTGCCTATCTGTATTTGGCAATTTGGGCCAAGAAAAGGCCTAAGACCTCCTTTCAAGGTGATTTTCTTTAAGTTTTAAAGAAGGGCACCATTCCCTTGGTCCTGGACCAGGAAGTTTTTTATCACAAAAAGCCCATCTGCATAGTCCTCACCATTAGTGAAAGAGAAAGAGAAGATAAAATTCTTCTAAAATCCCTACCACTTGCTGGGAGCTACTAGAGCCAAGGATATGAAATGCTTTTTATCTAAAAGCTGAAGCCAGGAGGGAGAAAGCTGAAAAAAAAATCATTACCAAACAATTTACACTAAATAATAAATGTGGTGGGTATTCTGTAAGGAATGCATATTAGAAATTTCACTGGCTTTGTTCTCTGAGAGTTCTGTGGACATAACCTATAGATATTTCGAGGTTTTTCCCTCTGTAAAATAATAAGAGTGGCTTCCTATACCCATTTCTGCTATATTTCCCACCTCCACATCATTCCCAAGAGGCAAAATAATAGACATCCAACATAAACTTAGGCTGACAAATTTTCCCAGAACTTCACATAAATACACACACACACACACACACACACACACACACACACACCAGGTAAAAGTGGAAAAATAAAAACACAAATAATTTTAAGGACATTTCTAACACACTTTCTTCTCACTTGGTTTCTATAAGTCATATAAAATTTGCTAAGCACGTTATTCTCATCAGGCACTCACTGGGTGCTATGGATGATAAAATAATGAATAAGAGGAATTTATAAGTAAACTTAAGGAATTTATAATTTATTGAGGCAAACTGTGGGGTATACACTTTACCACAGTACAAAGCAGACTCTGCTGTTGTTATCACAATAAAGACACAAACAAAATGCTTAAGTGGGCATAGAGGAGGAAGAAATAAAATTTTAGCGGATTAGTTGGTTGTAAAGAGTTTTGACCTAATGTCCCTAACCACTCACTAATTCTATAACATTGAACAAGTCCTTACCTGCACTGAACCTCAGCTTTCTCATTTGTAAATCAAAGATAAGAAGAAAAACACTTTTATTAAAGATGGTATGAAGAACAAGCAGTCAATTAATTTTAGGTGTTACTCTTATAAAGGAGGATTGGAGAAGGCTTTTCAGGGGTGGTGATATTTTAGTTGACCTTTGAAAAAGAGTAGTGTTTTTGATAGGGAGACAGTTGTGGGAATGATTTCCAATCTGATACAACGTGATCAGAGCACCAGTTGTGTTCACCTGCAGATAAAGCTGAAAGATGGTATACTCTCTCATTTCCTCCTACCTTTCCAGGCATTTCTCACAATTAGGATCACTCCTTTGGATATGTGCAAAGGAAATACTTCTAGTGACCAGAATTAAACCTGACATCCAGTATCTAAAAAGTGTGAGAGTCTCTTGCTTTTCAAATTATTACTAGCCATTCATTCAATCTTTTTATAAATTTAGTCAACTAGAGTTTTAGGAAACTGAGTGGGAGGCAAAATGGAAGCTTCAGGACAGATAAGCTTGGTTGGAGTTGAACAGGTAAAAAAGGACAGAGATAGGGGGCAGGGCTCAGAGGCCACTACCAAACTGGTAAATGGGCCAACGGCAAATGGCCTACTTGGAAATTCTCTTAAAGGAAAGTTCTGGTCATGTTCATCAGCCTTGTCTAGATGGTGATAGAGAGCAAAGAGGGTGGGTTGAGGGAGTCAAGGTTGAAGGCCACATCATTGCGGCTTCACACCTAGGGCTCATCCATTGCAACCACAATCATAAATAACTCTCATTGACCTCCAGTTGAATTTCTTTCAGTCTGTTGCTAAAGATCACTCCCAAAGTGACTAATACACAGCTTTTCATCTCATTGTCTACTATTTCATAACAAGAACTTATGAATCCAGTCATGATTATCTCAAGTGCATCTTGGCTCACCTTCTCAACTTGGAAGGCAGGCTCCCTCTCCTCATCTGTTGACAAATTAAATCATACTTACTTTCCCCCAATGCCTAAATTTGCTCAGAATCTTTCCCTTGTTATCCCAAACCTCCTACATCTGAACTCAATGTCCATGTCACTTATCAGGCTTGAGAATACACTGCCTCATGGAGGAAATTATTTGTTTACCTAGAAAGCTCTGTTCCATTTCTCAAGCTAGAGAGAATCTGAGTCCCTTGAAGAAAGAAAGGGACAGAGATCTGTTTTCCTCCTTGTAGCTCCTAGCCTAGATCCCTAGATATGTTCCTTGAAGACTTGCCAACTAATTATAGATAGGAGCAAAAACATCAACACAATCAACAAAATGCCTCATTCTCTTGAAGTCCTGTACCCTTCTCCCATATTCTCTAACACTTAAAAAAATTTTCATACCAAGCTATCTGTGTCTCCTTTTGTTTATAACCCCTTTTCTTCTTCTTCAATACAATGCAGCTTCCCCTGACCAAAAATAGAAAATGAGGGAAAATTAATTAATAAGAAAACACCAATATAAATGTATGCCTAGGTCCTGCCTATCTTCCACATGTAGAAAATTGTCCATGTATGAAAGTCCTGCATTACTGTACACACCCTTTCTCAACTAGCATAGATCAAGTATGCTCCAATACACCTTTCCTCCATTTGTGAAGGGAGAAAATGAAGCCCAGAGATGTTCATGAATTACCCAATCACACAGAGCTGAGCCTGGAACCCAGAACTCTTTCAGGGTTCAACCTGCTATGCCTTTAGTAAGAAATAACAAAGTTGGGGATGATGGCAGTGTCACAATTGGCAAGATGATTTACCTGTTCTGTAAAAATGTAGCTCTCCTTTCAGCAAGGTGAGTGGGAAATGTAAAACTCTTCTACCAGATTCTCAGAGCAAGTTCTCTATGATCCCAGTGTATGAGCTGCCAGTGTCCACGTACAGCCTATTCATTCTTCCTAAATGGCCTTACACACATTGATTGCCAATTAAGGCTTTTGTTGCCAACAGAGTAGTCAAGACCTAAAATTATCCCCTCACTTCTTATGACTCTGGGGCACCCAGCCAATGTGATATTTATGACTGTTATAGACCAGTGAACTAAAGACAGCCATGACACAGAATTGAGTCAAAACTGCTTTTTATCCCAGAGACACCAAAATGAAATACATGTTCTTGAAATACATTAGAAGGTTTTTACCCAATTCTTACTTCTACATGTTCAGAGGTGATTAGGATAGACAAAAAAACAAAGAATGAGTATAATAATATTGAGTGTACACTATGTTGCAGAACTTCCATGTACGATCCTATAATTCTCATAGTATTTGGTATATATTTGACATTGATCATTTATGAGGTACTTACCGCAACAAAAGATGAAGGTGTGTGTGTTGTTATTTCCGGTTTTCTGATAAAAGCAACAGAAAGTTCAGTGGTTGAGTAATTGGTATAAATTAAATTATTTGTGGAGGGACTAAACCCAAACCCATTTTTGTCTCCAAATGTCCTCTTTTCCCTTCTCCTATCTATTGCAGATACTGACAGATTGTCACTCTGTTCTATGAGCTCCCATAAAACTTTGTCAAATCCTATATTAGGAAACTTATTGCATTCTATTTTAATATTCCTTTACATGATTGCCTGCTTCCCTCAAGAGTGTTAGAGCTCTAAGTCCTGACTACATCATTTATGAGATTTAAAAGGTTGGCCAAATTATTGGACAGCTCTGTACCCCACTCTCCTCGCTATAGAACGGAAATATAAGTTTCCCCACCATAACATTTTTGTGAATGACTAAATGAGAATACAGAACTTGCTATTCAGTAAGTGTGCAACTACTTATTATTATCAAGAGGACCAGCAAATGATGGCAAATCGAATATGTCTCTGTAGGCAGAGACCGTATCTATCTTGTGGGCCACTAGCTCAGTACCCGGCAAAGAATAAGTGTGTAAATATATATTGGTTCAATGAAGGAGAGAAAAATTTTTTGAAGGTCTGAATGTAGTAGGTATACCCTGTAGTTCCCAATCCCCTCACCCTAGACCCTGGGGACCAGCAGATTTATTGTAAGACTTCTGTAAAACAATGTCTGCTAACAAAAGAAGTAAGTCTCACACATAGGCGTACAATTTTTTAAACTGTATATACATACTGTTGTGATTTCTGAAACATAAAATTGTTCAAAGCTTTTACTTAAATCTTAATAGTTTCTTGCCATTTATTTTCCCATTTGGTGGCTAATACAATTATGCTTATGCCATAGGGGTTGTCCATGAAGTTCCTGAGCAATAAAGGAGAAGGGGTGCACACATAAAAAGTTGAAAAATACTCTCTTAAGGCATTGACAATTAGTGGCCAGTAATACCTATGGTTCCTTTAGATTGTAACCATGCAGGATGTGTCTACACAGAATTGAATTTTTTTCTCATAACACAGGGTTTTGTTCATTTAAACAAGGCCAGAGTAGAGAGAGCCATCTCCATTTCCTTTTGTGCTTGTTATTTGCTGCTTCTATGTTTATATATTAACGAAAGAGTATTAATTTGTGTTTGGAAAATGCCTTGAAATCTAAGAAATAAACTCTGCCCCACATCCACAGGCATGAACCCCTTGGAGCTCTGTTAGTGCCTTACATGGCCCCTTTCCTTTGGCTACAATGATTGTCCACAAGAGTCAGGGGATACCTTATCCCAGTGTTGGCCAATCAAAATTTCTCTTCCAGAGAATGTGAAGGTCTAGAGAATGTAATGGAGTTCTTGTCTGGAACTGAGGTAATGGGAACCCGGTGGTTACACATCGAATCAATGAAAGTGAGGTTGCAGAGATGGTAAGATGAATGACACAAAACAAAGAAGATCATGTAAGGGAATCTATGAATTGATAAGGGAAGGTTTCTAACAGCTTCCTGTTCCTTTGTGCATCCTAGATTAACTTTTTTCATCAAGAGCACTTGACTGCCAGTTGACTCAGGAGCTGGACCAGGACAAAATTGAGGCTACCTACCCCCTCTCCTGTCCTTGGAATACATTCCACCAGCCATTCCCACAGACCCTTGCCCTTACAATGCTTATATGCAAATGTGGGAAATGTAAAATAAGCAAGATAAATAATTAAAACACACAGTATGATAGGTAGTGATGAGTGCTAAGAGAAGAGTAAAGTATGGTATGAAGTGTCATGGCTGGAGGTTCGGTTATGGTTAGCTGGCTAGTTAAAATCTCAGTGACAAGATGAAATTTCAGTAAAGTGAAGGGAATGGTCTTCAAGTAATGAGAAAGGGCCTTCCAGACAGAGGGAACAGCTAGTACTAGTTCAGGAGCCTACCTGCAGGCATTGAAGGTAGTAAGTGTGGAGAAAGGTTAGTAGGTGGTGAGATCAGAGAGATGATGGTCACAATAAGCTCTCCTATTCTGTCTTACTCTGAAAGTGTTAGGAAGCCATTGGATCGTTTTGAGCAAAGGAAGACATGAACTGTTTTAAGTTTTAACAGGGTCACTTTTAGAAGCCATTATCTTTTTCTTTGATTAGGAAAACATGAGCTGGTTTTTTCCACTTACAATACATCAGAAAATTTTTTTCTTTTTTTACTTTTATTTATTTATTTATTTATTTTTATTTTATTTTTTCAGTGTCCCAAGACTCATTGTTTATGCACTACACCCAGTGCTCCATGCAATACGTGCCCTCCTTAATACCCACCACCAGGTTAACCCATCCCTTCATCCCCCTCCCTTCCAAAACCCTCAGTTTGTTTCTCAGAGTCCATAGTCTCTCGTGTTTCATCTCCTCCTCTGATTTACCCCAATTCACTTTTTCTTTCTTTCTCCTAATGTCCCTATGTTATTCCTTATGCTCCACAAGTAAGTGAACCATATGATAATTGACTTTCTCTGCTTGACTTATTCCACTCAGCATAATCTCCTCCAGTCCCAACCATGTTGATACAAAAGTTGGGTATTCATCCTTTCTGTTGGAGGCGTAATATTCCATTTTATATATGGACCACATCTTCTTTATCCATTTGTCTGTTGAAGGGCATCTTGGCTCTTTCCACAGTTTGGCGATTGTGGCCATTGCTGCAATGAACATTGGGGTACACGTGGCCCTTCTTTTCACTACATCTGTATCTTTGGGGTAAATACCCAGTAGTGCATTCCTTAAAAAAATTAAAAACATCAGAAATTTTTAACTGAGACATCTTTTGTCAAAATGGTTTTTGAACCCCAAACTGAATCATTGCTAAAGAGAGTTTGCCTTCATGTTTTAAACAATGCCTTTCTTTCTTTCTTTTTTAATTGGTGTGTTGCAGGGTTGTTTGTCTTGTACCTCTGATGGTGCTCAGAAGCACAGGCTTTTGGTCCTGGGATATGAAAGAGATTGAGGAGCAAATGAGTTAACCTTTAATAACAGTGGGAAATATTTGCAATGGCCTCTAGACTCTGCGGTCTCATGCCTCTCTCCACTGAGGCTGCTCCCAGTAACTTGGCAGGAAAACACTTTTGTAGGAAGGGAATACATTTAAACATGTGCAAACCTTTCAGCAGATGAAACTTCCAAACATGTAGCCATGAGGTGAAATTATAGAACACTAGGTAAATCACGAGATAAAAATACATCTTGATAGAAAAAAAAAAGATCACAGTTTATCTATTGGAAATTCATATCTTCAATGACGTATTAAAACCAAAGTTCTAGTCAAATTCGAATATATCTGAGAAGTAATAATTCATTTTAAGTTTAATAAGTTTTTAAACTGGATAAATCTTAAATATTATAAATTTGGGATATTGAGGCCGAATTAGCTGCAGAAATTAAACATTCTCTCTTTTCTTTTTAACAAATTCCTTTGAAGCACCAGTGCATGAGCACAAATAATGTATCCACATAACTCTAGTGCAACTCATTGGCTCTGGGATTAGAAGGCTAAAATAATCTCCCCACAAAAAGATAGGATAGCGTATTTGTAATTATCACCAGTAATTACTAAAGTGTGACATGCATGTTAAGTTGGAATGGTTTAGGGACCATCTGATGATTTTGCTTTATAGACAGAAAACTAAGTGAATATTGCAGGAAGGCAGCTGGGGAGGAGAGGGGTTGTGACTCCAGTTGCTTTATTATTTTATCCAATTTGATGTCTGCTCTTTTCCTTCTCACCTGGGGCCCTCCAAGATGACGTGTGCAATTTTAAAGAAAACTGGAGGGTAAAATGAATCAAACGAGGCTCTCGCTCCCAGGACCCCGATCCTTGCCAACTGAGGATCACAGGAGGAATTTAGCCTCATTGAAGGGCAGGGGGTCAGACCACAGAATCCACAGAGCTGCTCTTAAGGCTCACTGTTCTTGCTGGGTATCATTACTATAGAAGCCAATGGTCAAATGACTGTGCAGCATATTTGTTGCCAGAGAAAGGCAGCAGACTGTGTTGCTGGGATGTAGAAATCTTGAAGCATCAAAATGGGAGTCCATGCTATTGTCCAAAGCAGGTCTCTTTGCCTTTCTGTATCATCCTCACCTTTCACTTTGTTTACTCTTTTCTTCCTGTGAGTTTTATGACCACACACTGAGCCAGTATATGGGGTGTTGAAAATGTATACCATTTCTTTAAACCCGTGCTCAGGTAGTGACCTGGCTCTAGAGCACAGTTTTTTGACCTTGGCATTATTGATATTTGGGGCAGCTTAATTATTTGTTGTCAAATTATTCCGCACATGAAGGCTGTTTGGCAGCATCCCTGGCTTGTACCCACCAGATGCCAGTAGCGTCCCCCAGCTGTGATAACCAAACATGTCTCCAGATATTGCCCAAAGTCCCCAGACTGGGGGAAAACCACCCCGGGTGGAGAGCCACTGCTTTAGAGGTTGAAGCTGGTGAACTGATCGGTACCCTCTGCAAGACAGCTTATGACAGTTTGCTTGAAAGCTTTTTTTCAGCAATAGAAGAGGAAAAATTTAAAAATTTGCACACTGTCCCAGGCTGAGAGAAACTGCATTCATTAGGGTAGAAAGTTAAAATTGACCTCAAAGTTGTTACGCTTGGGAAGCATATAGTTTAGAAGTTGGGAACTGCTGTGCAAAACTCTCAGTCCTTAGTAGGGGAGTAGGAGGCATTGACCTAAACATGTAAAGGCTGGTCTGTCTGTTCTGTTGAGTCTCTGGGTGACTTGTGACAATACCTGAGACCTCTCTATGTCAGTTGCTAATGCCACGTAGTGATGCAAGGCAATATCCATAAGAGGTTTAAGTGCTGGGAATGGGAGTCCTATATCAAAATAAGGTGTCACAGATGCATTTATGACTAGCCACTTGCCCAAGCACTTCCATCTGCCGTAGTAGAATAAAATGAGTTCCAAGGTGAATGATGTAGGGAAGAGATATCTGTCCAATTTTGCTACTAATAAAAATATTAGTAATGCCCCAGGCTCACTCCTGTACACTTTGCATGTATTAACTCATTGTATCCTTATATCAGCACCAGTGACGTTTACTACTTAAAAATAGTATTTGAAACAGCTTTATAAAATTATTATTTTTCCCCATTTTACTGATAAGGGAACTAAGATGCAGAAAGATTAAATAACCATACTGATGTCTCACCGATATCAAGCTGTAGAATCAGGATACAAACTGGTCAGTTTGGCTGTTAATCACTGCGATGTGATTGTTAAATCAGCAAACAGTATTATATGCCTTTTACCTGCCCAGTGGTCTGCTAAGTGCTGGACAGTCAAAGATGAATAAGTCATGTTTTCTGCTACTAAGAGGTCACAATCTAGTGGAATCACATATATAAATAAATCATTCCTCCAATGATTGAAGCTTCTAGCGTAGCACCAGCTACAAACTCAGTAATAGAACAAAGGAGGGATGATGAGCTCAGTCCCAAGGACAGCAAGGAGACTTCGTAGAAGAGATGGAGGGAGAGCAAGGCTCTGGAGGATAAACAAGAACTCACCAGAAAGACCTGCTATGTGAAAGTCCCTTGGGAAGAGGGAACAGCATGAGCCAAGGATCAACATGGTTATCATCAGTCTGCCTGAGGCCTTAAGCGCCCGTTGTAAACTAGCCCATTCTTCCAAACTCAACTTACCTGGTATCTCCTTCATAGGAGGTCATTTGGGATACACTCATGTTTCTTCTTGTTACTGGTCTTGACTTTATCACAGATTGCTTTCTGCCCGTTAGTTGAGTACACTTCATTCTCCCCGAGGAGACTAAGCTTGAAGCTCCCTAAGGGAAGTGAGTCTGGCTGTGTTCATTGCTGTGCAGTGATTCATGTTAGATGGTGCTAGGTGCGTACCAAGTTCAATGATGAGGTGAATAAGACATATCTGGATGTAAGACAATGTAAATGTCGTATCAAACAATCCATCTAATGTATCCTATTTAAAAAAATATCCTCTAATGTAAGTCAAAGATGCATTTGGAGTATATATTTTGATGCCTGGGATCAATAATCCACTGCAAGGTAACAAAAGAAATGGTAAGCCCTACATCAAATCAGTTTCGAATATCGGTAGATCTGGGTCTTGCCTCTGCCTAGAACAGTGCTTCTAAAATTTGAGTGTGCGTTGGTCTGTCACAAGAATTTGTTAAAATGCTGGTCTCTGTGGATGCTAATGCAAAGTTCCAGAATGGGGTACAGCAATACCCTTATTCTGAATGATCCTTTGGCACAGGTTTTTAAAAATTGGTTGAGTTGAAATGTGTAAGCCTGATGATTCACAGACATGTACCCTTGGGCAAATAATATGTTATGTGTTAATAAAAAAAAAATTGGTTGAGTTGTAAAAGTAGGTAAGAGGTTTAGACTCAGGAGGAGAAAGAACTAGCACCTAACAAAATGCATTTAAGGGCACTATGTGGGCCAGCTGAACCGCATAATAATAGTAATTCTCTCATCATCTTGTTCTAAATCCCTAAAATCCCAATGAGAGCCCATTCTTAGGTTCTGGTTCCACCCTACCTATTGGGAGAAACTCTGACATGAGGCCCAGGCATTGAAAGTTTCAAAAAGCTCCTGAGATAATGTTAATTAGTAGGTTGTGCTGAGAATTGCTGTGGTAGGGCCCGAAAAGCAACAACATGTAAATATCTCAGGATGATTACTACGTCAGCAAGCCAATTTCCGGTCATTTTTACCACCTAAGGATAAATGAGTTCATTTGCTTTTTTTTTTAATTCTTTATTAGTTATTAAGCATATATGAAATAAAACTTATACTATATTAGAGTTATAAAGAATGATGCTATATTAAAAACTCATGTTCCCACTACACATGCACCCTTTCTTACGTAACCGCCAGCGAGGTGAAGCTAGTTCCCTCTGGGACCAAAATGCAGAAAAAGGGAATTAAAGTGGGAGATTCGAGGTGAAGAACCTGAAATGCCCAGAGGAGCACTGGTAACCGTGAGGACACCCTGAGGAATAGAAAGTACATGTCCAGGGAAGGGGTGTTTCAAAGGGAAGGTAAGGAAAGGGGGCGGAGGTTGCTGAGCACACCAGTGCTGCTGGGTCCCTGGCTGACCCAGGGCCCTCGGCTTCCTTCTTGGAGCGAAGTCAGTGAATGAGAGATGTGCTGAAGGCTGAAGCTGTAGGAACGAGGTCATGGGGAAATCTGGGAAAGAGGATCATCTGCACCCCAAGCTTTCCCAGCTCTGGGCCAGAAACCTTTCTCCCTGACGATTTTCAGGTCCCCACCCACGGGGTGAATGGGAGCAGAGTTGCTGATTCCACACTGGCTCAGAGGAGGTGGTGGGTAAGGAAGGAGGTGGTGTGTAAGCTCATACAGTGTGTATGAGCTCTGTTCAAGTGAGAAAGGCGTGTTTGAAGGAAGAAGCTCTGCGGGGGTAATTACAGCTGGGGCTAGAACGACAAAACTGGCTTGTTCTTAACTGCTATTTGTGGCTAATCACTTCCAAATAACAAATGAATAGCACAGTAAATGTTAGCAGGATAATTTTCTATTAATCAAGAATAATGAGTGAGTAGACTAATTCCCTCTCCAAACATCCCTAATTTTAATGCTGTTGCATGTTGCTGCTTCAGATTGATTACACGGTGATTTAGAGGGAGTGAGACGGTAGGGAGACTCACAATAAAAGGCAGGATATGATTATTTCCTGCTACATTCATGTAGAATATCAAATTTCCCCAGGTGAATTCTTATGGAAGATGAACATTGCCTTTCCGAAATGATCTTAACCTGAGAGAGAATGCCCGAATTGTGTGTGTATTCAGAGACAGAGACAGAGAGATAGAGAGATGTCCTAATTGCAAACTAAAGTCACAAAACCTAAATGCATAAAATCTGAAATAAGTCTAAGTGTTTTCTCAACTTCATTCCCCCTGAGAGACTTTGGTCAATTTGCTTAAATCCACTGACATTTTATTTATACTCTCAAAGTAAAGTTTGTTCAGGTTTTGGTTATCTCACATTACATTACACTGACCTCAACAGTCTGTGCCTTGATCCATCCCAACACCAGACTTTCTAAGAAATTAGATGTAGTTCCAGCCCTTCCAGGAGGGCATAATCTAATAGGGAAATCAGCCACATGTGAAACAAAAGCAATTAAGGGGTGAGATCATACTTAATCAATCTGCAGTAGATGGGGGAGAAATGTCTCTGTTCCAGTAGTACAGTCAGGGTTCCTGGCGTATGTGTGGGACTAGGGGGTGTAGTTTGAGGATGTGATGTGTGATGAAGGTGTGATGGACATCTTGTTGGGCCCTCCAGATTCATTCTCCACCCTTCTTCATCTATTGCTCTATTCCAAGAGGCTGATCTGTTTGGATTATATTAATGAGTTCCATTGCCTTCCAGCCTCTTGTAGCTTTTGTCCAATGAGGAGCTCCAGGAGGAGACCAGAGTGGAGTATAAATTGGGTATGCATCTCCCTTCTCCTTTTGAGACTGTAGTTGGTAGCTGTCCTCTGGCAGAGAACACAACTTCTCATATGGACTCCCTTCCCACTCTCTCTCCTTTGGGCGTTCAGTACCACTTCCTCCCTTCTCCCCTTTTGCCTAGAAGTGACAGAGGTAGGGCAGGGTGTTACCATTCCCTGTGATTTCCCTAAACCATACCCATGCATTTGTAAATAGTCTCTTTAGTAAATTCTCTTTGAATTATTCTAATGCAGTAGTGTCATCTGTTACCTTTTGGGTTGCTAGCTAAGATACATAGACTGAGATGGGAGGGTAGAGAGATCAGTAGATAGGAATAATCGAGAATATATATAATATATATAACTTTATATATGTTATATATTAATATATAATAATATTAATAATTATTAATATAATATATAAATAATAAATATATTTAATTTATAGCAAGTTAATTTAATATAGGGTACTAGCTCATTCCCAGATAGAAAGTTAATGGTTAACTGGAAGGCCAACAAATAAGATGTAAAAATTATCCAGTATGAGGTCTTAAAGATGTTTCACATGTACAGCTTTGCTCGATTTGAACCAACCTCCACTCTTTTCTAAAACAAGAACAGACAAGAGATATCCCCTCCCAGACTTTTTGGGTTGAAATGAGATGAAGGCAGCAAGAGGGTTGAAAGAGACTATGAAGACCCCCATAAAAAAGCCAGATCCCTGTTTAAATGTTGTCCTGCTTGAGCCCCAGCTATGGTTCATTGGCTCACCTCGCTCTCCAAACCTAGGGAGTATAAAAATCAAGCCGAAGTGTCCATGCTTGCAAATCATCCTGTGGCTTTCCTTTTTGCAATGCATGCTTTAGGATGAAAACAAAGAAAATATTCTTGAGTTCTGATTATTTACTTATATGCCTATTTATTTATTCATGTGTTTATGCATTCATTGATTTTTAAGGAACCAAATATAAATGAAGTTGCATTGCAGCAATGATGCCTATCCCCTCAAAGATCAGGAGAGTGATAAGGACGTGTATAGGGGTAGACAAGTCCATTGTTTTCCTTCAGTTCTAACCAATTTGTTTAGCTTGATGGACAGATGCAGGGTGTTAACTCCCTGCCATATTTTCCAGTAGGAAAAAGAGAAACCTGGACAAGCTGACAAATGAACAAGGAGAGTTCTTGTGGATAGCTATGTGAGAGGAGAGGAGAGGAGAATATGTGAAACTAATCTCATGCCTAAAAACCAGGAGGGCAGGTTCAGCTTTTCTATCATCCTTTAAGTTAACTTGTACAAGAAGTTTTTTGAGGCATATCCCTCACATGGAAAGTGTTGATTTTTTTTTTTTCTATTGTATTTTTCCCCCCAAAGAATATTGAGATCTTTGAGCCTGGTCAAAGTGCAAACCTTTGTTCAAGTCTCACAGATCTAGATTAAAATCCCAGATTTCAAATGCTTCACCTGCATGTCCTCAAGCAAGTTTCTTTCCTTCTCTGAAATCAACTTTCCTTACCTGAAAAAAAAAAAAAAAAACGGGAGAAGGAAACAACCTTTGATGTAAGGGCTAAGGACTAAATGTGGCCATGTTTATAAAGTACTTGGTAAGACACCAGTAACAGAGGATAGAAACTATTCTTGTTGCTGTTTGAGAAAGGATGCAGATCCAACAGGCTGACTTCCAAGAATGGTAGCAAGAAGAGAGATGAACACAAAAACAAAGATATTCAAAGATATCAAAGTGTTAAAGTCCGACCTCCACCTATGGGGGGAGTTTCTCTTTAATGTTCTGCTCCGATAGGCTCTCGGCACCCATTTCTAGTGATTGAGAGTGTTGACCCATTCAGTCATTGATTGAATTTTCAGCAGCTCGAGGCGCGAAAGTGTTCTCTGAGGTTATAGAGACAGAATGGTAGAATGAGAAGTGTTTTAGAATCAATCATAAATGGGGATGAATGTCAGGTAGGCTCTTCCCTACCGTAGTGGCCCCCACAAGCCCCGTAACCATCTCTGGTCTGTTCTTTTTCTCAAGTGTAAAATGGCAACTTGTAAAGATAAAAGAATGAGATAAAATATGAAAATTTTAGGTACAGCTGTTCATACATAATGGGAAGTTAATATTTTTAGTTCGTTCCCTTCTTTCCTTCCTCAGTTGAGGCGAAATCAGCCTTCTTGTGTCTCAGCCATTTATCCTCCATCCAGCTCTGGAATCAATATGGGTGAAGTTGAGTTGCTCTTTCGTGATCAGACAACTATTCTCTTCTCTTTTATTTTCTCTTGTTAATGGTAAATAACTTCTGAGTTCTATTCCATTTCTATGAGGCATGATTGTGATGGCGCTAAGGGAAAGAGATGCAATGTTTGTGTATGATTAAGGAATATAAATTGACTTTATGTAATATTCAAACACTGAGGTTGGAGAGGCAAAGGACCTTCCATAGAGCACACTTTCTGCAACACATCTTGGTGACCTGCATTCCCTGACCAGCAGACATCTCATTAAGATGGAAGAGAATAAATTTCTCATTCTTACAATAAATCTTTCCTCTGTAACTAAAGCTCTTTGGAACACAGGCTGTAAGAGACAACGCACGGTATTATTATTATCCACCTCACAAACAGTGCAGGCTAATTTTAGTGACACATTTTGTCTGTTTTCATCCTTCATTTGTATACTTGGCCTTGCAAATAGAGTAGTTTGAATAAACATTATAGCCATATTTATGGGTATTCTTGCTAAGTGCTTCTCTTGGAGATGCATTATCAAGCATTCAACATAAACCACAGAGATAGAGTCATTCATCCTTGTTAGGCAGGCAAATAGAGGGAAGTTGTTTTTACCAACCATCCTGGGCCTGCAAGTCTTTATCTAAATCTAAGGCAATGCAGAAAGAAGAATGCCCAACTGATTAAGAAGGAAGTTAAGGGAGAAAAAAAGAAAAAGATTTAACAAACCTGCATGCTAGCTCTTAATAGCAAGGTTAAAGAAGAAAGGCTGGAGTTGCCAAGAAGCTAATAATATTTATTGGGGGCCTACAATATGTCACAATCTGTGATTAGGTAATTTGCATGTATTATATCCTGCAATGGAGAGATCTGGAATGTGCCATTTAGTTGAGAAAGAGGTATCATTGCCCTTGTTTTATAGCTGAGTAAGTGGAGGTGCGGGGTGAGGGAATTTGTCTGAGGACAGGGGATTCATGGCAGAGCTGGGACTCACCCCAGTTTTGCAGACAGGGAAGCCCATCTCAGCACACTAGCTACGTCTGCAATGCCAGGAGGGCAGGAAGAGCAATACCGGGTATAAGGGAAGACATTCTCTGTATCTTATAAAGATATGATCAAAAGACTAGCAAAAGTCAAAAGAGACCGAGGCTGTGGGGCTTTGAGATAACTTTATCCGAAAAAAGAGTTAAATTAAAAGGGAAAAAAAAAATCCCCTACTAACTCCCTGGAAGTTGATGAGAAGAAGTAGAAACTGCCAGGCGTGTCCCTGGAAACAGGACAAGGACAGAGGATGGGAGTAGAAAGAACATATTGAGGGAGAGTCGAGAAAAGTAAAGAAGGATGGAGGACAAGAGTGGGAAGGGAGGAGGGTACTGGGGATGAGAGGGAAGAAGTCTCTTAAGTTTTATTTCTTGTGCTTCTGTGTGTCATATGTTGTTTACTCTTGTTCTAGAACTATATAAATGATGACTTTCATTTTGCAAAACAAAAAGTGTTCATGATGTCTCCGATCATATGAAGTACTTTTAAGATCAGCTTCAATATAAGTTGCATCTATTAAGAAAGAAAGAAGGGAGGGAGGGAGGAAGGGAGAGGAAGATCCAGTAAAACCCTACAAGACTGTTCATGATATCACTAATAAGGGCTGAAATACCTTGTAAAGGCAAGCACAGACTATACATATACACGCTAGTCCTTCTGCAATGACTAAATCAGGCTTTGCTGAATACCTATGAGAAGTACAATCATAGATCTCTGTTTCTTCCCTCGTGTGATGTTGGGACCATTTGTTACGAGTTGCCTACTCTTCGTGTCCATAGTCAGCACCTTATCATGCCTGAATAGAAAGAAAAAATCCGATCCTGTCTGATCATAATATACTGTCAATAAAATTGAATATAACTCCAACATTCAAAGAAAAGCAGTAAATCTATGCAAACTCCTTGCAAAAAAAAAAAAAATATATATATATATATATATATATATATACACCTTCTGATTGTTACTCCCCTCCCCCTTAACACTTTGATTTCTATAATGATGCTAATTCTAATGTATTTCATTTCTTAATGCCCTCTGTGATTAGTCATCCTGGGAAATAATCACTAGGCAAGTAGCTTGGTATTAGGTTTCTCATTAGGATGCTAATGCACTTTGTGAACTGTGATTGTCTAACACTTCCTCCTCTAGGTAACCCACTTGGCCTGTTCAGCTCTCTTTGTGGCCTTACAAGTCTGTTGGTTGGGGTTGTGTTGTCACTGTGTCCCCACTCTGCAGCACTACTTCAGTTATACTTGGCATTTGGATGGCTGGTTTGAGACCTGGGCCACCTCATTAGTAATTTTTCTATTCAGACATATTCTATAGCAATTGCCATTTAACATCACAATGACTTCCCCCCCCCCTTTTTTCATGTTCACAATCTATTATACTTGCTGTAAATTGGCAAGGATAAGGGTCAACTAATGTTTTTCTGATGCCGGTGGTTTTCCCTTATTCTCAACTCATTTGAATCACTGTGGTTCATCACATGGTTGGAGAAAGAATTTCATACAAATTGGGGATGTGTGTGTGCATGTGTGCACACATTGTTGACGGATCGAATGTCTATTTCTATCATGGCTTGGGAAGATCCCCTTTCTATGTATTTGCACAGTGACATAATATCAGAGTTTCTTCAATCTTCATTCTGGGCTTAAGCTAAACCAAAACTTGATTAATCCACCACATGGTAGCTAATTTACTGTACAAACTTGAGCAATTATTTTTGTAGCTTATTGGAAACATGTGAGTCCAGATAAGTAATACCAGATGCTTCATTAACAAGTCAATCCTGAAAATTCTTGGCAAAACCAAGTAAAACTTCTTTTCCTTCTTGTTCCCATAAATTCCATTATGTGTATCTGCAAATGGGCTGTTTTTCTTGGCTCTTTGAAGCAGTGACTTTGGGATCTGGGCTCCTTTCATCTACTCTAGAAATTCTGGGCCCCCAAAGTCCTTGGAGTTCTTCACTGGATCCCCTCTATCTGTCTAGACAAAGTGGAAGAGGGGGAAGGAGAGGAGAGGAAAGGAGAGGAGAGGAGAGGAGAGGAGAGAAATTTGTAAGAGATTCGAAGGAGATTTTTGGAGGCCATTATTAGAAGTACCATATATTATTTTACTGATATCCTTAACCCATACCTGAGTTACATTGTCTACTACCTGTAAGGCAAATACAAAGGTATTGTAGCCCAAGAGGAGATTAAAGGTGTGGAGAGATTAGAACAATGTCTCAGCTATGCTCTTCCCATGCATAGGTTATTCTTAGTACCAACCCAAAGCTCATGAAGGCACTGTGTCCAGCAGCATTTCTGGGTAACGAGCAACTTTCTTCATATCATAGATATGGTTCTTCCTGGTTTATACTACCTATAACTTCAAACGACAAGCCATTGCCTTCCTCTTCCCATACCTAATATATGATGGTAGAGTAGAGACAAGCTAACCACAGTGATACTGACATTTGGAAAATTAAAAAAGGAAAGCATAGAGAATTCACTGCTTTGCTTCGCCATCTTCTCTTTGTCTTCAGGAGGTCTTTCTTCCGTATGAGTCTGTGTCCAAGTGTTTTCTTCCTATAAGGATACCGGCCATATTGGATTAGGACCCATCCTAATGACCTTGCTTTAACCTGGTTACCTCTGTATATATCCTGTATCAAATAAGGTCACTTTCTGAGTTAACCGTCAGTGGGACTTCAGCTGATGAATTTTGGAAGACACAATCCAACCCGTAACACTGCATATGACTTTTATTTTACTGTTTATTATCTAGCCTTTTTATTTAGCATACTTATTTGATACTTGTTTATCCATCCATTGATAGACATTTTAGGTTGTTTGCATTTTTATGAACATTTGTTATAAGCCATTATATGGCCACGTGGCTCCTTTTCTCTTAGATAAATACCTACAGGCAGAGTGGCTGGATCAGATGGTAGATATAGGGTTAATTCTTCTAAGAAATTCCAAAGTGACTTCTAAGGTAGTTATCCCATCTTACATTACCGATGGCAGTATATGAGAATTCTAGTCCCTGAACACCCTCATCAGCACTTAGTATGGTCAGTCTCTTTAAACTTAGCCATTCTGCTAGGTGTTTATCTCATTGTGGTTTTTAGTTGCCCCCACATGATCTTTTGATTACAGCTAGTTCCACATGTTAACATCCCCACTGACATTCTTTTCTAAACTTAGTTTCAGGACTCTTCTGTTTTTTCTTTTCCCTTATTTATTTTCCTTTATTTGTCCTTCATTTATTATTGTCCCTTTCTCTCTCAATAAAATGGTGGCTGCCAGACTTAAATGAGAAGCCACATTCCTAATTTAATAGCTTTCCTTAGACATTGTACTCATCTGAGTTTTAGTGGACCACTGACACTTGAACCTTTTAACTTCCCATCTCTTATTGCGTCTAAAGCAGATGACTTTTCTGGGAACACAGTACTTGCTTTCTGACTCTCTCTATTCTGTTTCATTTCTACTCATACACCAGCCAGATTTTACCCATGTTCATCTCTTTCTTACAAAGCCTTACCAAGCAGCTAGCAGCATCCAACACACTAGCTGCTGGCTTGGTAGGTGTGTGCTTTACCTTCTACTCTATGACAGGAAATAGAATATAGAGTAAAAATATTTACCAAATATTTTGCTATGAATGAGAGTTCCCATCTTTTGAGCCTCTCTTATCTGTCTCCTTTCTGCCTATCGCCTGACCTCTAAGGCAAAAAGTACATATTTCAGGGTTGGTTTTTTTTTTAATTATTATAGCAGCACCCTTTTTGCAGTTAACAATTGCTGTATGAGGTTAAATAACTTAGCTGCTGCAGAAACAGCCATGAAATCTTAGTAGCTTAACATTATTTATTTCTCGTAAAAACCCATCAGTTACTATAATCCCCACCAGGTTTCCTCAGTAGCCTTCCTCCACCGAGTCCACACAGTCTTCACTTACTGGCTCTCACGGGCCTCAAAATCCTCCCCTGGACCTTCTCCATCCAGTCAACGAATGAGGAAAGAAAGAGAGAGCATGTGTGCAAAGCGGCACCTGACAGATATGAAGGGCATGCTCTGAACACGGCGTATGTCACTCCTGCCCACGTTTCATTGACCGCAATGGTCCCGTGGTCCCAACTAACGTCAAGGGGCTGGAAAATATATTTCTCCTGAAAGGAGTGATTTGGTTAACACATAATTCTAGGACACAGGAGAATTAAACAAAATAACACGTGTAGAACCCTTGGCATGGTGTCTGATGCCCAGGGGAGGCATTCAGTAAATGCTGGTTACCAATACAGAAAGAATTTTACATACTGATTGGTCTCAATAAACTTCTGAAGAATCTCTATTCCGTATTTGCATGGCTTAATCAAATATATCATTAGAAATAGGATGACATTTTCACTTATTGAAATTCTGACAGCTCATAAATCCTAAATTCAGAATCCACTGTGAAGAGCAAAAAAGTGAGATGCGCTCATTTTTGTACACAGACTTGCACGCGTTTGCACACATATGCACATATGCTAAGAGATCAGCGAAGAACTTACTATAATTTCCTTTCATTGTGCCCTAGTGAAACTTTCTAGACATCTCTTTAGTTAGCTGTGTATTGGTGCTTTCCATTAGGCTATAGGGATAGATGTGCTGTCCATGAAATGGCCCTTTATTGTCCTCAGAATGAGGGGCATTTACTGTACTGAGGAGGAAGCATGTTCTCTTTCTCTCCTCTTATGGAACATTTGTGAGAATTATAGGCTGTAA
This sequence comes from Potos flavus, assembly GCA_028534135.1. Lineage (NCBI taxonomy): Eukaryota > Metazoa > Chordata > Mammalia > Carnivora > Procyonidae > Potos > Potos flavus. Next base: position 20,627,303 of record CM052894.1, on the reverse strand, counting down.
GTGTAAACATCTTCCTCTGCCTGGAGTTTGGGAGCACACTCTGTTGGCCTCTGCTCCATCTATAGTAACCTGTGTACCTGTGGGCTTCTTGTGTGCTTAGCACGTGTATGAGAATGAGAATTTTATCTTTAAAAAAATGCCTTCTGGGGCACCTGGGTGGCTCAGTGGATTAAACATCTGCCCTTTGGCCCTGCATCAGCCCCCCCACTTAGCAGGGAGCCTGCTTCTGTCTCCCTCTGCCCTTCCCACCCAACCCCCCAGCTTGTGCTCTCTCTCTCTCTCGCCCTCTCTCTCCCTCTCAAATAAGTAAATAAAATCTTTAAAAAAAATGCCTTCCAATTTTTACAAGATTAGGTTGAGGGAAGAGTGCCAACCAAAAGCAATAATAATGTTAATGAAACCAATGGCTGAGGAGAAATTTCTGGCGAATGTCAATCATGAGGAAAAATGTCAGAAAAAGATATTAATGTCCCCTTACAGGAGAAGCCTCAGATGCAATTGGCATTTGAAACAGCTGGAAAAGGGCAGATTTTTCTATAATGATGTTCCATTCAAATCAGATCCACTATGGGCACACAGGATCACCCAAAAGGTTCAATTGAGTTCTCTACTGACTTCCAAACTAAAGATTCTAGGTTAAGTAAACTTCGACCATGCAGCAATTTGTTCTAAATCCCAGAGAAACATAGATGCCAATGTTAATTGTTGGTGCTGATATCTTTCTCCTCATGTAATTGGAAGGACATATTTCTTCTGCTTTCTTAGAAGCGATTCTTTTAACTCTGGTTCTTTTATTTTCTTCTGATTTATTTCATCTTCTTCAAACCAAGCATTATTAATCTAAGGGCTATTTTCATAATTTTAGCAGTTAAAACTATCTTTGGCATAAAGGTAGCACCTTGAGGAAGCACAAATTGGCCATCGAATGTTGAGAAACTTGGTCGTACACTGAAAATGTGAAAATCAGAGAGTTTTTCCCCCCATTTAATGGACTGTCATGAATGCCATTTGAGAGCGATAAAACTCAGGACATCAGAAAAGGCTCAAACTGAAGGAAGAGAAGGAGTCCTAATCAGGACCAGAAAGTCATTTCTCTGTAAGTCAAAACACCAATCTGTTCAAAGTCAAAATAACTAAATCATGAAAAAGGGCAGAAAATAATCTAAATGGGAACATTTTAAATGACATTCACACATGGATCAGGGTTGAGCCAAGCTTCATTGTAAGGCTTTAAGGATCAGGCTGGTGGGAATAGATGTGTCTCAAGGTCATCACATCAGGAATTGAAAAAAACCTGTACAATTTCCACTTAGGTCATGGGAAGCAGAATGGGTCATGGAAAATTACCTTAAAAAAAAACCTTATTAATCATATTTAAAGCTTTGATTCCAGACTGTAAAAGTGGCCCTATCTTTATTTAAAGTAGGGATTCTCAATCACGGCACTTCTGACATTTTGGGTCAGATAATCCATTGTTGGTGGGGTCTACCCTATGTGTTGGGTAGCTGGCTTTTTTTTCATGATATGCTGGTAGCACCTCTCCAGTTGGAGCAACCAAAACCACTTTAGGCATTCCCAAATTCCCCTGGGGAGCAAAACTGTCCCTGGTTGATTTAAAGGAATCTTATCCCCCAACATGGGGATGACTGGATAATTCCACCCATTTTTTCTCAGTGCTTCCGTGAATTCTCTTTTGGTCAAACAAGATTTCTTGATTCAGTTTGCTACCACAACCACTGTGAACGTATTCACTATCTTCCCTTCCATATTCTAGTGCCCTTTAGTGCCTCCCCCATGTTCTTCAAAATTCTACATTCTCTCTCACAATCTTTCTAGGTTGCAGTTTTAGACCGTAACCTCCTTGTGGCTATATCCTTCCTTATGGGCTTTTGTGTTGTTACAATTTATGAGCCTTAGTGGCGTTCTCGTCCCCAAATGGATATTCTGTGTAACTAACGCTTCCAGGCATGTCTAGTCCAACACAAGAACTCTCAGACATCTTCTTTAGAAATACAGGTCATCTGAGACTGATCAGCCCCTGGTCACGGATTTCTCTGTGACTGAATAGAAAGTACGTGAGCAGTCTCCTGAGGAGTGGCATCCCATGGCCTCTGCTCCATCCCGAAATGCTACTTTACATTTTACCTGAACTGTGTGCATTTTTTCCTCGAACCCGTAAGTGTCAACCTGTCTTTCTATAGGCTTGAATGAACCTATATTCAAAACCCTCCCTGGTAAAGTCTTCTAAGTACTATCTTATCTGTTCATTGGGGAATTTTGTATTTCTTTTAAACCATGCCAGTATTTTCATTAATATTGTTATTTATTCTTACTGTTCTCTGGTTACAAAGTTACATAGGTTATGAGTGAAGAGCCTGACCCCAAATTTTCCCATAAGCCCTGCTACTGTTTGTGTAGAATGTGAGGGATTCTTTTTGGATATGTATGTATCACATTGTAACAGAAACAACAGGAAGGACCCAAAGAGTGATTTCACCCAACTCTCTTTCCCCACCCATTTTGTAAATAAGAAGACTGAGACCCACAGTCGATGACAGGGATGCAGCTTGCTCCCGCTTTATTCCTGTAACCGTGGCGCTCACAGCAGCATGCAGTGCTCATTACAGTACATTCCCTTAGCTTAGATTTGCTGCTGTAAGTATTTTTCTTTTAATCTCAGGTTATTACCTTGTAAAAGAGTTCTGATACATTAGTAGTTTTTATTGAAAGCCACCTCCAATCTGTTTTGGAAATAGGCAAAGTATAAATAGTAAATAAATAATGAACCAAGGAGCAGAGAGGTTTTTACCGCTTGTCGGCAGCAGAGCTGGGACTGGGTCCTAATTTCCAACTCCCAGCCTGGCCGTCTCACCGTGACATCCTGGCTCCCCTATGCATTTGTGGGTGTCCCACCTTATACCACTGTGGCCTGGAAGACTCAATAAGTAATCACCATGGTATTCCGAGCTTTCCTCCCAAATGCTTACTTAATGTCTCGCTGGGTCAGTTTAAAATCAGAGACACCTGTATTGCCATCTTCTGTGAGTACAGCCTTGGCTAACGAATGGAAGAGTCAGTTTAGCTGCTGCTGCTGCTGCTGCTGCTGCTGCTGCTTCTTCTTCTTCTTCTTCTTCTTCTTCTTCTTTTTATTATTATTATTGTCAGAAGTCAAATTATACACAGTGATTCACAACTTTTTCAGTTCCGGTTAGAGAAACCTATTGTTTATTCTTTGAAAGTTCACATAAAAGTGAAACTGTTCTTGTGAGCTTCCTTAGCCCCAAGCTCTAACCTGCCCAAGAAAAGGAAGCTTACAGATGAGTCCCCACTTTCTCCTACTAACTCTCTCCCCATTCATTTTCATTCTTTTATGTTCTCTGGAACAACATTCAGCAAACAAAACAAAGGATTCGGAAATGACATTTTTTTTTAAAAAGTCCGAAACAACAGGAAAAGTCCAAGAAAGCAAATGCAATATGGGAAAAATATTACAGCTAGTCCTGAACCAAATTAAATATGGGGAAAATATAGGAGGACAGGGATTAAAAAAATGAATGAGCATAGACCAGAGTTTGCATACCTGCTATCCTCAGGCAGAACATGACCTGTAGTTGGGTTTTGTTTGGTAGGCATGCCCACAAAGACTTAATAAATTTGGACATCTTGCCAACATTATGTGAACAGAAGATTTCACATACTCATTTAAATTTCTGGCTCTTCCTAAAAAATCTGGAAAACTACACAAAAGCCTGGCTTTTAGCATGACAACCATTGGCTGGGAGTGAGCCCTGGAGGGCACTCTTTTGTGAAAAAAAAAAAAAAAAAAGAGGAACAACAACAGCAAAAACCTCACAAATGATCCAGTTTTTTCCAAAACCCAATGCAGATTTACCATCCCAGTAAAGGTACCTGTCTGGTTCCCATAGGTACCTACATGCATGCACCATGTAATGGAGATTTCTTAGTGTTATTAGGGACATGCTTTCCTGAGTGCCTTACTTTGATTTCCCCTGCACAATATGTCATCTGTTAACCTGTACTTATACCCGGAAGCCCGACTTTCAGAGATTAAGCCCAAAGTTTCAAGATTTACTCTAGTTTATAAAGGCTTTCAAAACTCTTACGTGCTACTTCCGTACATCTTATTATGCTCCTTTGACAAATCTCTCCTTGGCCCTGAACTGAAATGCACAGCACAGCACGACACAGGCAGGGCCATAAATTTTTACTCAAGTGATGGGCTTCATATGAACCGGTCCCAACTTCATCGCTGCCAGCTCCAATTCCACATCATGGCTCTCATTTCTTGGTACAGTGGGCAAAATCTGAGACTTGTCTAACAAAGTTACCACTAAAGGGGTGGAGGGTGGGGGGACGATAGAGAATAATTTTAACAAGGCATGGAAGATAAACTGCTTTTTGGGGGAAAAAATGATTTAAAAAATTCCTCTTAACAATTTATGGTTAACTTCCAAACTGAGTATGCATTATTAATTATAAGGCTAACCCTATAGCCATTTGCAAATTTATTTCTTCAAAGTACTCTCTCTGATTAACTTTGATTCCCAAAACTCTCTACTCTGCTGCCATTACCACCTTTGTTTTCGGTCGCAAAGGTAGTTTATTATTTCAGTTTATATATATATAAGTTTATATATATATATACCTATATATATATATCTTTCTGGTCTCCATCCTGAGTCTTCTTAGTACCTGCAAATTATACTTTGCTGACTGTTGGTAAATTCATTGATCTATTGTTGTGTTGGCAATTGGTGCCTTTCTTTTTCTTGGAAGTTGTGTTTATTTTTGTTTAACATGTTATTATGAAATTTTCAAAAATAGAATTAATGTAATATACTCTCCCGTGTTTATCCAGCCTTACCAACTAACAATGTATAGCTAATCTTATTTTGTCTGTCTTAGGTTAGATATTTAATTGTATTATAGTTCAAGAGACAATGATTCCTAATAATCCAATACCATTATCTAATTGCTTATATTGACTTAATTTTAATTATTACTATATTCACTAGAAAATATTTCAACTCATATCTACACTGTGTTCAAATTTCACCAATTATCTTATAATAGCATTTTTAAATAAAAATGAACATTTTAATTTTCCGTTTGGATCAAGCAGCTTCTTGATCTTTAAATTGTAGAAACACTTAACATGAGATCTACCCCTTAAATGTTTAAGTGCATGATACGATATTGTTAACTGTAAAAATTACATTCTACTGAGGACCCCTAAACCTCGTTCATCTTGTATACCTGAAACTTTATACCTGTCGAATGGTAACTCACTGTTTTCTCCTCTCTTACATCTTTAGCAACTACCATTCTGTTCTGTCTCTGAGTTTGACTATTTTAGATATCTCCTATAAGTGGAATCAGGCACTTTTCTTTCTTCTGTGACTGGCTTATTTCACTTAGCATGTAGCCTATTTCACTAAGCATGAAACTCCAGGTTCATTCATGGTGTCACACACAATAGAATTTTTTTCTTCCTTATTTTTTTTTTCTAAATCTGAATAGTATTCCATGTGGGTATATGTGACATTTGTTTTATTCACTTGTCCAATGATGGATCCTTGGATTGTTTCCCTATCTTGGCTATTGTGAATAATGTTGCAGTAAACATAGAAGAGGGCACATTTCTTTAAGGTCCCACTTTCAATTCTTTTGGCTATAAACCACAAAGTGGGATTACTGGGAGTCTATGGTTTTCTATTTTTAGCATCTTTAGGAAACTCTTGTTACCTCCCCACCTGCAGCCCACAGGGGTTTCAATTTCTCTACACCCTTGCCAACACTTGTTATCTTTTGGTTTTTGATAATGTCTTCTTATTATAGCTGATTAATTCAAATGAGGATTTAAACATTGTACTTATTTGCTTTGCTTTGTAATGACCCCTCCCCACTTGACTTTTCTGTTTTGTTTGCAAATTATATGTAGAAAGACTTGAATTCTGTGGCATTTCCTCTGTTTTGGGTGTGGCTGATGGCCTTCCTGTGGTGTTAGAAAATGAACAAACTCCTAAACTTGCTGCAGTGTTTCCCACCCTGGAAAAGTATCTAGAGGTAGAGAAGATCGGCCCCAGACAGCTCAAGTTTCCTGGGCCCTTCTGGTGGATGAAGGGAATCAGCATTTTAGCACATTTTTAAAAAGTGCTTGTGGCACCCCACTTGGGAAGCTATGCTCAGCAGGACCGGACTGGAAAGACAAGAGGAGATGGGAACCTGTGTTAGTTCTATGATTCTCAAACTGTGTTCATGACAGGACTTTTGCTGTGATGCTCCATGGGTTCCCATGGTGAAGCTGGCCTCTGTCTGCTCACTTCCATGAAAAAGCTTCCCTATTATTTATTTTATATGTTGGGCATCAATATATAAATGCTTGATTTTCTTTGAAAAAAATATTAAGAAATATATTTGAGGGGCACCTGGGTGGCTCAGTCGTTACGCCTTTGGCTCGGGTCATGATCTCAGGGTTCTGGGATCTAGCCCTGCCTTGGACTCCCTGCTCGGCGGGGAGCCTGCTTCTCCCTCTCCCTCTGCCGCTCCCCCGGCTCTTGCTCTCTCTTTCTTTCTCAGGTAAATAAATAAAATCTTTAAAAAATAATATATATATTATTAGAGGAATATGTTTGAAAGCCACTAGCCTTATAGAAAACCCTTAGATCTGGGATGGGGGAGATCTCACTCTCCTCTTAATTTGCCCTAAAGAATTGGGGAATTTCAGTAAGTCATTTACCACATGGGGTTTCAGTTCTTCCATCGGTTCTACTCAGATATCCACATCTGCCCTGAATATCTTGCAGGGTTGTTGTAAGAACCCAGAAATGGGAGAGCTTGAAAGTATTTCGCACAACACAAATGCAAGACCTTCCGTCCCCTGCTTTTTCTTTTTTAAATCATAAACATGACTTACAACACAGAGGCTTTAAGGGGATCAAAAATCACTTGGATATCCCTGGAGAGAGAAAACACTATTAGTGGCAAAGCTGACATTAGACATTAAAAAAATAATAATGGAAAACAACTTAACTTTGCAAGTTTGGTACATTGTAGTGTCTAAATACGGGCTGTTGAGGAATCTTGTGTGTTACACTGAAAAATTATCTCCAGGGATTTAAGGACAAGATAAGACTTTCTCAGTAGGATAATGAGACAGGTTCTGCTTCTAGCGAGGATGGGGACATCAGTGAATAGCTCTGGATTCCTGACTCCGGCAGTGTTTAAGAGCTGACTCCTGTAATTGCTCTTACATGCCAGGCCCAGGAGGAGAGACACTTGGGGCTCCTCCCCCCCGCCTCAGACCATTAGGAATCTGATAATTCCAATACTGTATCATGTAACAGCTTCGTAGATTCCCTGAATTTTTCCACTCAATATCATCCTCTTTAGATGGAGCGCAAAGCCCTACCCCAAAGAGTCATGCCATACATCAGAAGTTCTCAAGGCATTCCAGAATTCATTAAAATGACCTCGTAAACTTATTTCCCACAGTTTAGCCCCTCATTCTACTCAAGAGTAGTCTGTCTTGAGTGGAATGGAAAGACCAAGTTATTGAGGTATGTCTTTACCTTGATAAAAATCCTCTCTTTACCACGCAGTGACTCTCTATGAGTCTGGCTAGCTGTTTTATCTCCATGTGCATTCTCACCTGTAAAACAGAAATAATAATACTACATTCTTCTAAAATAGGTAAAAATCATCATCATTATCACCATCTACCTGTAAGAGTTATTGAAAAGACTTAATGAGATCAGATAATTGCTTTCAATTGTAAAGGGCCATACAATGTTATATGCCAGAGCTATTCTCAGGTCATATCACCTTGCCTTTTGAAGAGTGTGTGTTGTCCCTTTGTGTAGGGGTTCCTCATAAAATACCTTTTTTTTTTTGTTTCTAAATAGGAGAGCGTATGGTTGCACTTTGACTATCTCATTCAAAAAAAGGAAATTTGCATGTTAGTATGAATAGGGGACAGAGACAGGAGGTACAGAATACAGGAATGATGCACTTTACAATTTATAGGAAAAGGAGCACTAGGAATGCCTTTGCTTTTTTTTTTTTTTTTTTAAATCAAGGAAAACCCCAAAGTGGACCTTTATTTTTCTTCTGTCGAGCACTCTCTCTCTGGGGAATTTCTTCAGCTCCATTCCAATCATGCGGCTCCCAATTACAGTTCTCAAAGCTGCTGATGCTGTGGGAACCAGACCTGGTGAACCAGAGGCCATACACAGGCCACGGCGACAGCTGCTAGGTGGGCACATGCTTCCGGTTAGCAAGGGGTCTTTTCCCCAGGAGATTGTGCTTGGGGCTTAAGGAAAGGCAACATGCTTTCAGGATTATGTTTCTAGGAGTATATGAATAAAAGACTAGCAGAAATCATCTTCCCCATAAGTAGTCAGAATTGAAATAAACACATGGGAAGAAGAGGGCTGAAGATCAGCCCTGAGTTTTCTATGCCCATTGTGCCAGAAACAAGATCGTCCTTTATATATCCTGGTTACAAGAAATAATAAATTAACTCTTGTCTCCTTTCAAGTTGAGCCTCTCTCCTGCAACTGAAAGAGTCTTGAGTAATCAACTTCTTATAGAGATTATCTGTACTGAATGCCAGTACATATGCTTTTATAATTCTTACACATTGATACTTTAAAATAATCTTGTATATACATACTTATTTTAACTCCAAACATGAGATCTGAATTAGGGAGGGTGGGGGACAGCGAGGGCACTTGACAAGAAGGCATACAACTAAAAATGACAGTTATTATGAATTATGAATTCTCTTTCGGGTATACCTAGTAAGATTTTTATTCTAGCCTCTACCCAGATATAGACCTTATACTTAAAAATGTCTGTGCTGATCAGATAATAGATGCTCAATAATCTGATTCAGAGGCTTTGTTTCCTAAGAGGATCTTATTATATTTTGAAATTAATCAATAAATACAAGTATGATATGATTCTTCCTTTCAAAAACAGCTAATGTCTTTTTCTTTCTCAAAATACTTGTCAGATATGGTCTCAGAGATCTTATCTGCAGTCCTTATGATTAATTCCCATTAATGTAAATAGGAAGGAATTTGTCAGATGGAATTAAATAGCTTATAACAATTTTCAGGAGGATTAGGAGATTATGCTTGGATGAGACACAGACATGGAGAATAACCAGAAGAAATGGGTTCTTGGAAAGCCCCCACTAGGCTCCAGGCTGCTTCTTGGAACCTACAATGCTTTAGATCAGATGACGAGAACCTTCATCACTGTGGCCACAAGAAACAAGCACTATTTTCTTCATTGTTGCTCCGTCACTTCCATGTGCCTGCTGATGCCCATTTCTTGGTTCTTCCTTCGAAATCCCAAGCCAGTGGACCCGTGTGGCACAAGGCACATGGAAGCTGGAGGCTTATGTGCAAAGGAGTCTCTGAAATAAAGCTTTGGGTTTTCCAGCTCTATGGTTGAGGAAGCCTGCCAGAGAAGATTTAGAATAGGCCTACATATTCCACAGTGTCCTTTAAGTATTGTATCTTATTTTTGTCTCAGATCAACTTTGTAAGACAGCTATTTTGATTCCTATTTTAGAGATGAGAGACCAAGGCTCCATCAGGTGGGATTGGAATGAGAAAGTCTTTCAATCCAAGACCCGTGTTTCTTTCACTTTCCCCTGCTACTTGTCCTGATCAGTTCTGGTGCTTAAGTACATGTTCTATTAATATTTCTTCCCGCTACCATTCCAACACGACCAGGAGAGTTGTCAAAATTGCCACCTTGAAAAAGGCACTTGTCATCTACATTAGCCACTGCTCAGAGATTAACATTTTGAGAATAGTATCAACAACTGGGTTAGATCTGTCTCCGTTCCATGAATTTAGGATTTTCTTAAATGACATGCTCTGGAACTGTATTCCACACACCAAAAAATCTTCATGGTTGTCCCTTGACTGGACCTGATTTGACATTTTCAACAGGCCTATTGTCAAAATAGCTAATACCAGCCACGGTCTTATTCAGGACTGCAGGGATGATATACATAAAGTTAATATCCCTACAAAATATCTTGTAAACTTGTACTATGATTTTGTGCTGGAAAAAGAGCCACAGTTTTTATTTTAATAAATGAAAAGTAAACAAGACAAAGAAAAAAATGACTTACATTATTGAAAACGAGTTTCTCATGCATTTACTCATTTAAATATCTCCGCTACAGATGAAGTTATCAATGCATGATCACAGAACTCTCTAAGACAGGGGGAGAATTACTGGAGGAGTTGGCATATGGGAACCTTACACCTGGGTTCTGCCTTCGTACCAACTCCCTCGGGTTTAAAAATGCCCCATGTGAGTTGGGGGAGGGAAATAGCAAAACAAACAAACAATCCTAGAATTGATGAGCTAGAGTCGATGTATCCAAAGTCAAAGCTTACCTAGTCTTACAAATAAAGCTAGACGCACTTGTGATCTTCATTTGAATTTCTCATTCTTAAAAATAAAAGATTACTAAAATTTAAATGGAAGAGCTGTGCGGAGCACCCAAGTGTAGCCTGAATCTATTAAAACACTATCTGTTGGTAGGAATCAGAAGGACGAGGGCACCATTATTGTTTCAGAAATTTGTCCATTTCTATTCTAAATGTCAGGACACCAGTCATGACTTGGCTAGAAGATAACTTTTCATCAGGAAAAGAGTGAACTCAGGGCTCTGAATAGTATAAAATGTTCACGCCAGACATATAAACAAGATCGAATGGGGGGAAGGAAGAAAGAGATTGTACACAAGCTCTGCTGATTTAATGATAGCTGCTTAATTGTCCTGAGTGTCAATAATTGTAAACCATGATTTGTAGGGAGTAATACAGTTTTATATTTTAAGGTTCATCTTCATGTCCTCTGCCTGTTGGCTGTAAATTCAACGACTAACCAGTCTTCACCATCAGAGAACTCATGTCAGCCAGTTTACTGTGGAGCCAGTATCAAGTCCTTTCAGTAATTATAGTTAAACTTCGATGTTGGGTTGAGGCTGGGAGGGCTATGTGCCTCATACGAGTTGGTATGTTACAATTAAAGCAAGATTACAGAGCAAATCTAGTGTACAAACATGCTTAGGCAACTGGCACAAAATACGACTTGTACTATAGGTTGGGGAGATCCTACACTCTGTCCTAAGGCACTCTGACAAGACCTTGCATAGAAAGCTTTTTCTAATATAGATACAATGCACTCTGATGGTAGAATTGGGTAGCATTGTAATGGAGTCGAGTGGCAGGGCCATAGAGGAGGCATGGGAATGTGACGGCAAGAAGGTTCCAGAACTGAAGTGTTGTTCCACTTTGTCGCTGAACTACAAGTTTTGCTGGCTTCCTAAACTTCTTAAAGGTTGGTAAAGCCCATGAAATCTAATTCCTGACATCAGTACGCTAATTTTAAAACAGAGTCTAATTCCTGACATCAGTACGCTAGTTTTAAAAACTCTCTGGTGTGTATTTTGACAAAGATACATGAAGTGCCAAATAACCACGTCTTGAGGTCTCCATTCCTGCTTGCAGGAGTCCGTTTGCTAGTTAAACACCCCGGGGTACCCTGGCACACACATCTCTGATGAGAGTGCAGCTTTCATTGAACTGACCCTAGGGTACAGATTAGTGTTGAACAATGTGAACACATATGTTCCAGTGCTTATATACACATTTGTTTTAAAAGTAAATTACCATGCAGACAATATTGCGCAGACCTACATCCCTTGTGCCATTTTGGGAACTGTTCCTCCATGTCCAAACTACTTTCATTGTTTCTTTGTAGGGCAAGTGGAATGGAAATTCACCATCACCATTAGGCATCATTGTCTTTGCCCTGGAACGCACAGAAAGCCCTCCCTTGGACACCTACCACTGACTGTCTTGTGCAGTCACTCCATTCTTTCATCCTAGATGCTTAGATCTTGTTTTCCTTGGTGGAGAAATGCCCGGTGTCCTGTCTCTGTAGCTCTTTATTCATCTACTCTAGGGACACGTACCTTGGATACCTTGGAAGTATGCTCAATAGATATTTGTTGAATAAATGAATAAATGATGACATGAAGGAACTATTAAGGAAAGCTCCAATATGTCTTAGCATTGCTTCTATTTGGGGGAGATGTTGTAGTCCTTTTAACTTTGTGGTGCACACTTCTAGGGCCGAAAACTTGTGTGCTAATTGATTCTGGAAGCAATATACTCTGAGACATCCACTTTGACAGCTAAAGGCAGGTATCTTACTGCTCCCCAGGTGTATCCTACAGCAAACACCACCATGAGAAGGCCGATGGGGGCAGTGCTGTGTAAGTGCATTATGTGTCTTGTGCTCTAGGTGTCCACCAACCCCCATCCCAACACACACACACACACACACACACACACACACACACACACACACACACACGTCCCATATAGAGCCCTACCATTTACTTTGTTGCTTGGCATTTACACAGTAGCAGATGTACTGTAAATAGACACACAGCAACAGGGCTGGCATACCAATGGACCCAGAGGTGAGACATCTGGTAAAACAGATGCAGCGTGGCAGGGGGACGCAGACTGCCCAGAAAGTGCTCATCTCCCAAGATCAGCGCCAAGGACCTGCCCAGGGCCCAGCGCGGCCCTGTGCCCTCCAAACAGATGGGGATAGATCTGAGCCAGTAGGAGTATATGGAGGAAGTGGTCAGATTGTTCCTGAGATGGACGGGCCTGTGCTAGGAAAGTTGAAGCAGCCCTTTTCTTTGACAAGTCAGCTCCTCACCGTCACTGGGGCGCCACACATCCATCAAGCACCGTCAAGCAGTTTTTGCCCAAGTTTCATCATGGCAGAGCAAGGCTTTCAATAAATGTCTTACCTTGTTCGTGGAGATGACAAGAGGATTAATTAATGTTAGCAAAGCTCCTGCAAGATCAATGGATGAAAGAAAACTCACAAAGTGCATTATTAATAATGGAATGAGGTTACACTCCATAAAAGCCCTGTAAAAAGTCCCATTTCCAGTGTAGAGCAGTCGTTTTGTATCAGAGTCCCACTTTTTATTGAAATATTTAACAATCATAATGCAATGTAATTTGTGTCCTTAACCAGGGAAAAAAGTGCACATAGAGGAGAAATATTGGGGGAAAAGTATTTAATCCACTCATCTTTATACCTTCTTTTTATTTTTTATTTTTTATTTTTTTTATTTTTTTTATACCTTCTTTTGCGTGTTCTAGAAACAGGGTCATTTTCCCATCAGAAGATGAACTTACTTATCCATGGCTCTAATACTTTTCATTCTTTGCATTCATTCAATTAAAGGCTATAATACAAAGAACAACGACTAACTATAGGGAACACTTGAATCTTGAGATATGTAAAAATAAGGCGTTAGATACATTGGTGTAAAATAATGTCCTTGAATCAATACAATTCTCTTATTCTCAGGTACAGTTTGGTACCAGAATGAGGCTATCGAAGTATTTCTGACATGGAAATCTCCAGGGGGCCTGTATTCGACAGGAATAATCACAAGGTAAACAGCAATGAACCTAGAAAACGGGAACTTGAAATTAGCATAATTTCTTTCACAGAACAATCTCTTTACCTCCATTTTTAACCTTCTGAATCTCCACCTTCTATCAGTACTCCTTGAATTTCATCCTTCATTGTGAGGCAAACCAGATCGTCTTAGCTGGAAAATCTTCTCTTGCTCTGTACATCCATTACCAGGTCTTTGACCATATTTGCAGTCTTTGTGTTTTTTTTTTTTTTTTAAGATTTTTCTTTATTTATTTGACAGAGAGAGAGACAGTGACAGAGGGAACACAGGAGAGGGAGTGGGAGAGGGAGAAGCAGGCTCTCCACTGAACAGGGAACCTAACGTGGGGCTTGATCCTAGGACCCTGGGATCATGACCTGAGCCGAAGGCAGACGCCTAACCGACTGAGCCACCCAGGCACCCCGTATTTGCAGTTTCTAATCATGACATTTCTTTCTTTTTTTTTAATCATGACATTTCGTTTTTGTCATTTACATAGAAGGCACACTTTGTTTCACCAAAGTGATCATAAACTTATATAAGCAGTTTCATTCCCTATATGAAATAGGGAATAGTCTCAATAGCATTATATGAATGCAGTATGTCCTTTAATAAATACCTGTTGATTGATGCTTTAAAAAAGCAGTGATAATGATAAATGACATATATAAACATTCTCAGGCATGTACTGACTGCTTTTTTGTGCATTGCTTTTACCAGTCATCACAGCACTCTGAGGTGGTTACCGCTGTTATCTCAATTTTCCAGATAAGGACAGTGAATCGCAGACAAGTTTGTTAAGTTGCCCACAAAATGTACAGCTAGGAAGGTGCAGGTCCTCGGCTTGAATCCAATTCTGGCTGATTCCAGTGATCCACTATGTTATATTGCCTCCAAATTTCTTCCAAGCCCACCCTCTGACAATGCATCATTTAATGCACGTTTGGAAAACCTGTGTATTACTCAACACCCTACAGTTAAATTCTAATTCCTTAAATTAAGGAAGGAAATACACATAGTTGAGGATACACGGTAGTATTTGGCCAGTGGATATAATAGGCTGGACACAGCAAGTCTAAAAGAGAGAGAAGCTTGTTCTTTGAATCTGGTTTCATTCATGCATTAAAACCACCCATGATGATGTCTGTCCCCAAGTCCTTTGAGTTGCCTCTGCTCTCAACCAGCAATGCTGCAGGGACTAATTAGATATTTCCCACAGAGTGTAGAGTAATAATATAATTGATGATAGGCCATCTAGGAGCTCTTCTGCTATTATGAGATCATTTGAATACAGCCATCTCTATGGTCCAAAAGCAGTAAATATCTTGCAGCCAAATGGCTTTGACATTCAGGTTCCAGGCATTCTAATGCGTGGGATAATTCAATGCACTCTAATAGCTTGAACTGGAAACTCGCTTTCTTGATTGACTCTTTATTAATGGTGAATTGCTTAGTTAGTTAACAGGATAACTGCTGGAGAATGGGAAGTAAAATCATAATGGCATATGTTTGCAGAAAATGACTTCTCTATAGTAAAGATTTATAACCTTATGCAGGCATTCATTCATTCCATAAACATTTATTCAGCACCATCTCTGTACTAGGCATCATTTTAGGTGCTGCAGATACTGAGATGAGCAATACAAATTTCCTGAGCTCTGGAGTTCACATTCCGGTAAGCAAGACACAAAATGTATGCATTTAGCTATGTTGTCATCTAACTTCAGACAGTGATAATTGCTATAATAAAGAGCACAATAAAAGGATAGAGAGGAGGAAGGAGGTAATAGATGGTCAGGTAAGGACTACATGGAAGAGACATGAGCAGATACCTGAGTATTGCAAGGGAACAAACAATGAAAATCTGGAAGAGGACCATTCTGGGCTGAGGGAACACCAAGCGTAACCATCCTGAAGTGGGAACAAGATCGGTCTGTTTGAGGAATACTAAACAGCCAAACTGGCTACTGTAAAATGAGAGAGGAGAAAGTTCTAGAAAATGAGATTGGAAAGGTAAGCAAGGGCCAGACCATATAGAGCCTTGGAGGCCATCTTTGAATGTCAGTGTGAAGCTGCTGGGAGATTTTGAGAAAAAGAATGGTCTGGTCGGGTTTACATTTAGAAAGATTGCATTGATGGCTATGTAGAGAGTACTGTATAGGAAGGACGTGATAGAGAAAGAAAGGAGACCAATTAAGAGCTATTTTAGGATATGACAAGTGTTTGGACAATGGTTTAGGGATGGAGAAGCTGAGAGTGTTCATGTCCAGGATATATTCTTGAAGCTGCAGCTGTCAGGACTGGGGGGTTAAATGGGTTGTAGTATTTGAGAATAAGAGAGGAATCCTATATTCAAGGGTTAAAAAGAGACCTAAAAAATGCTAAAATACGAAAAATAGGCTTTACAAACTGTTTTCTTCTCAGCCACATTTCCACAGTTTAATGGACTATTCCCAGTGGGAATTCCTCAGAATAGAACAAAAAGCCCTTACTCTTTTAAAGCTCAAAAATGAGTGTTGTGAAAAAGTCCTTGGGTCTAGCAATCTGGTCTAAGCTCCGCTGTTAATTTTTCCTGGTGATCCGGAACATGCCGCTCTATCTCTCTGGACCTCAGTTTCCTTTTATTTGAGAAGTGAGTGGGAAGCAAGAACTGGAAAATATTTAAGGTTCCTTCCAGCTACATTCTTTAGGCAAATGGTTAGTTTCCATAAGCTGTAAGGTTTAATTTTAACATAACTAAGCAGTCTTTGATCAGATGTATTTTCTCAAACTGAACATGATCATTGATGATGTAGTTTTCTCGCTAAAATTAGAATAGTTTCTGGAAGTTGAGAGTGTTTGGCAAGTACAGTCTGAAGAAGAATGGAAAATGGTACCTAGCAGAGCAGAGTCCATGGCTCTTTGAATCTTGCTGGATGTACCTTCTTTAATTAGGAATCCTTGCAGTAAGAACATTTCCCTCCTACCTTCATTTGGTATAAGTACTAACTCTATGAACTACTTTTCCTCCACTCTCTTCTTTCCTCCACACACACACAAAAAAAAGTATTGTTATTTAGAAAGGCATCTTGACACTAAAAATAATCACCAAACTATTTAGCTTCTAACTAGTATCATTATGGTCAAGGTCTTATTGTATAATTGAGAATGCTTTACTTTCTGAATGAAAAAGAGGACAACAAGAATAAGAAAAAATATTCTCCATGAAAGAATGGGGATCTCTTGGGGTACCTGGATGGCTCAGTCGGTTAAGCGTCTGCCTTCGGCTCAGGTCATAATACCAGCGTCCTGGGATCGAGCCCCACATCGGGCTCGCTGCTCAGCTGGGAGCCTCTTTCTCCCACTCCCCTCCACTTGTGCTCTGTCTCTCTCTCTCTCTCTCTCAAATAAATAAATTAAATATTTTTTAAAAATTTAAAAATAAAAAGAATTAGAATCTCTTAAAAATGTGAATGCTTTTAATGTAAAATAGAGTCAACTGAAGGGAGAGATATTAACATTCTGTTAATGGGTCTTAGCCTGGATGCCTGGATTCCTCAGAAAATAAAGCCTGAGCCCAAGGTATATATACTACTATTTTATTAAGAAACAAAATCATAGAGAAGCAGAGCTGAGCAAAAGGAGAGGGAACAGGGCAGGAAGAGAAGCCAATAAAAGGGTACTTTATTGAATGGGCACCAGGGCAAATGACTATTTGACATTGCAGAGAAATCTTTTGAAAAGCTGCATGAACTGCTTCTCAAAACAGTTTGGGTGGGGATTTGCCCATCAGCGCCCATATTTTCCTGGCCAAAGTTTATTCCATAAGGCAATAACTTCCTCACGTTCCTGACTTGTACCAGCTGGGGAAGCAAGTGATGTCTTGCAGTGCCCTATTCATCCATGTCTTTGGGGAAGCCCTGTGGTCAGGGATAGGAGGCACAGGAATGAGGAGAGATGCTGCCGGGTTGCCTCCGTGTGCAGATAGATAGACCTTACAGAGTTGGTCTCTACAGCAGTGCTGGGTAGCAATGAGTGTCTGACATAGTGCATAAAGTGTCTGATTTGCAGTGTCCCCCCATCCCCACTAACCTTACAGATGCAAGGTGGAGGACGGAATGCCTCATTAGCAAAAGACGTAAGAGAGACTTAGAGGAGTCAGCCTGCAGTGAACATGATGTGAGTTAACTATATCACACGTCAGCTAACAAACACAAAGCAAAACACAAACAATTCCACCTTGGGCAGTATGAACAAGAGCAGAGTATCCAGAAAAAGGAAGATGCTAATATTGTTCTACTCCGTACCGGTCAGATTACCCGTAAATCGGAATCTGATCACAGAAAAGTGGCCATAGCAGCTGGACAAACTATCAGTGATGCTAGATAAAGAGTCAAAGATAAAGGAATTGGAAGATTTTTATTTGTGGAATAAAAAGGAAATAAATTATGCTATTTATTTTACATCCTAATACTTGAAGGAGTTCAAATGGAAGATAGCCAAGACGCATTCTGTAAGGTACAGCCCCCAGAAATAAAAACAACTGGTGATAGACATTGGAGAGACAAGTTTTTAGCAGTAAGAGCTGTTTAGTGAAAGCTATTGTGTGGGTGCATTGGAGTGAGGTTGAATAATACCAGAGGTATTAGTGTGCCTTGGGAGGACGTAGAGAGAGAGCAAGGGATTTTTAGGTCAGAGAATATGTGTTTAAAGGTAGATCCTAGCATTTCGAACTGGATGATAGTTGATAAGTCACCAGATGTCTCTGAGCCTCAGTTCCCTCATTAGAATACTGGAAACACTCTCAGGGTTCATACAAGAATTGTAAGATAGAGGGAGGGGAATGAGGAGAGGCTGTTCGAAGGGTACCAGCATATAGTTCCAAGAGGAGTAAGTTCTGTGGCTCCCATGGTGACTGTCCTTAACACTTTGTATACTTGAAATTCACAAACTTGGAATTCACTAAGAGGTTAGATCATAACTATTCTCATTAAAAAATAAATAAATAAAAGGTAACTGAGTCAGGTGGTGAATGTATTCATTGGCTTAATTTCAGGGGTCATTTCCCAATGTATATGTGTATCAAATCATCATATGAACACCTTAAATATATTTCATTTTTATTTGTTAATTATTCTTTAATAAAGTCTGAAAGAAAATAGGGAATTTTCCCAGTAAAATTAAAAAAAAATACAAGATATAATGTGTGGCTACATAAGAACTTCTAGAAAGTGGAGAGAGAATTTCTTGGGTTAGAAGGGTGAGCTTTAGCTTCACACACAGGCCTGATATTCCCAGGTCCAGCAGCAGCATGTTTTCTACAGAGAAGAGTCTGTGTTCTCCAGAGCCAACACTCATCCAGTGGCAAGAGACGCTATATTTTAAAATGGGGCTCATTTGAATGGAAAGAAAAAAGCTCAAATCGTAATGAGCCTCCAAGGCATTTTACAAAATTCTCATTAGAAAATAACACAGCCAACAGACAGTATGGGTACCAAATCTAAGAACAAATAACACGAATGGGATGCTAAACATTCAAAGCCTGTACCATTTGCTTAAAAGCATAAATTCAACTGGTCAGATGCCAAATTAAATATAAGAGGGACTAAGGAAATATTACCATAGCAGAAAATGTTATTAGAAATTAAGCAAATGAATAAACATTCCCCCCTCTGGTGAATATTTGTAGCAATTATTGAAAAATTTTGCAAGCATGTGGCATTTTAACAAACCTTACTATTCTATGATGTGCAATTGTATGTGAGGAAGCTCTGGGGTGTTTTGCTCTGAGCACTGGATGGTACCCTGGCCTTGCTCCTAATGAGAGACAAGTAAATAATGTAAAACATCACTTTGGCACTCAGATGGTACTAATGAATGAACAGCACAGACCGCCCGCTCATCTAGTTGAGACAGGTGACTCCATGTGCAGCAAGTTCCTAGATACAAATGAGAGATTAGGCTGTCCGAAACTTCCATGAGATGCAGATGCTGTGTAGGAGACATTGTTTCAACTGGCCCTTGAGAGAAAAATCAGTATTTTCTTAAAATTTCATTAAACCAGCTTAGGAACCAAAAACTTTGCAAATGTATTTAAGTCTCCTAGTTTTGTTTGACACCATCTAACAACTAACTCGTCCATTTATCCACCTATCCAATCACCATTTATCATCCATCTGTCTGCCCATCCATCCATCCATCCATCCATCCATCTCTCCATTTACTGCTCATTTAAAGCATGGTCCCTGGAGTTATGCTTCCTGGTTTCTGAATCCTGAGCTTCAACTTAATAACAACACCAACTTGGGCAAGTGATTTAACCTTCCTAAGCTTTAATTTCCTTGTATAAAATGGGGGTAATAATAGTACTTAGCCCCAGAGATTCCTCATAGTGAATTAGGGAGTTAAAGAGTTTAAAACTCCTAGCACTGAGTGAGGAACAGAGTTAAGCACTTAGCGTTAAAAGTAATAGTTATTATTTCCCTTCAAATTTTAATTACGTACCAGCTGACCAGCTCCCTTCCTTAAATACTTTTCACAGAATAGGTAGGAGAGGAAATCACCCACTTACTGAATAGCTCTTATCTCCAGAAAGCAGGATAGTTCTACAAAGATCCTGTAGGAGCCCCCAACCTACCAACTCCTTAGGCTGAGGTGCTTTTTATGAGGAAGACATGGGGGCTTGTATTCTGACCTTTCCCCAGAATTCAAGATAGCCTGCCTGGGCCAGAGCAATCAGGACCAACCAGGACATGGTACAGGATATACATAAACTGCTTTGGCACTTTTCATTCCTAATGAACATCAGTTTGAAGGCAGTGCCTGGTCCTTTGTGCACAGACTATCCCGGAAATAATCCTGCTATTTCCTAAGGGACCTGACTAACGAGATAATGTCCCTGGGCCACCAGCCTTCACTCATAAGACATGTTTACGAAACACAGCTCATAGTTTGAATTCATTTTTATTTTCTTCACTCTAAAAGCTTATTTTCTTCAGCCGTTACACCACCTCCTTCACCTCTGTCACACACACACACACTCACACACTATCTGTCTCTTCTCTGAAAGATACTATACCGAGTAAACTGGACTTATCGTATTAATTCAATAAAAATGAAACATCGTATTAATTCAATAAAAATGAAACAGCCGTTACACCACCTCCTTCACCTCTGTCACACACACACACACACACACACACACACACACACACTCACTCACACTATCTGTCTCTTCTCTGAAAGATACTATACCGAGTAAACTGGACTTATCGTATTAACTCAATAAAAATGAAACATTCATTTGAAGTAATCAGGGAGATAATTAAGGATGGAGAAACTTGAATTCAAAAATGAGTTTTAGGGAGGATCAAATTGTTTTTACCCAATACCATAGGCAAATGCAGTATTATGTTATAGAGGGAAGATTCTGGAGTGCAGCTTCCATAAAGAGATTAAGACTGATTTGTTGTAAGCCCATCAAGTCCATGTAAATGAATGCTGCTAAAACATTTGAAAAATATATTTGCATAAAAAGCTTCGATTTGTCCCCAAGATCATATATAGACTGTTCTTTATTTTTAAAACATTTTTGAAGGATAGGGCAGAAATAAAACCTCTGCTAGAGTTTTGGAAAAGCATAGTAAATGACTCTCTATACCTGAGACATTTCTTGCCATTCTCCTACCAAAATAATAAAAATACATAAGAAGATAAAATTTGAAAAAAAAAAAGATAAAATTTGGAAATAGGACCATAAATAAGGAATAAAGAAAGTCATTCACCAAATCCAAGTCTAATGTTTTATGTTAAGAAATATATTTTTGAATGCACAACTCACCTAAACCTGAAAAACCTTCCTAAATAAGGAAGAGGAAGGAGGGGGAAAGGAGAGAAAGAGGCATAGGAGAGATAGGGAAGAGGGGAGAGACGAAGGGAATAATAGCAATCTCCAAATGATTCGACTTCATAACCTCTGCATCTTGGAGTTAGGCATGAATGAGAAAGTGAGATAATTTATGTTCATTTAAGACGTATGTATTTAGGGCGCCTGGGTGGCTCGGTGGATTAAAGCCTCTGCCTTTGGCTCAGGTCATGATCTCAGGGTCCTGGGATCAAGCCCCGCATCGGGCTCTCTGCTCAGCGGGGAGCCTGCTTCTCTCTCTGCCTGCCTCTCTGCCTACCTGTGATCTCTCTCTCTCTCTCTGTCAAATAAATTTTTTAAAAAATCTTAAAAAAAAAAAGAGGTATGTATTTAGTGTTTATTATAGTCTCAACACCCTTGTAAGCATGGGGAATAAAACAGTGATGAGAAAGGCAAAGTCTCTCTCTTACGAAGTTACATTTTAGTTGGGGAGGACAAGTAATGTACAAACAAAGTAACGATTTAATTTCAGACAGCAGTGGAGGCTCTCAAAGAATGAAGCCAGTAATGAGTTCACCAGTGTTGGCCTAGGAGATGCTGTCAGAGGGCTGACATTTGACTGAGAACAAACTGACAAGTGGGGGCTAGATCCAGAGGGACCAGTGTGGCTGGACCGCCATGGTTAAGTGGAAGGAAAATGGCTGAGATAAGTGTGGGGCGGGAGCAGAGACTGGGTCACTTAGAGCTTTATGAGAGGTTGAATTGTATTTAACTGAGATGGAAAATAATTGGAGGTTGTTAAGTTTCCATTTTCTCATTTACCTTACTTTCAATTGTTCATGTGACATTTATTTTTTAATGATCATATATTAGGCCAAACGTAGGCCTGATCTCCCAGTAACATAAATTATACAGGTCACTTTCTTTTCTCACAATGACATAAAAATAGCATTTAATAAAAACAAAAGGAAAAAAATATACTACCTGGTGATTTTCAAAAAAAAAAAAAAGAAAAGAAAAAATCTTTTATGAAACCATTAGTTCATGAGGGAGATAAAACTATAATTTCAGACTATTTAAAGAATGATGAAAGTTAAAATATATTTTCAATTTTAGCTATGAGCCAGATTTGGTACCTTGAATTATTCTACTATAGACAACCAAAATGCCCACATCAAATTTGTGGTGGAGAAAGGCTAGATGTTTGCCACCCTGTTTCCTTTCTCTGAGAACATAGCTAAACCAAATTTCCCAGACCCTCTTGTATCTATCTAAGTCCTGTAGTCCTTGAGGAATGGGAACGAATGTGTCACATCCAGGCCAAGGCAGTTATGACTAGGTGTGCCTTCTCCAAATTCTTCACCCTCCTACCCCCTCCACACACACATCTGTTACCTAAAGTCTATCAGGATGATGATGAAGGCACACGTTGAGAATGGCAGATCCATGGCATAGAAGACATTCTTGACCAGTAGAATCTAAAAATGATGTTCTTAGACCTAAGGATCTCTGAATGATTGAGCGGAGCAGAGTCTCCTTACCTACTGACCCACATCTCCTTACCTACTGACACATAGAGAGACCTAAACCTTTATTGTACTTAGCTTTGGAGTATTTGGGGTTGCATATATCGTAACTACAATTACTTATGCTGTATTAACAGAAATTGAGATCTTTAAGTAGATCTCATTGGCTTAATCATTGTTCCACGAACAGGGAGGAGACACTCAGAGGCCGTGAAGATTAGATCCATGTACTACAGTAGCAGAACATTTGGTACAGCTGAGGCTTTGATACTTGGGAAGCAGATCATATGCTAATGGAATTGAATACTCTGGCAGAAGAAGGGATTGGAGTTAGCTAAATCTTTAGTGTCTGTTGGCAACTGACTTTTTTTTTTTTGGCCAGGTATTCTAAGACAGACATTAACTCAGGAAATAAGTGGTTTATTTGCAAGGAAAAATACAAAAGAATATAAAAAATGCAGAAATTTGGGACTCTTACATCTCAAACAAACAAACAAGCAAACAACCCTACTCTTTATAGACAGTAGATCAGAAACTTGGTCCAGCAAATACTTATTAAGACCCAGAGGGAAGCATTTTCTGTGGTTGTATTTACTACCTGGCACACTACATCTTCAGTGTGGGGAAATCAGCTGACTTATCTTTTTAGTTTGTTGGTCACCAGAAAATGGAAAGTCGTGTTTGCATTTGGTGGTATTGACTGTAGATCTCTGGGAGGTCTTAAAGCTTGAGTTGGATGCAATGACTGGATGGGGCATTAGTAGTGTGATAGAATTTGGATGGCCGTAAGTTCTTTGCTACTCCTGATTTCAGGAGGTGGAATTCAATCCCTTGCTCCCTGAATTTAGGCTGACATTAGTGAGGTTCTTGACCAAGAGAATCTAGAAGTGACGTTCTTAGACCTCTGAGAATAGGTCATAAGAAGTCTTACAGATTCTACTGAGATCTCTTGAAGCACTTGTCTGTAGAGCCTTGGGCCACCTTACAAGTCCAACTCCCCTGAGACCACCATGCTATGAGAAGCCCAAGGCTCCTGCAGAGACCACACAGAGAGGCTCTGAGACTACATGAAAATGGAGAGAGATCAGGCAGAACCCAGACTCACGGACATTATGGCAATGTGTCAGGCATATGAATGAAAATCCCTAACTTAGCCATCAGATGACCCCAGTGATCACAGGGGAAGCCATCAGGAGCATAAAATTGCCTGTGAGCCCTTTATGAATTTCTGACTCACAAAATTGTGGGATGTCAAAAAAAAAAAAAAAAGAAAATGTAATCATTACTGATTAAAAATCAGTAATAAAAAATAGTAGCAAAACCTCTAAAGTTTTGAAAATTAAAAAGGTATTCTTAATTAATGAGCCAATAAAAATAGTAATATAAATTAGATAACTCAGAACTGAACAATAACAAGAATTCTCTACCTAAAAAATATCATGAGATAAAACTAAAGCACTTCTTACAGTAAAATTTATATTAATAAGCCAAGCACTAAATTTGCAAAGTTGGAATAAAAACAAAATGAATTGAAAGAAAGTAAAAGAAAATAAGTAATAACACATCAAAAACTTCAAAATACCCTTGTAATAGAGAAGATAAAAAAAACACAAATGTTTGTCAAATTTTCATCTGTCTCTTAAGGGACTGATGTCTTGCAAGTTTGAATGATCAAAAAAAAAAAAAAAAAAAAAAATCCAAACGGGTGTCTGGGTGCTTAGTCGGTTAAGTGCCTACCTTCAGCTCAGGTCATGATCTCAGGGTCCTGGAATCGAGCCCCGCTGAGCAGGGAGCCTACTTCTCCCTCTCCCACTGCCTCTCTCCCCTGCTCATGCTTTCTCTCTCTCTTTCTCTGTCTCAAATGAATAAATAAAAAAAATCTTAAAAAAAGCCCTAAACAATTGGACATAAAGACAATATTAGAAATGACAAAGCAGGCATATCTAAAGATAATTGAATGGAATAAAATGTAAGCTGATTTTTTAAAACACTTTAATTCCAGCAAATTTGAAAGCTTAGAAAATCAGCAAGTTACCAGGAAAGTATATCTCACTAACTTACCAAAGCTGATTCAAGGTGCAGCACCTTGCAGATAGAAGTGTAAATTGGAAAACTTTAGAAAGCAATGTTTTTAGAAAGACATTATCTAGAAGGGTTGGCATGACTACAACTCATGATTTCCTTGGGATAGTTCCAATTTCTTTTTTAAAAATATTTTATTTATTTATTTGAGAGAGAGAGCATGAGTGGGAGGAGGAGTAGAGGGAGAGGGAAAAGCAGGCTCCCCGCCGAGCCGGGAGCCGGATGCTGACCCCGGGATCATGACCTGAGCCAAAGGCAGATGCTTAAGGGACTGAGCCACCCAGGTGCCCTGGGGATAATTCCAATTTCTAACTGTTGTTCAAGCCTAACTATGGTCAGGGGTCTCTTTTGATGCCAGGTGATGCCAGTGTCCATGTTTGGATAGATATGATATCGCACAGCAATCCTACTCTTGGGGATTTACCCTGGAAATAATTCTGTACTGGTAAAAACAGACATGTATTGGGATATTAATAGCAACATCCTATGTAGGAGAAAAAAAGAAGTAAAACACTGGAAGCGATCAAACTGTCCATCTGAAGCTAATGGAATACCATACAGCAGAGAGGAGGGATGGTCTACACCTCTGCGAATCAATACAGGTGGATTTAAGGAAAATGATGGGGTGGGGGTTGGGGAGAGGAGACTGGTGACAGAATATATCAATACAATTTTTGTCATAAAAATGCTGCTTAGGGATACACCGTCATGTGGTTAAGAAAGATTATTAAGGAGTATAACAAGGAGACAATAGATCCAAAACTCAGGATAGCCATTATCCCTCAGACAACGGGATAGAGAAGGCTGGAGTCAGGAGACGAAGAAGGCTTCAAAGGTGCCAATTAGGGTTTTTTTTGTTTCTAAAACTGTACTGTTATCCTTTACATCTTACATGTGAAATTTACTTCTGGAAATTGGCTCTCATTACAATAAGAAAAAGAAGTAGTAATAACAGTTACTAACATTTATTGAGTACTTACTCTGAGCCAGGAATAATTCTCGGGGCTTTACAGCTTATAGCAACAGAGAACTTTCATTCCCTGCACAGCTCTGGGGAGGGGCTGCTGTGATTGTCTCTTTTCAGAAATAAAAAACTGACCCAGGCACAGAGGTGTCACTTAAAATACAGGGCAAAACCACTCATAAATGGCAGTGCTGGGGGGGGGGCGGTGGGGGGGAGGGGTTGGGGGCATAGTTTAACCACTATGCCTTCCTGTTTGCACAGCCTGGCTCTAATTTTCCAGTTTTTCTACGAAAACTATATATAACGTTTATAGGCAAAACAAAACAAATAGTATAAAACAATCATCGGCCTAGCTTCTGCTGAAATTCTTACAGAGCTTGAATTAATTGAGGGTGAATTAAAGATGTTTTAATGTATTGACTGAAAGAACTTCAGAGCACATTAACAACTCGCGGTGTAATGATATTTACATTGAGCTTTCAATTTTAGAAACATGTTGCCATAAGCCTTCATAAATGCCTAGTAAAGTAGGTTTATACCATCATTTGCATTTATGGATAAAGAAAAAGATCATGTGACTATTTGTAGCTCACACAGAAAGGAATCATCGTCATGGATACAGACATTTTATCTACCTCTTCGTCATACTTATTCACATAATATGTGTCACACTGGTCCAGAATAGTTTTTTATCTTGATAATGATTCTAAGGTATGATCTATGGAAAATGCTTACCCTGAAGATTTCACTCTTCTTCAGGGGACTAGATATAAATCAGTGGTGCTCAGAGAAGGCTTTAAGGAAAATTAAAATATTAGACCATTCCTGGTGGCTAGGAGGGGATAGGGTTTCAAGGCAAATACGTTTTTATTTAAAAAGATGATTCTATCTACACTTATTCCTTCCCATAGGCTGAACTTGGTTTCAGTGATGGTTCAGTGGGGCTACCTCTTGATAAAATGTGAAGTCGATCAAGTTCATCTTCTGTGATCTCCTCTTTCCCTTTGATTTATTTTATGGCCCTCAATTCCACATTATTCAAGTACCTGGATCCTTCCTGCCTCATTCTTTCCTTAATTGGCAAACAGACCTCCAGACTGATAACTGGTGAACCTGGGCTTTTGGAAAGCGGGCTAGTTTGGAAATCATAAAACTGGTTTTGGTCCCAATTCTTCCCCTGACTCACCTACAGACCTGACAGTCCATCTCTCTGGGCCCCAGTTTCCCCTCTGTTCTGGAGATGAATAAACTAGCTGTTTAAGAGAAGGGATGTCTTCTACATCAAACACTTATGTCTATCTAGCTCTAACGTGCAATGAGAAAATTGCCGAAACTCCTTTCAGTCGTATCTACGATTACAAAGAAATGACTTTAAAATCTCATTGGTTTATTCAATTCTCTATTCTCTCCTACAAGTGACTCACACTCCCAATTTTCTTTACTTGGCCATCCTCTCCTTCAATCTATTCTATATGTTATTGCCCAAATGAGCTTTCTAACTAGTGATTCTTCCACCCTGGGTCCTTCGTGGATTTCTCCACCTTATCAACTTGTTTAACGTGCAATGGCATTACACAGGGCGCAGTTGAGACCACACGGACCTACAGAAGTGTGGTTAAATAAACTGACCGTGACCAAGTCAGCAAAAGACACAACTTGTCTGTAGAACCAAGAACTTCCTAATCATGTTGAATATATATTCATTTTTATTTTTAAGCCACATCTAAAGGATATTTCTTATTTTTAAAGTACCAACTCCTTCCAAATGCCTCTAGTTCTTCCCCTATAGAAGCTTGAACTGAATCACACACTGTTTTTCCCTCGGTTAGAACGCGTCGGCTTTGTTTCGTTCATCCCATTATAACAATAACACAAGTAAAAAGCACCTTCACTACAACAGCAGACCGCTGAGCCCCAGATTGGGTAGGTCTTCTGCACTACTTGCGCTATTTGCTTTAATGTTGAGTGCTGAGCTCATTTTATTCTTAAGGTGATAAGAATACAAACCTTTTGCAGTTTCTCTTCCTTGTATTCTTTTCGACAAGGTCTTTGAGATATAATATGTTCTTCTAAATTTATTTATAGTGTCTAAACCTGACATATTTCTCTCCGCCAACCTTGGATTTTTCTTCTTCACAATACGACCCAGTTTGAACATACAAAGTCACTCGTCATCTTTTTATGGCTCCTTAGTGACCTCAGAACCAAAACCCAGACCTCATAAGCTGGCATTTAAAGCCTTTTACAATCTGTTTCCAGTTTAGCTTTCAGCCTCATCCTACCCTCTATCCTCCCTGTCTTACCTCCTGTCATCCCTGTCCTAAATTCTATTGAATAGTCAGAACGAGTCACCGTTTATTACTCTCTTAAGGGATAATCATATGAATAATATTGATCTTTCAGAATTTCTTTAGTGAATGATTAAATAATTTAACCATGTGAGGGCCTAAAAGTTATTAGAATACTTATTAATGATTTATCAGTAAATACTACCTATTATTTGCTCTTATCATGGTTCATATTTATGTTTCTGCTCATGCAGTTTCTATAAGGTGGAATTTCTCTTTATATTCTCTCCACTTGTTGAAATTTTACTTATTCTTCAAAGGTCAACTCAAATGCTATGAATCTGTGAAGTCTTCTGTGATAATAACGATCAGAATTAATTACTCCCTTTTGTGCATTGTCAAAAAGCTTTAGTTATACTACAGTTCTGGCTTACATTAGAGTTATTTATTTCTGTCTCCCCAATTAGATTGTAAGGTTAATGAGGGCAGGGACCAAGGACCATTTGTTACCCATCTTCACGATCCCCAGAGTGCCTATGATTGATTATTCAGCCAAGAAATCCTTATTAAAGTGAACTTGGAAATTAAAGATAAAAATTCTTAGGGCACTAAGGAGATAAATTATAATGATGAAACAATGGGCATTTGCAGAATATTTTGGAACAGTGGCTCCCATCTCATGCTGCCTCAATCTGCAGGATGACCTATCCAAGGTCAGCCATGTGATTCACTCTTTCAGAATAGCTACACCATGCTAAAGAGGGTGGGGACAAGAAAGGGATTTATTAAGTAATTATGTCTATATATTTATTTTTTATATATGAACATATTTTTTAGCTGAGCATTGACTTTGAAATATAGTGCTGTTGCTAGGTATTATGGAAATATTACAATGAGTTGCATTTGTAAGCAAGGAAATTACTATATCAAAGGGAGGACAGACAGGTACAAATCTATTACAATAGAAGGCAAAGGGTGAGTGTTTTAATAATGACAGTAATGGTAATAATTGTTGATGCTTATTGAATTATTACTCTGTACAAGTAATTATTCTGAAGACTTTACATAAATTAATCCATAAAACTTCACCTCACCACTCTGAATTGGTAGTTAGTGCTGTTATCCCTGTTTACAGATGAAAATGTGGAAGATTTCTTGCATGGAAGGTGAGAAAAACCCCCCACTCAAGTGTGGGATGCTTTGCATAGTGACTTCCTTCCAAAGAGCATAGTAGGAAAGGGCAAGGGGAAGAATGCCTTCTTTATAGTCATAGAAACCAAACTCTATTTCAATTAGGTGATCAAGGTTAACATCAATGGTGATGTTATGTTGATAGTATGTATCCTTAATAAGATATAATGAAAATGACACTGTATGGTCTGCCCCCACCAACCCAGAAGATTTTGTGATCTTCTTCCTAACACTCATAACCTAGTCTGATTATGAGAAAAACATCAGAGAAATTCCCACAGAGGATGGTCTTATAATACACCTGACTAGTAAACCACAAAACTGTCAAAGTCATCAAAGGAGGATGACAAAAGAAAGTGTCACAGTCAAGAACTTAAGGAGGCTTGACAACTAAATGTAATGTGGTAACCTGGATGGAATCCTAGGACAAAAAAGGACATTAGGAACATTATTATATTAGGACATGAGAAATTTGAATAAATGATGGACCTTAGTTATAACAATGTATCAATATTGGTTCATTCATTTGGTTCATAAATATACTTTTTGTGGGTTTAATTGTGTCCCACAATAAGATAGGTTGAAATCCTAACCCCAAATACCTGTGAATGTGACCTTATTTGGTAATAGAGTCTTTGCACATGTATTCAAGTTAAGAAGAAGTCATACTGAATTAAGGTGGGCTCTAAATCCAATGTCTGGTGTCCTTGTAAGAAGGCCATGAGACACATAGGCACACACAGAGGGAAAATGCCAGATGAAGATGGAAGCAGAAATTGGAATAATGTAGCTACAAAAAAAAGAAGGCTATAGATTGCCAGCAACCAATGGAAACCGGAAAGAGGCAAGGACATTTCTTCTCTAGAGCCTTCAGAGGGAGGATGAAACTGCTGATCCCTTCATTTCAGATTTCAACACTCCAGAACTATAAGAGAATAAATTCCTGTTGTTTTAAGCCACATGATTTGTGGTGGTTTGTTACAGCAGCCCCGGGGAACTAATACAATACCATAAGATGTTAATAATTAAAACTGTGTGTTAGGAGGGGGAGGGTAAGAGGAGGACTCTCCAGAATAGAGGCTCAGTTTTACTGTACATCTAACACACGAAGTCTACTAATTAAAAAACAAGTAAACAAGCAGAAAACCAATAATGAGATATCACATCATACCCACAAAGATGGCTATAATAAAAATATAACTAACAAGAACAAGCATTGGCAAGGATGTGGAGAAATTAGAATTCTCATATACCGCAAATGAGAATTGATGGGATTGTTTTGGAAAACAGTCTGGCAGTTCCCCAAGAGACTAAGCATAAGGTTACCATATGACCCAGCATTTCCACTCCTAGGTATAGACCCAAGAAGACTGAAAACATATGTCTGCACAAAAACTTACACATAAATATTCATAGCAGCAATATTCTTAACAGCCAAAAAGTGGAAACAGCCCAAATGTCCAAACCGATGAATGTATAAACAAATGTAATATGCTCATACAATGGAATATTATTTGGCAATAAAAAGGCATGATATACAGATAATATGATGACATAAATAGAACTTGAAAATAAATGAATGAAGCCAGTTACAAAGGACTACATAGTGTATGATTTCATTTACATGAAATTTCCAGAGATGGTATATTGGTGGTTGCCAGGGCGAGGGGGGAGGGGCGGGAGGAAACAGGAAGTGGATGCTAATGGGTACAGGATTTTTTTGGGGGGAGTGCTAAAAATGTTCTAAAATTGATTGTGGTGATGGTGGTATAGCTCTGTCAAGATATTAAAAACCATTGAATTGTACACTTCAATTGTGTAAATTTTATGCTATGTGACTTGTGTCTTAATAAAACTGTTATTAAAAAAATGCATCACGTGGGGCACCTAGCTGGCTCAGTCCATAGAGCATGCAACTCTTAATCTCGGGGTCACAAGTTTGAACCCCACGCTGGGCATAGAGCCTACTTAAAAAAAAAAAAAAAAATGCTTCACTGAAAGAACATTGCACTTGTCCAAAGTTTCATGGCTTCGGGATGACAGAGACAGGATTAGAACCAGAGCAGTGTAACACCAAGTGTCTCCACTCTTAGCCACTCCACGTAGTGCATCTTCTGTAGAAGTTTCAACAAGATAGTCTAACAGTACCAAGGGAGAGGCAAGCCTTAAAGAGGAAGAGAAAAACCATCAAAACAGTGATTTTCCTAGTGTTGCCTGGCTCAGAGTTGCTCCTGGAAATAGATAAGGGCAGACTCAGGGGAAAATGTCATTAAAATCCTGATTACGCTCACAACCTCCCACAGGGAAGGAGGCCTTTTTTTTTTTTTTTCCCTTTGCAATTCTGAGAAGGGTTATATTTAGGGGAGCAAAAGGAAACGTATTCCAAGCAATATGGTAAACACATTCCTGGTACCCACTTAAGTTATTTAGATGCATGACAAAGCGTCATTTGAAACCAACTTAAAATTAACTCTAGCGAGGCAATATTGCCTTCCATTTCACAGCCTGTCACACATTTGCTTTTCTTTCACGATGGGTGCTGCATGTCTGCCAAGTAAAACTGACATTTTTTTCCCCCAATAGCTGAAGAGTTTATGCATCAATGAAGGTATTTTCAGGGTGTGTTTGTTGAACCATGATTTCTTTTTTCAAATAATAGGGGTTAGATCCCACTGACCAAGCTGCAGTCTCAAAGTAGTCTCCCTTAGGCCTGAATACAAGATGAGGGCTCAAGGTTCTACACTCTTTTGATCCATAATGACAAACTAACCGTCCAGCTACTGAGCCTGGGGCAAACTCCAAAGGCAATGGAATCCAGAGGAAGACAGAATCTTCAGTGCACAGTTAGTGGAATGCGTGGCTACAGAGGAAGAGTCCCGAGGCACTCAGACAGGCAGTGTCCATGCCAGCAAGCGTCCCATAGCTCACACTAAGGAATTGGGACCTTATCCAGGAGTCCACAGGAAGCATCTGAAGGGCTATCAGTGCAGGATAAAGTTCAGTATTTGAAAATTATTTCAGATTGTGTTATGGAATGCCAGTAAGAGGGGGCAAGGGAAGAGACGGTGTAACCTAAGTGGGTCATCATACCTAGTCATGCACCTATTATCACCTTATTTGTTGAACAGTTGCACAGCCTGTGGATTACAAAGACTTGAGTTCAAATTTGACTCTGACAAGCAATGTGAGTTTGAATAACTTTTAGTTGTTTTTTTTTTTTTTAAATAACTTTTAGTTTTAATCACCAAGGCTCAATTCCCTTACCTGTAAAGTAAGGACAAAATAATACCCCATTCCCAAGGCTTGAGTGAAAGTAAAATAAGACAGGGTATATATAAATGTATCTATTCCTTATTACTATATGTTTTAGTAAATGAGAGAATTAGGCAATGTTGAGTATTACTGCTGGTTCCTAAAGAGTTAGGTACTTAACGATGGGAATTCCAAAGATTTGTGAGTCCAGGAAATTGAATTCATCTTGGTGGGCTTCATGATATCCCTGAAGAATTTGTCAGGTGTTAACACTATTGTAGAACTATAGTTCTTTATGTGGACATAATAATCAACTGGAAATTCTAGGAACACTCAAAAATCTCAGAAAGTCCTAGAACACCAGGAAATTACACTGAGACGTGAGAATCAATTCACTCATTGGTCAATTGTGCCTTGGTGTCTTAGTTGGTCTTCAAGTTGACAAACTTTCATGAGCTCCTACTTGGTAGTGGACACCAGTGACAGCTGATGAGTAAGCAGATGTCCGACGAAGCATAACTTGTAGCTATGGAGAGAAAGTGGGATGCTGCTCAGTGAAGGTAGTCTGAGCAAAGAGATGTAAGCAATTATGAAACATAGTCAAGAAGAGTGAATAGGGGTGCTGGGCTAGTAGCAACACACAAGCCTGGAAAAATAAACCGTGACCCAAAATGCCAATTTGGACTTCATTTTATGTATGATGCAGGACATTATGAAGTATCAGAAAAATTGGATTTCTAATGGAATAACTATTTAATGTAGATTTATCTGTTAGAAATATGCAGGATCGGAAGGTACACCAGGTAAAACCAGGGAGTTGGGCTGCTCTTATGGTCTTTCAGGAGTGACATTGCAGGCACCTGAACTATTGTAACAGGAATAGAAAGGGCAAATATGTGAAACTGAATATAAAGAAAATACTGAATTCGTTACAAGAAGAAAAAGAGATGACAGGATGAGAGGAACTTTACCCTGGTTTTATTAGTGATAAAAATTGCTTTGCATATAAAGACATGCAAATGTATGAAATTGTATACATTCTTTCACTGTGTTCTTTTTTTTTGTGATTATTTATTTCTTTATTTGAAAGAGAGAGAGAGAGAGCGCACAAGTAGGCAGAGCCGCAGGCAGAGGGAGAAGCAGGCTTTCTGCTCAGCAGGCTGCCCAATCAATGCAAGGCTTGATCCCAGGACCCTGGGATCATGAGCCAAAGGCAGTCACTTAACCAACCGAGCCACCCAGGCGCCCCACTATCATTGTGTTCTAAGAGAAAAAGAAGTTTACATACACAAAATAAAACACAATGACATAGGCACAATTTGTCCTTGGAAATGAGGAAAGCTCACAGATGCCACTTGAGTTGTCCAAGGTTATACCATAGAGTGGCAGAGTTGGAACTTGAACTTGCATCAGTTCCTTTTTATATCACAGCACAGGTCTCTGTATGGAAGCGCACTCACATCAGGTCTAGGTGTAAAATAACCCCAGACTGGGTGTCATTTTGTGCCAATGAATTTACCTTGGCTGCCAGAAAGTTCCCTCTGAGCACACTTTATTCGTTTGTCTTCTTTTGCTGAATACATCGTAATGGTCCAAAATGTCATGTTTGGATGTCAAAAGGTTCCATTTGCAGAGTGCTCGAAGATACTGATTTACTATGCCAGGGACACCCAGAAATGAGGAAACATAGAACATGTTTGCTATTCCTATGTATTGAAAACTGGAATGTACTTTAGGAGAATGAGTTGCTGTATCCTCTTCCATAAGACTCCTTGTTTCTTGGGATTTATGAGTATTTGCCAAAATAAGCATTTGTATTTATTTTTTAAATTGTTATTATTTTTTATTATGTTATGTTGGTCACCATACAGTACACCATTAATTTTTGATGTAGTGTTCCAAGATTTATTGTTTGTGTATAACACCCAGTGCTTCATGCAATCCATGCCCTCCTTAATACCCACCACCGGACTAACCCATCCCCCCACATCCCTCCGTTCTAAAACCCTCGGTTTGTTTCCTGGAGTCCATAGTCTCTCGTGATTCATCTCCCCCTCCAATTCCTCCTCTTCATTTTTCCCTTCCTTCTCTTCATGTCCTACATGCTATTCCTTATGTTCCACAAATAAGTGAAACCATAAGATAATTGACTTTCTCTGCTTGACTTATTTCACTCAGCATAATCTCCTCCAGTCCCATCCATGTTGATGCAGATGCTGGGTATTCATCCTTTCTGATGGCTGAGTAATATTCCATTGAGTATATGGACCACATCATCTTTATCCATTCATCTGCTGAAGGGCATCTCGGCTCCTTCCACAGTTTGGCTATTGTGGACATTGCTGCTATGAACATTGGGGTGCAGGTGCTCCTTCTTTTCACTACAAAGTATCTTTGGGGTAAATACCCAGTAGTACAATCACTGGGTCAAAGGGTAGCTCTACTTTTAATTTTTTGAGGAACACTCTTACACTGTTGGTGGGAATGCAACTTGGTGCAGCCACTTTGGAAAATAAAATAAGCTTTTTGAAGGTACATATCTTTATCTGTTTCATTCGGTGATAAATCTCAGGTGCTAGGATGGCAACTGGCATGTAATATGTGCTCAGTAAATGTTTGCTTAACACATGACTCACTTTCATCTGGATAAGAAAGATGAAAATGTTTGACTAAAAATATCCAGGGAGTGAGGGGCTTAAAATCTGTTTTGTTTTGTTTTGTTTCTCCCAAGAGGCCAAGTGAGACAAGTTCATTACTAGATCCCTCTGCATCTGTGTAACCACAGCAGCACTGCAATGCTATCCCAAACATGGTACACGGGCAATGGCCTTATTTGTTGTTTTATTCTCAGGGCGTCTGTAAGCAGAAGTGGTGAACTCAAAGTAAACATAAGCAAAGAGACTCTTGGGCTACTTGGAAATGAGAGCAACTCCATTCTCCCTCTTTCCTGCCGGTGATTGTTATCAGCCTGAATGATTTTCAGGGAAGGACAGCATGGTACATGGAAAGAACATGAGCCCGAGTCCAGGCAAAAAAAAAAAAAAAAAGCCAAACCCTCTGAATCCCAGCCAAGTACTTACTAGCTGTGTGACCTAGGACAAATTGTTATACATTTCTGAGTCTACTTACAATACCCTCCTCTGAGGAATTGGGAATAGATGATCTCCGTAAAATTGTTGAAAGTAAAGATACAGCATAAAGGTCTTGACACAAAGCAGATGTTTAGGGATATTTTATTGCTTTTATTTGTACATATGTTCATTCTTTATCTTTGTTGCTTTATCTCTGAAGACAAAAGTGAACAGTGATCTAGGAGAGAGGTATGCCAACATCTTGCGGCTAGAGGTAACCAGGAGAGCAAATGTCTGGGGGCAAAAAACAACCTTCTGGTATCTTTGAGTCTGCTTAATGAGTCCTGTGCGTGGGACCTTGAGGCTGGTTCCCTTTGTTCATTAAAGCTCAGTGGTGTGTAGCATCCGAGGCAGGGGTGAACAGTCAGAAACTCACCTTTAAAAATAAGATCTGCTAGGATTCCCTCCAGGGACTATGGCCTGGGGAATAAGTTGCTTGCTCCCGGGGCTGCCTGCTGCGTGGAAGAGTGGCTGTCACTGACTTGCAGCTTGTCAGATACATTTCTTAGCCATCAGTATTTACTCCCAAGGGAGCCACTGCTGGGAGTATCAAAACGGAAGGAAGTTAAATGGACCATGCTGGTTGTAGCAGCAGGGTTCCCACCAGCCCAGCGGGAAGCCCCCGCTTCCTGGCATTCCTAGTCAGTGCCCCATGCTTCTTGCCGAGTCTTCAACTCCCTCCGTCTTAATATACATCGGATTTACCTAATGCTTCATGAATACCAACTTTGTGAAAAGTACTGGTGTACTCCCTCTTATTTGCCCTTACAACTACCCAGCCAAGAGAGGATAAGTAATTTGAATTTAAAGGTAAAACTGAGGTTCAGAGAGGTTAACTGTCTTGCCCGCAGCCCCCTAGATAGTTTTTGCAAATGAAGGTCCAGATCTACGTTGATCTCTGGTCTTCAGGCGGAAAGTTGTCCTGCAAGGGAGTCAGATCTGAGTTTGGTGGTTGACACCCCTTAACCTTGACTGGTTCTCAGGCTCTTCTGGTGTGAAGCACTTTCCTCCTCCAAGCTTCCACTGGTCTCTGTAAAACGCCTCTCTGGTCAAATCTTTTCTGCCCACCTCTTACTAATTTGATGTGTTTTATTTTGAGTCCCTTTTGAAAGATACCGGCAGGGCCCAGGAATGGGAAGTGGACAAGTGTAACTTGGTTCCCATGTGCCCACATCTGTGATAATGAGAGCCAGAATTGATCGAACACCTCCTCCACACTAGGCTCTGTTTCCAAGTCCTTTGTCTTAACTCACTGGATTCTTACAATACCCCCAGGAGGTAGGTAATATTACTGTAGACTTACAGATCAAAAACCAAAGAAACAGAGAGATGATGCAACCAGCGCGAGATTATACAGGTAACAGAGAGCAGAACCGGGACTGGAATCCAGGGAGTTTGATTTCAGGGGCGTGCCTAACTGAAACCGGGCCCCATAGGGTTAATGAGTTTGAAACTGTCAGCAAGACCCCCACTGCAGCCCCCCTTCTTCACAAGAAAGTTAACCTTTTCTTTTAGAAGCAAACAACAGGAAGAGCTCTGGCCAGCCTAGATTAGTTTGAGCTTGTCCACTGACTCATACCTGAAGGGTGGACCATGGAGGGTCCCATAGTGACCTCTAAGACCTCATTACAATGTTGAAGGAGCACAAACTTCATTAGTATAATATAGGATACTTGTAGAGTCCTGTTTTCTAAGTACTCCTCTGCACCCTTCTGCCCACCCCTACATGGGATGACAAAGCTTCCCTGTCTCAATATTCATCCTAGCCCTCAATAAAAGAAACCTACTCACCCCCACTCAGGGAGTCAGGACTTTGGAAGTTACTTCCTGCGATCTCCTTATTTGCTGCAAATAAATTTTCCTTTGTGCGACAGCTGCACTCAGTGTAGTCTCTATCTATGACTCACCAAGGAGCTAACTCACCTTGGTTCAGTTACGTGATGACACCATCAGATTGCCACTATTTCTGTGCTTTCTTTATAGCGACACTAGAAGGAAAAGGAACATAAAGAATAGCATTTGTCTGCTTTAAAAAAAAAAAATTATTGAGGGGCGCCTGGGTGGTTCAGTCAGTTAAACGTTTGACTCAGGTCATGATTTTAGGGTCCTGCATCAGGTTCCCTGCTCAGTAGCGAGTCTGCTCTTTCCTCTGCCCCTCCCCCGGTTCATGCTCGCTCTCTCTCTCTCTCTCTCAAATAAATAAATACATAAAATTTTAAAAGAAGAAGAAGACGACAATGACAGATTGAGCAAAGATGTAGGTGAGAGGGAAAGCCCATTTAGATCATGGAGTGCCCACGAAGGACAGGCTCTTGAGACAACATTGCTTGGAAATAATTTTAAAATAGATTAGCAAAGCATATTAAAGGAGAGACAGAGAGAGAACCTGAAAGAGCTGCCAGAAGTCATTCTCGGTTATATCTGGAGGCTTTTATTCTAAAGGTTTAGGATACATTGAATGATGTTCTTCTATCTTTGGCGTTGACTGCATGCCAGGGCGGGGAAATACAATGATCACAGTCAGAGCGTGCACTAGAGTTATGAAACAGAAATGTTCAGATGCCAATGAATCTCCTTGAAGGGCAAGTCTTTTTGTTTTTGTTTTTGCTTTTGTTTTGGCCATGTGGCCAGAGGTCACTCAGTCATTACCAATGCTGAGCATGGGTGGGTAAAAGCAGCTCTGGGGGTAACCAGTGTTTCTCTTACTGATTCATGTGTACTCACATCTGTATGTGAGTACATATTTAAATGATAAATACATAGGGCATCTGAATGTCTCCTTAGGTTAAGGACCCAACTCTTGATCTCAGCTCAGGTCTTCATCTCAGGGTTGTGAGTTCAAGCCCTACTTAAAAATAATAAAAGAAAAAATAAAAGAAAAATGCATTCATAAATGCTTGAGATGAGCTTCTGTGTTTTCTAAAGCAGTGTGCATATAAAGACTTGGAGGAACTTGTTCAGATGCAGATTCCCAGCCCTCCTTTACCCAGAAATTATAACTCAAAGGGCCCAGGAGGGGGGTCTAGGAATCTCTAGTTAATAAAGCTGCTTAAAGCCATTCTGTGGCAAGGGGTCCTCAGATCTCATTTTGAGAAGGCCGGTTAGCGTTCCTTAACAAGAGATATGCATTAGAACTACCCGTGGACCTTCATGAAACTACGCCTCCTTTCTCTGTGAGACCTGTTGCACTCAGACTTCTTTTTTTTTTTTTTAAAGATTTTATTTATTTATTTGACAGAGAGAGAGCACAAGCAGGCAGAGCAGCAGGCAGAGGGAGAGGGAGAAGCAGGCTCTCCACTGAGCAGAGAGCCCGATGCGGGACCCAATCCCAGGACCCTGGGATCATGACCTGAGCTGAAGGCAGCTGCCCAACCAACTGAGCCACCCAGATGCCCTGGACTCAGACTTCTGTGGAAGGAGGCCCCTTGTCACAAGTGGGGCTCCCAGGAGGCGAACTCTCAGACAGAGATGACTTCTGGAAAGGCGAGAGATTGGGCAGAGAAAGACGAACTACACCTCAGTCTCTACAGAGGTCTCAACTAACCTAAGGGGTCACGAGGCTAAGATGCCCCCCAGAGGCCCACTCATTTGGGGTGAGGGAGTTGGGACTTCATACCATGTTGGTCAGTCATTCAGTGCTGCCCTGGGGAGGGAATGAGACCTGAGTCTTTAGCCTTGGCAGGGGAGGCCCATCTACCAACAGCCTGAGAACAGATCTGGACAGTGCATCACAATGGCCCCCATGCAGAATAGGAATTTGGTTTTGTTTGGTTTTATTTGAAATGAGGCAACGTGGTGCCCCCAACTTTGTTTTTCTTTTTCAACATTTCCTTAGCGATTCGGGGTCTTTTCAGTTCCATACAAATTTTAAGGTTGTTTGTTCCAGCACTTTGAAAAATGCCGGTGGAATTTTGATCTGGATGGCATTGAAAGTATAGATTGCTCTGGGCAGTATAGACATTTTAACAATGTTTATTCTTCCGATCCATGAGCATGGAATGTTTTTCCATCTTTTTGTGTCTTCAATTTCTTTCATGAGCGTTCTGTAGTTCCTCGAGTACAGATCCTTTACCTCTTTGGTTAGGTGAATTCCAAGGCATCTTATGGGTTTTGGTGCTATAGTAAATGGAATCGATTCTCTAATTTCTCTTTCTATAGTTTTGTTGTTAGTGTATAAGAAAGCAACTGATTTCTGTGCATTGATTTTGTATCCTGCCACATTACTGAGTTGCTTTATGAGTTCTAGTAATTTGGGGGTGGAGTCTTTTGGGTTTTCCACATAAAGTATCATGTCATCTGCAAAAAGAGAGAGTTTGACTTCTTCTTTGCCAATTCAAATACCTTTTATTTCTTTTTGTTGTCTGATTGCTGTTGCTGGGACTTCTAGTACTATGTTGAACAACAGCGGTGAGAGTTGGCATCCTTGTCGTGTTCCTGACATCAATGGGAAGGCTCTCAGCTTTTCCCTATTGAGAATGGGTTTTTCATAGATGAATTTTATGAAGTTGAGGAATGTTCCCTCTATCTCTATACTTTGAAGAGTTTTAATCTGGAAAGGATGCTGTATTTTGTCAAATGCTTTTTCTGCATCAATTGAGAGGACCATGTGGTTCTTCTCTCTTCTATTTGTTCTATCACATTGATTGATTTGCAAATGTTGAACCACCCTTGCATCCCAGGGATAAATCCCACCTGGGCATGGTGGAGAATCTTTTTAATGTACTGTTGGATCCTATTAGCTAGG
>CM052894.1:20540848-20586630 GCA_028534135.1 Potos flavus | reverse complement strand
TTCCCCAGGGAATCCATCAGGTCCTGGACTCTTGTTTTTTGGGAGGTTTTTGATCTCTGCTTCAATCTCATGACTAGATATTGGTCTATTCAGGTTGTCAATTTCTTCCTGTTTCAGTCTTGGAAGTTTATAGGTTTCCAGGAATGCATCCATTTCTTCTAGGTTGCTCAACTTATTGGCATATAACTGTTGTTAATAATTTCTGATGATTATTTCTATTTCCTTGGTGTTAGTCGTGATCTCTCCCCGTTCATTCATAATATTATTATTTTGAGTCCTCTCTCCTTTCTTTTGGATTAGTTTGGCCAGTGGTTTATCGATCTTATTAATTCTTTAAAAGAACCAGCTTCTAGTTTCGTTGATGTGTTCTACTGTATCTCTAGTTTCTAACTCATTGATCTCTGCTCTAATCTTAATTATGTCCCTTCTTGTTCATGGGGTTGGCTTAATTTGTTGTTGATTCTCCAGTTCTTTAAGGTGTAAATAGAGTTGATGTATTCGGGATTTTTCAATTTTTTTGAGTGAGGCTTGGATGGCTATGTACTAGTTGGGCTCCATGGGAGATCCTATGCACTTCCGGACTGAGAACCAGGAAAGTGGAGACATGTCACTGGTTATGAAGGATATTCGGATGTTTTCCTGATGGGACCAGCTCTATCACTACCTCCCAGGGAATTCCCACTCACCCTACAGCACTGAGAACAAGGGTCATCCACTCTCTGAGGATGTTCTTGACCCCTTCAGGCTGAATTAATCACTCTGTTCTTAGAATGATACTTACCTTGCATAAACGTCCATTATTATGTGTCTTTACTCACTACCAGGATGCTTATTTTATTGGGACCATGTAATATTCATTTCTGTATCCCAGTATCTAACAGGGTCTACACATAGTGGATGCTGTGTGAATGAATGAATGAATAATTAATTCGTGACTAAAGGGTTAGCAGAGGAGGCAGAGAAGACACTACTCTTAACAACCATCCCTTGGTATTCCAAAGACAGACTGTGGGTAAGATAGATAATTTTTCTACTCTATTGTGGCAATTCTGATGCCATACTACCTTATAGCCTACTTGGGAACCAGGGACTATTGGGGGGAAAAAAAATCTTTACCAACCTCTAGAATAAATTTCACAGAAAAAAAATATTTTAAAGGTGGTTCAAACTCTAGACTAGAGCGATTTTGCACACCTTTGTCTGGGGTTCATATCGGCCGTGTCACTCTCTTGCCTATTAAAAGAGCATGTGTCCAGTGAATGGGGTGAAATGATGAAGTAGCAAGAGCTGCCAGATTTCACAGAGACCCTTTCCACTGATTTTTTGAAGACTAAAAATTTCCTCCACTTTCCCAGTAATCCAAATTCCCCAATAACATCCCCGAGCTATCCAGTATGTCCATGATGCGTATTACCAAGGCCGGCCACACATGCTGGCAGAGCGAATTCCCAGCCGAGCAGCCTTGGGCTTGATTAGGTTGTGGCCGGTGCTCAAACTCCAATCACTTGCATGAGCAACCCTGAAGCGGAACAACCAGTGACCGGCCATAATATCAGGCCACCGAGGGCTCAGAGGAGAAGGGGAACACAATGAGTTTCACAAATTCCTTATCCATCCTGAGAAATGCCTGGGGACTCCAACTGTTTGAGAACCTGGTACCATTACAGGCTTCTGACAGTTTATTTTGGATTTGTCCTGAGGGAGAGAGTATCAGAATTTCCTACTGATAGCTTGTATGGGTGAGTGATGCCATTACTTGTTCAAGCAGAAAAGAAGAGCTTAGAAATATAATAGGAACTTTGGCTTCCCCTCAGTGCCTCTGTAGCCAAAAGTTTTCTAGTTCTTTCTATTATGCAAAATCTGCAGTGCTTGAAATTTTTCAGAGGCCACACAGGGGAGTAGGAGAACACTTGCCCTGCGTTCTCCACCCCACCTGCCTTCATTGAAAATGATCACTTCACTCCAAGTAACATTTTAGATGGTTTTCTAAGAAGAAACCTTAACCCTTCCAGAAGTCTTATTTCACACCTTGAAAGTAATCTATAAGAAACCCTATCATGCATGAGTGCCAATGACTGGGAGGCCAATAAAAGTGAATGTTACCAAACATGAAGAAAATAGCTTAGATAAATGTGTTAAGGAGTACTTCAGGGAAAAACGATAAGCTGGTGACAGGAGAAAGGGAGCTAAGGTTTCCTAGATGCTAGATCCCACACACATCACCTCACTTTTTCCTGCAATAGAGCTCTTGTCCCTGTGCTATAGAGATGCGGCCTCTGAAGCGTCCAGAATTAAGTGAGTTACCCAGTGTCTCACATTAGTGAGGAAAGATTTCAGGTTCCTGCTCGATCCTCTCATGTCTGAGGCTGCCAGGTGGGAAGCTGCAAGAGCAGAAGCTGGAGAACAAAGAGGAGGAAGAGAAGGGGAGAAGATGGTGGCAATTGTAAAATGGGCTGATATATTCTGGAACAGTATTGTTAGAGTCACCAAAAGAGCGCACTAAAATGAGGACTCTTACAGTCCCGTTAATGCCTAACACATCACTCCAAAACTTAGCAGCTTAACCAAAACCAACCCATTATTTATTCATGAGTCTGTGAGCTGACCAGGAAGTTCTGTCTCAAGTGGCTTGGCAGAGATGCTGGGATGTCTAATGGGTCCAACATGACCCCCCCCCCCCCACTGGTATTCTCTGCTAGCTGAAAGCCCCAGCTAGGAGTCTCTGTTCTCCCT
Source organism: Potos flavus (assembly GCA_028534135.1). Taxonomy (NCBI): domain Eukaryota; kingdom Metazoa; phylum Chordata; class Mammalia; order Carnivora; family Procyonidae; genus Potos; species Potos flavus. Next base: position 20,583,897 of record CM052894.1, on the reverse strand, counting down.
GTGAACAACTCTACATAGCTACCTGGACTTCTTTACAACTGGCAACTGTATTCCTTTTTTTTTTTTAATTTTAATTTTTTTATTGTTATGTTCAGTTAGCCACTGTATAGTACATCATTAGTTTTTAATGTAGTGTTCAATTCATTAGTTACGTATTAACACCTAATGCATATCACAACACGTGCCCCCCTTAATACCCATCACCCTGTTATCTTCTGCCCCTGTCCCCCTTGGAAATGACCCTCAGTTAATTTCCCAGAGTCCATAGTCTCTCATGGTTCACATCTCCCTCTCCGATTTCTCCCCCTTCAGACTTCCCTCCCTTCCCCTGTGGTCCTCTGTGCTATTGCTTATGTTCCACATATAAGTGAAACCATATGATAATTGTCTTTCTCTGCTTGACTTACTTCACTCAGCACAATCCTCTCCAGTTCCATCCATGTCAATGGAAATGGTGGGTATTCATCCTTTCTGATGGGTGAATAATATTCCATTGTATATATGTACTACATCTTCTTTATCCATTCATCTGTTGAAGGGCATCTCAGCTCCTTCCATAGTTTAGTTATTGTGGACATTGCTTCTATGAACACTGGGGTGCCTGTGCCCCTTCTTTTCACTACATCTGTATCTTTGGGGTAAATACCTAGGAGTGCCATTGCTGGGTCATAGGGTGGCTCTATTCTTAACATCTTGAGGAACCTCCAAACTGTTTTCCAGAGTAGCTGTACCAGCTTGCATTCCCACCAACAGTGTAAGAGGGTTCTCGTTTCTCTACATCCTCGCCAACATTTGTTGTTTCCTGTTTTGTTAATTTTTGGCAACTGTATTCCAAGAATGAGCATTCCCAGATGGCACACTCTAGTGGTAAGCACTTCTCAAGGCTTTGCTTGCTTCACGCTAATGTGTCACTAGGCAAAGCTGGTCAAATGGACAAGCCCAGAGTCAGTGTGAGAGAACCCTCAAGGGCAGGGAGACTACATGCCATGGAGGGTTCCCTTACCTGACTGTAGACTTACTGCATGAAAATCTGAAGAGGTTGGATGCAGGTGTCTGTGTTTCTAACAAGCTTCCTAAAGTATCTCCACGGCGTATCTTCTGAACTTCCTTTATAAGCCTCCTACTTTCTCCCTTTAAAACCTGCTTAATGCTAAAAATCTTGGTTAATTCATTAATCAGCAAGGCAATAGGTATATTGATCATGAAAGAGTTTCATTGATCTGGAGAGAAAACAACAATATCAACAACCACAAAAGTTCTACCAGAAAAGCTCTTTGTCATCACCAATGACCTCCATGTCACCATTCAGTGAACATTCTTCAATCCTCATCTTTCTTTCTTATCAGCATTCAATGTTGTTGATCACTTCCTCCTGCTTAAAATACTTTCCCTTGCCTTCTATGATATATCACTCCTACCTCCTCCTTGTTTTCTACCTCTTTGCGTGTTACTTCCAGTCTCTTTCTGGTCCATTTTCTTCTTCCTCACCTCTAAAGGTTGACTTTTTCAAGGCTGGGTTCCAAGTGCTCCTCTTTCCTCACTCTGTACTGCCTCCCTTGGCAAAGTCATACTCACCAAATGCTTTCATCAACAATAGTCACCTATATGCAAATGACTCTCCAGTCTTTGTGACCAGCCCAGACTTCTCCTCTGAGCTGTAGGCTTACCTACTGAGCTACGTTCTCTTTACATCTTCTAGGATATACCAAAGGAATTCAAATTGGAAATGTCTAAGACAGAACTCAGTACTTTCCTCTATCCAATCTTCTTCCAGTGTTTATTATTTTTTTAAAGTAGATCATCATCTGGGTAGTTCTTCAAGGAGAATCTGAGGAACAATTCTGTCACTTCTCTCTCCACCAACCACCACACATCTTGTTCAATCCATCACCACTCTCGTTGATTTCACCTCTTGTAATATGCCAGCCTCTCTCCATCATCTCTGTTTGAAGCACCCTAATCTGGACAGCTGTCAGTTTTCATCCAGAAAACAAATTTAAAAAAACTTCCTAAGTGGTCCGCAGCATCATTCATTCCTGTTCCTTCCACCTTTATGACCAATGAACACTTTCTCTATGTCTCAATCAGAGTCCTCTTTTAAAAATATACACAATTATATTATTTCATTTAAGGCATGGAATGTCTTCCCAATGCTTTTAGAATAAAAACCAAAATCTTAATATGATTCACAAGATCTTCAGTGACTGGTTTCTGCTTCCTTTTCATCCCCTTCTATCAATACCCCTCTTATTTTCTATGATTCAGCTGCCCTGCTCTTCTTTTAATTCCATGAATGTATAATGATCTTCCACCTGAGAACTTTGAATGTTTTCTCACCCCCATTCTCTTGTTAACTCTTCAGATCTTCGTTCACATGTCTCCTCAGGGAGGTGAGCCTTCATTGGAGCCACCAGGCTACTTCGGGACTTCTTATTTCACATTTCTAGTCCCATGAGCTTCCAATTCTTAGAATTAAACCACAGTTAATGATAATGTGTCAACGTGTGTATTCATCATGTGAATGTCTGTCTCTTTCACTAGACAGTAGGATCTGTGAGGGCAAGATCCATTCTGTTTAACTCATTATATCTCTGGTGCCTGCCACAGAATAGGTACTCAAACATAGTTTTGAATGAATGAGTGAATGGAGGAAGGAAGGAAAATGCTTGTTAAGATTCCCATCTTTAAGGTTAAGACCCTGATTCTTGGGAGTGTCTTTTCCTGTTGGTTCCCTCTTTGTCATCTTATTCTCATCTTCTGTGGTAGATGACTCCTGGCCAGGACTGCTTCATTTTGTGCCGTGACCTTGGTGCTCTGTGGTTAGACTGCCAGAGTGATGCCTCCCTCAACACCAGCATCTGGATTTGCTCTCCCTGGAGTGAAACCCTCTCCTCCCAAGCATGTCTTATTCTCCTGTTAAGTGCTAGTTCCCTGAGTCTGTGCTAGAATCAAGCTGGCTATGGTGAGCAATCTCAAAAATTTTAATACCTCTATAACAAGAGGTATTGGGTCCATGAGATTTTGAAAGAGACATAAAACCTGGCTGCCAGTGTTTTTTTTTTCTCCCTTAACTTGGCTGCTAGTGTTAAGTAAGTTAAAACCCACCTAAAACTGGATCAAACAATAACAGGAAAGTATGGGGGCTTGTTAAATGAGACCATTTTATGCAAGTAAACTGGCAATATTGATATTGGGATAGATCCCATGCACATTGTTTGAAAACTGCAGGGTACCTGCTTCCTGTTTCCAAACAAAGCTTGCCCTTGAGAAGTGTAAGTTTGTTTGGCTTCTTCACTTATGTGAATTGAATTTCTGACAAGACAACCCTTGGCACAACCAATCAGACCAAGCTGCTTTGACACGGTGGGATGTCTGAAGCATACTGAGGGCAATTGATCAGACCACATTACTGTCCATTCGCCTTCAACTAATCCTTTCTGCCTTGACCTATTCCAGGGAGGATTACTCAGAAATTTGGTTACCGCCATTTGTGAAGGCTGAGTTTGTATAGGCTCCTAATCATTACTGCACTTTGCACTTTCAATGGATATTTTTGTCTGGGTATTCTCCTTTCCTCCCTTTTGCACACCCCCTGAATTGATTTGTGTATGGGCTAGCTTTACACTTTGATGAATTGGAAAAACAGTGCTCAGCAGTTTTTCACTGGGGAAGTTATCTGTATTTTATTTAGAATGAAAGTGGTTATTTAAAGGTGAGAGTCCTTACAATGTTTTTGTAGGACCCTAGCCAGTACAGCTAGCTCATTTGATAACTTGAATTACTTGAACTCAACTTGTCCCCACAGAGGGCTCTCATTTGGTGAGTTTCACTAACCTCTGGATAGTTATACCATCTGCAAAGGAAGACAGATATTTTTCAGGTGTTTTTGATTTTTGGTTTTTTGTTTTGTAATTCGTGGACTAGAAACACAGGATTTTTTTTTTTTTTTTTTTTTTTTTTTTTTTAGTTTGACAATAGAAAAAAGATAGCAAACAATTCAAACTGGACATGCACCAAACTAAGATAATTGGTTATCCTTAAAATAATTTCCACCCTTCTGTTCATCCATTTATCTATCCTCTATCCATCCACGTATTCAAGGAATGTTGCTGAGTTTGTTAGACTGAGTTAGACACTAGAGTCATCTGTAAACCCAGGAGAGAGGCCTCGCCTGTAACTTTTCTGGCAACTTTTTTTTTTAAAAATAAGATTTTATTTATTTATTTGAGAGAAGGAGTGAGTGAGAGAGAGGACAAGCTAGAGAAGGCACAGGGAGAGAGAGAGGAACATTCTCCCTGCTCAGTGGGGAGCCTGATGCGGGGCTTGATCCCAGGACCCCGAGATAATGACCTGAGCTGAAGGCAGAGGCTTAACCCACTGAGCCACCCAGGCGTCCCCTCTTTCCTGGCACCTTGATCGTGGATCCAGCTTCCAGAACTGTGAGAAAATATATTTCTGTTGTTTAAGCGGCCTAGTCTGTGGTATTCCTTTATGGCAGCCCTAGCAGACTCAGACCATGAAGCAAAAACCACAGAAAGCTGCAGTAGCTATACAAATATCAGAATATATAGACTTGAAAAATGTTACTAGCAATAAAAGAGTGACATTTCATAATGATAAAAGGGTCAACCAACCAAGAAGCCGTAATAATGGATAAATATAAATGTATCTAATAAAAGAGCACTGAGATACATGAAGCAAAAAAAGACCTATATAAGGGGAGATTCAGACAGTACAATAATAAGAGCTGGAGACTTCAATACCCCACCTACAATAATGGGTAGTACAACTAAACAGAGGGTCAACAAGAAGCTAGACTTGAACCATGCCATGACTAGACCTTTTAGACCTATACAGAACAGTTTACCTAACAACAGTCATTCTGCTCAAATGCACTTGGAATATTGGCCACATACTAGGCTATAAAATAAACCTCAATAAATTTAAAAGACTATGAATATTATAGTACAGTCTCACACTATGGTGGAATAAAATTAGAAATCAATAGTAGGGAAAGAAAATTGAGAAGCTCAGAAATAAGTAGAAATTACATAACACATTCCTAACTAACCAAGGGGTCATAAAAGAAATCAAAAGAGAAATCATAAAATACTTTGAGATAAATGGGAATGAAGAGTCAACATACCAAAACTTATGGGATATAGCTAAGAACTAAGAACTAAGCAGTTCCTAAAGGGAAATTTAGAGTTGGAAATGCCCATATTAAGGAAGAAGACTGATTTTGAATAAGTAATCTAACCTCCACATTAAGATGGTCAGGGGGAGAATAAAACTAAGCTCAAACCTACAAAAGAAAGGAAATAAAGATTAGAGTAAAAATTAGTGAAACAGGGAATAGAAAAAAAATTGAAAAAAAAAAATCAATGATGGGGCGCCTGGGTGGCTCAGTGGGTTAAAGCCTCTGCCTTCAGCTCAGGTCATGGTCTCAGGATCCTGGAATGGAGCCCCACATCGGGCTCTCTGCTCAGCAGGGAGCCTGCTTTCCCCTCTCTCTCTGCCTGCCTGTCTGCCTATTTGTGATCTCTCTCTTGTCAAATAAATAAATAAAATCTTAAAAAAAAGTTGTGAAAAAAAATCAATGAAACCAAAAGCTGATTCTTGGAAAAGACCAACAAAATTGACAAATTTAGTTAGATTGGCCAAGGGGAGAAAAACAAACAAACAAACAAACAAACAAAAACAAGACTTAAATTACTAGAATCAGAAATAAAAGAGGATAGAATAGTACCAACCTTACAAACATAAAACGATTATAAAGGATACCATGAACAATTGTAAGCAAACAAATTACAGAACTCAGACGAATAAAAAATTCCTACAAAACACAAACTGCCAAAACCTACTCAAGAAAAGACCATCTAAGTAGATCTATAATAAAAACAAAAGAAATAGATCTCTAGTAAAAAAAAAGAAGAGATCGAATTAATATTTTTTTTTTAAAAACTACCCACAAATAAATATTTAGGCCCAGATGGCTTGATTGCTAAATTCTATCAAACATTCAAAGAATTAACACCAATTCTTTATAAACTTCTCCAAAAAATAGCAGGAGAAAAACCACTTCCCAATTCATTTAATAAGGGCAGCATTTCCCTGATAGCAAAACCAGACAAAGAGATGACAAGAAAATTGCAGACCAATATCTCCTATGAATATGGATACAAAATCCCACAACAAAATCTTAGCAAACTGAATCCAGCAACATATAGAAAGAATTATATACCTTGACCAAGTGGGATTTATCCCAGGAACACAAAGTTACTTCAACATCTGAAAATCAATTAACATAATGCACCATATCTATAGAATAAGAAACAGTAAGTCATGATCATCTCAATAGATGCATAAAAAGCAATTGACAGAATCCAACACCTTTCATAATAAAAATCTAGAAATAGAAGGAAATTTTCTGACCTGATGAAGAGCATCTATGAAAATCCACAGCTAACATCATATTTAATGGTAAAAGACTGGATGCCTTCTCCTTAAGATCAGTAAACAAGACAAGGATGTCTGCTCTCAGGATTTTTCTTCAAGATTGTACTGAAGGTTCTATCTAGGCTATTAAGCAAGAAAAAGAAAGCGCATCTAGGCTGGAAAGAAAGAAGTAAAACTATCTGTATTTGCAGATGACATGATCTTATATATAAAAAATCCTAAGGAATTCATTAATTTTTTCCCCAAAATCTAATAAGTGAGTTAAGCAAGACTTCAGGATATCAGATCAATATACCAAACTCAATTGTATCTTTATGCACTTACAATGAACAATTTGAAAAAAAAATGAGAAAACACTTCTATTCATAATAGCCTCAAATAGAATAAAATATTTAGCAATAAATTTAATAAAAATGCAAAAAATAGCAGGACTTTACTCTGAAAACTATTATTGAGAAAGTTTAAAAAAACCAAAATGGGAAAATATTTCATGTTTGTGGATCAGAAAGCTTAGCATTGTTAAGATGGGAATAGTCCCCAAACTGATTTATAGATTGAAAAAAATCTAGATCTGAATACGAGCTGATTTGAAAATTCATTTGGAATTATAAGGCACCCTTGATTTTCAGATTTTTTTCTACCTACTAATTCCTGAAATACTAATATCTTTAAAATTATTAGAACAGAATATATGTTAATTTCTGTTTTAACCTATCAATCTATCCATCTACCATCTATCGATATCTGTCTAATTAGCTTAACTCAATCAGGGTAATAAGCCCTTTGAAAGTGAGTTCTATATGAATTTACTATTTCCTGGCACTACTACTAAATCCTACAAATATTAAACTCTAAAAAATATATTCTTACTACTTCAAAGTAAATTCAATAAGGGATAAAAATTTATGGCGTACCTACTTTGATTACCTGCCCTTAATAATTTTGATATCAAGAAATTTCCTTAAAGAAGATATACTTGGTGCCATTTTGAGGTAATTTGGCCAAAAGTTCTATATTTAATAAATGATCAGGTTCTAGTTCTTTCAGCCCACAAGACATTTTCTCAAGTTCTAGATTCACAACAGATGCTATATGTATTGTATCATAGACCTAAAACACCTTGATTTCCTTTATTATCAGAGGCTAGAAACTCCTTAACAAGTTTTCAGACTCATGTCCTACCTGACCAGATAATGTGGAATATAATAATGCCTATTTTAGGAAGTGATTCCACTAAAACTTTCAGCTCCATAGGTGGGAGGGAAGAAGGGAAGGTACCTGTTTGACGACAAGCTCACAAGAACAATAAAAATTGTCTCAAAAAGGTAAATTTATTTTGGCATTTCTTTTCCCGAAAGAAAAATATTGTCTCCAATTCAAAATAGGTTTTTGTAATTCAAGGGCCTCTAGAGTTTCCTTGTTACATTTTATAATTTGAGATTTGATTAAACCTGAATATTTCTACTATCATACATTCTAATTTTCCAGGCATCGAATGATCTACTCGTACCTTTTTTTCTGTTATGGTAGAGAAAGTGCCTCTCCATCTACTCTCCATAGCAATCCTGTGCACATACACACTTCTTATTTGACCTCTTCTAGTGGTATGTGTGTGTGTGCACACAGACACGTGTATGTGATATTATATAAATTAAATGCAATATATATATAGTATTATTATATAAAGTTAAAAAAAACCTATTCCTCCCTAAATATCCTTTTGTTGTCTATAATACCACATTTCTCAGGTCTTCCCCTAACCCTTAGTTGCTCTTGCTTATACCAGCGTGCCAAAGGCCCCGGTACTATTGCGGACCCCTCTAATAGTACCGCTGAGGCTGTGGCGCCAGTATTGTTCACATTGGACTGAGATCAATGACCCGTGGACATCTAGAGAGACAGTCTTTTAGAGTTTTCTTTTTATTCTTTCTTTACCCGTGGCAAATCTCCCCAGTGGCTAGAAAATAGGACAATATATGTGACAAGTACTATGCTGACCTCAGCATTACCTGCCGTTATTAACACCAGATAGTAGCTCCTAGAAGGAGCTCCCTCTGGGAAGCTCCTTGGACCTCATGGACAAGGACTTGTGCTAATTGACCCATACATGCCCAGCTATGCTTGAATCCCAGGACCACCCATGGTTAATCTCGAGAAGGACTCTTGTTGATTACCTTAAATTATTTACTTGAAAGAAACATACGGAATACTTAATACACTTCTACTTGTTGTTGTGGGGTTTTTTTTGTTTGTTTGTTTGTTTGTTTGTTTTACAGAATTAGGAAGGCATTTTAATGACTTTAGTCATTTTAAAGTTCAGGTCTCACTTGCCATTTTGCCATGGACTCTGTCTGCTGGTGGGTTGTGACCACATATGCAAATTTGACTAATGGACTATACATAAAATTACTCTTAAACCACACCTAGCTGTTCCAACCTCAGGTATATGTCACTTTACTTTTTTGGCAATGCTGCAAAATAGCAGTGAAAACTTCGCAACGACATTAACCTTTTTTTACCCCCCTGCTTCTGTCAGAACCAAGCTGTCCACTCTATATCTCCTCTCTTACTCTGATAGCAGATCCAACTATACCCACGCAGCTGAGAGTTTCAAAAACTGTGCTTTCATTCACTAGTGCCATTCTCTCCGCGTTCTTCCTCCTAGACTCTAGGCTTGTCTGCCTGGGCATCTGGCATTGCTTTATCCTTCTTGTCCTTAGCTAACCTACTAAAGTGGATTAACCAACTGCCTGGGTTTTGTTTCTGGATTAATTTTCTGTCTTGTCTATTTCATGGAGTTCAACATCTCTGACCCTTGGTAATAGGTAAAATCATCCAGCCACCCTAGAACCCCCCTAGCCCTGGCTTTATGTATTTCTGTCCTGGCAGGATAGCTTATCTTTTTCTGTAGGCTTGGCACCAAACAATTGTCACAGAGATCTGATGGACTATCTTGACTTGGTGTAGAGAAGCCATCACAAAAGAGAAAGATTCTGTTTGATGTAATTGCTTGGGAGTAAAATACGGTGCATTACTTTTTCCCTTTAAAACGGGAGGCTAAACTCAGATAAAGTTCTATTAAACCTAAATATACGAAGATGAAGGCAATAGTTGGAAATTCCTCTATGATAGTATATAAAATAGATGGAAAATTAAATAAGGCATAATATATAGCAACTGTAATCAAATGTATTTACTGTTGATAATTTTAATTAAGGAAGCCGTTAATGGAGTTGTGTATATTCAGGAAGGATTTCATGGCTTTATTTTTAGAAGCACAGACTCTCAAATTTACAAGTCATGTGAATTAAATGAATCCAATGATCTACATGTAATTGAAAGCCATCCTTCCAGCACTGGAGAATAATTTTAATTGCAAATGTTATTAAACTGTCCTTGTGAATTTATTTATGTGAATAAAGTTCCCTTAACAGTGCTACTAGTTAGTTGTGTCAGTGTGTATCATGTGGTCGTTAAAGGCCTCCAAAAATTAAAGGACCTTTCCCTTTCATTTATTTCTTGAAATATTTATTTGAAATCATTCCCTGAAAGCTGACAGTGTGGATTGCTTCTGTCTTTGTCCCAACACTGCCAGCATTTACTTGCATAAGGAACTAAGTTCTTCTGTAGATGGGAATCTGAGATTTGAAGAAAAATGAATCATTCAAGTCAGCACAGCCCATATAAAAAATACACAGTGGAGGACTCTGACTTTTAGAGGCAGCCGTACCAGGATAGGATCTCTCACCTGAGGGATCCCTGTAACCTTTGGAGTGGCAAAGTTGGAGACAAATCTGTGCTCAGATGTCTTCACAATCATGTGTTGATTTTTGGAGGGGTCATAGAAGATGTGAACAAAGACTATAACCCTGAGATGCAGCCACCAGCCACTCATTATTCTTGAATTTGCTGAATATATGTTTATTGTATAGCTATGCTAATCTTTTTTTCTTTTTTTTTTTTTTCATTTTCTGTATTTTATGATGCTTTGACATCTTAGGGACTTGCTGACTGGGAAGGGACAGACTTTCCCAGGCCAGCTAATTCCTAGAGATGGCAAATTACACCCCTTAGAATGTGCCCTTCATATGCAAACTGACCAATCCAAAGTTCATATTCCTCAGTCTTCTCCTTTATCAAACTCTTACAAACCAAGCCAATATTCCCCTGCCCTAGTCAACTGGGGTCCAGATACCCGACAACTCCAGACAGCACCTACGCCCCAGAACCTGCTGACATTATTCAAACTGGTCAATCCTAAACCAGCTTACCTTGCCTCACCCATTTCTTGCCATGAAAACCATAATAAAGTTTTTGCCCACCTCCCCCCTCTACCCCTGACGACTCCTGTCTCCTGACCAACCCTGCAGCGCTGTATGGCATGGCTTGCTCAATCCTCTTGCAACTGTGAGTAACAAACTCTATTTGCAGTAACAGTTGTCTCCTGGTCTTAGTCTCACCATACCCAAGTAATAATAAAACCAACATTTTAAAACAATGGCTGTATCTTAGGTATTGTAATAAGGGCTGGAGATTCAGTAGGGAATCTCCAGTCCTGCTGGAGGTTACATGCTGAATCAAGGCCTTTCTCTGCTCCCGGGAGAGAAAGTCTTATCCAGGTTCTCAAGCCCCTCATTGTGCATACCCTGCATGATTGTGCTTTTTCAAACTTTAGTAAGGAGCATGAGGAGATCATGAATTAGACCTCATTAGGAGTCTGATTCCCTTTGAGACCTGAGACAAGGTGTCCAACCTTTGAGTTACAAATGTATGGTCGTCCTGATGATATTAGCAGAAGACGAAAAGCTGTGTTTATAAGCATTGTTATACTTTAGAAGATGCATGCTACCAGGAAACCAGGATGACTATCCATTTGAAAGACCATTTTGCAAGAAAGACTCGAGACTAGTGTCCATGAGACATCTCTCCCTGAACTTTCAGAGGACTCACCTGATCGGATAAGCACATTGAGTGTTGTACAAATCGAATTGCAAGTCTTTAAGCAAGCATTTTGCGTGCATGTGTGCTCATGTGTGTGCACACACATAGACACGATAGTGACTTGGGTCTTATACGTTCAAATTCAGAGTTTTCTTCTCCCCACACTGGGGAATTTAGAGTAGTTAAAAAAATACACACTCATGCATATGCTCAGCTCTTCTTTGGAAAGTTTGTGATAACAGTTGCATAATAAAAATGCATAACTTATGAATGAATGTCCCTTGTCTCAAGGAAAGCAGAAGACCTTTCTGCCCCTATCCATTTATGTAACACAAACTTCTCACCCCTACCAAAAAAGTTTTATAAGCAAATGTATGCCCCGGGGAAATTGCTAAAAATCAATGATCCAGAGTTATAATGGTGTGTATTTTTAAAAGCTTTGTTTATCTCCCCTCATTAAAAATACCTTTACAAAAAGCAATAATCCTGATGGTGCGAATTAGTAACTGCATTTCTGAGCTTTATTGTTGTTCTTGTTTTACTCATGGTTCACTGGTTCCCTGGGCCTGTTTTGTGGACAGGACTATTTACGTAGTCTCTGGATTATTATCTGCCTTCAGAAGTGACAGTCAGAATGTAGGGCTTCTGGGAGCGATGGGAAAATCGTTTGCAATAGAGGTAACGCAATTTTTTTGTAGGAGAACACATATCCAGACAGTATGAAAATCTGGATGATGATGTAACAAGGACAAAAGGATAGAAAAATAGAAGATAGAGGGTATAAAACACATTTTTTAAAGTAGCCCCGTAAGAAACAAGCAAGTATTGCTTCGTATCACTCCTTAAGTTCTCCAGGGAGAGGGAGGATATTCAATAACATGAACTCCCAGAAAGGCAACCGGATGCCCAGGAAGGAACAGGAAACTGAGACCCAGATGGATAAGGGCCAGAACCTCTATGCTGCAGATCTTAGGGCTTAAATCTATATGCAAGTTATTTCCTTCCATTTTCTCATGCATAAAATGGAGACAGAGACGGTAACACCTACTGCATTGGGTAGTTATTAGAATTGAATGAGAATAAGATGGATGTGAAGGAACTTGGGCAATAGTAGGGACTCAAGAAGTACCCTCTGTTCTAGATGGTCCATGTGCTCTAGTATGTTTGGACCCAGTCACTGTGCTTTAAAGGATTCCTGGTTTTATTAAACAAGGGACTGTCTAAGTTAACAAAATGAATAGAGGTCTCACTATGGCTCTTCAGGAGTGTCTCCATTTTTAAAAGATTTTCTTAGTTGTGAAGTCGGGTATAAAAATAAATAATGCATAAAAAGGAAGCTGCTGGACAGATCTTCCTAAAAGACAAAAATCAAGTATTTAAGTTTGTGGTGCTTTGAATATTGAAGAGTTTTTATGTGCAGTCTTGAGATAAAAATAAGAAAAGTGACTGGAACATGCTTAAGTTTCTACATTTCAATGTTGTGTTCTGAAAAACATGAAGAATACTTTTCCTTCTCTTTTGGTTCAGCTGCAATCGTGGGTTTAAAGGTTTTGCCATCAATTTAGACCCTGCCATGCTCAGAAGCTCTTTCTCTCAGAGGGATTGCTTTGAAATATGCATACAAGCTCTGGAAGATAATTTTGTAAGCCCATTTGATTTTGTCAAAGATGGGTCACTTGAAATTTTATCTAGCTCAAGATTTCTTTTAGCTGCTGGAAATCATGGTGCTTCATTGCAATTCTGAATTACGACTTATTTGAAGGCAGTGAGACTCAATTTTCCAATTTGAGATCCCCCAAATCATTCCCTGAGATGACAAACCAAACTCAATGGTATATGTGTGCAGGTTTCCCCTGCTCTTCGAAAGTAGAGTATGCCTGTGAAACTTTTCCTAAGCGGAAGAGGCATAAAGTCAGGAAACAAATTACCAGTAATATGTACGGGAAAATATTTGTGTGTCCCCAGACCCAAAAATATAACCTCTCTTAGACTTTTCTGATACCTGAGGACGCATCTTGCTAATGGAAGCACAAAATAAATGGAGCTAAAGCACAGATGCTCACAGACACAGTTCTGAGCTCTGGTGGCTGGATGCTGAGATGCTGTGTCTTTCCAGGAGAAGGAGCTTGGAGGGGCCACTCCTGCTGCTGGGGTGGGGAGAGCAAGGGGGATGAAGGGGTTGGGGATACTACCTCTATAAGAGCTGACTGCAAAAGCAATGCTGAATGCTATTTTTGCTCTTCACCTTTTTTGATAAAAGCAAAAATACTCTTCATATTCCTTCGGTAAGAGAATCAGCCACTAATGTGAGAAAACCAGCCACTAATGTGGGTCTTTTTTTTTTTTTTTTTTTTTGTATGATCCCAGTTTTATTTATTTATTTATTTATTTTTTTTTTCCCCAAATACTTTTATTTTATTTTTTTATAAAAGTGAAGTGGCACAATCTTTCAAAAAGTGGGAGATACCTTGGTTTTTAAGTAACTTGCAAATGTATATCCGGAAAACCTCACCAGTCTGGTGTTATAACAATGTGTAGTCCTTTGCAACACAAATTTTGAGTCAGAAATTTCTTCACTGAAATCCGTAATGATGAGGAGAGTGTGTTCAGTGCAGTAAAGACAATGACAGCTCAGGAATCAGTCAAGGCTTAGAAATATAGCATGTTCCATCCCTTACTTCCACATTCAAAATGTGAGAGATCAAAATCCCAAAATCCCTTGGGCTTTTTGAGTTTGTTTTAGAGTATGCCTCTTCCAGTTGGGGAAATGTGTCAAACAGCAAGTGTGTTGTTAGTTAAAATATCTTGTCACTGGTTTCTAAGATCTGATTCAAAGTAATGCTCCTGACCTGATTCATATAAAATTCTAGTTCTTGCATTAATGGCTACAAAATCTATACCCTGCCCACTTTCTAGTGCAAAAGCTCTCTTTCTCATTCCAGGAGAAAGATGAAGGCAAAGGAATTATCACTGGGAACCAACAAAGCCCCCAGGTTCTCTGATATTTAAAAGATGAACCTAACATCTTACTGAATGCATTCTCAAGGCTGTGTCTGAGTTATAAAGTTAGATGTGCACTTAAGATATATCTGATTTACAAGGCCTTTTTGATTAGAGGGGTGTCTTTCCTTGGTCCGTTGTGTTGGTGTGTAAAACTCAAATTATCCACTAAATGCAGCCTTCCTAGGAAAGAAGGATACTCCATGGTATGGAAGAGAGCCTGGTGTCACTCCTTCACTTGGCCCCATCCCTCACTAGCTGCATGGCCTTGAACAGGTCTCTAAACCCTCCGAGCCTCAGTTTGCTCCTTTGTAATATGGCGGTAACAACCAGAAGTACCTAACAGGAAGATTGTGAGAGTAAAATGAAATATTGTTTCTGAAGGTCTTAGCATGGTTCCTAAATCAGATCATGGGCTCAGTAGCGCTGGCTGTGTCATCTCTATGTATATAGACAAAAATCACAGGCTTTGTTTAAGGAAGGAGTTGAAGAGTCTTCCAACCTCAATTTTCTATCCCCAGGTTATCCCAAACTCTTCAACCTCCCTTCCCCTACCCCCATTTCTCCTTCCTTTTCCCTCCCTCTCCTCTTCCCCTATCTCCCTTTCCTCTCCCCCTCTCATTCTTCTCTCTCTTCTCTGCTCTTATCACTCTTATTCTCTCTTCTTTCTCACTCCCAGTTACTTTTCCTCACTTGTAATAGCTACCATCTGCTTAGAGTCATATGCTTTACATGCGTAATTTCTGTTCCTTATAAGGAAACTATACAAATGTAGGTATTATTATTACTCTTCAAATGAGGAAACTAAGTTAAAATTTTCACAGAGCTAACCGTTTGCATGCTATAGCCAGGATTTGAACACCAGCTGATCTAACTCAAGAGCTAATTTGATCTTCATTATGGCACATGTTTTGGTTAGCTATTTCTGCGTAGCAAAATTCCCTAAAACTCAATAGCTGCAAACAACTCACATTGAATGAGCTCCTGATTCTCCGGTTTAGCGCTTCAGCCTTGGCTCAGTTGGCTGATTCTTCTGTTCTAGGTTGGCCTCCCTCAGGCATCCGCTGTCACCTGTGTAAGTCCCGCTGGCAGCTCTGCTGATCTGAGATGGTTCTCTCATATGTTTTTGGGTTGGCTTGTTCTGGCTGTTCTGAGACGGCCGTAGCTGGACTCCCCTCCGCTGGGCTCTCCTCCGCATCATCCCATACTCTCAACAGAGTAGCTCTCACATGTTCATAATGTAGTTGCAGCGTTTGGCTCAGCACAGAGCCTAGACCACAAGATCTGTTGAGGTCTGGTTCATAACTGGCTCTCTCTGTCTCTCTGTCTCTCTCTCTATCGTCTGTTGCATCTTAGGGACCAAAGGAAGTCAGAAAACTCAAACCCAAGGATTGGGGAAATAGTCTCCACCCTCCAGTGAAAGGAGCTGGGAAGTTCGCATTTGCAAAGGAAATGAGTATAGGAAGGGACAGAGATGTGAGGACATTTTTGTAATCCATTTCCATGCCAGATACTCTGATGCCTTGGTTTCTCCCCTGCACTTTGAGGGCCCAGTTTACATTAATTTCCCTTAAATTCTGGAAGAGTGACCGTGTATCAGGTGCTCACCCACCCCTTAATAAAAAATCTTGCCCTTGTTAGGGCAAGGAAAGGCAACTGGTTCTAGAGAGAGCGGAAAACTAATGGCAAAGTCTCTAGTTAAGAATGAGTGCAGTTGAGTATCTAGTTGCATTGCAATAAAAAAAGACAAAAACAGTGAAAACCTCCAGAATTATTTCCTTGCCATCTGTCTTTATTTTGCTAACTCACTCTATTGACATCCCCAGGAAAGCCATGCATGAAGTAGCAATGGAAAAGAAAAAGTCCGTGCGATAATTTGCAAACACAAATTCCTATTTTTTATGGCCGAAAGAGGAATAGATTTTGGGCAGCATAGCCCTATGGCAACAGAGTGCAGAGCCGTTGCAGGTACCTACTTCCAAATTTATCTTTGCCTAGAGCCCCATCTGATTTATTTTTAAGTATATTTTACCAGGATGCTCAAAGTCAAAATGTTATTTACAATGTGGGGTTAGCAGCAGAACATACCACATCAATTTCTCCAGAAAGAAGGGAGCCCGGAAATCCATTCTCATGAAGGCAGGAAAATACAGCCCCCTTACTTATTTATTTACAGTCCTCTTCCTTCTAGAAAAGAGTTTAAGGTAGCTTACACAATTGGTTGCAAGTCCAGCCACATGTGTTTGGAAATGGTAAATCAATCCTTTTGTAACACAGTCCTGCCTTTGATTGAGCAGCGTCTGTATGTTTAGGGAGAAGAAAGAGAAAAATTCAGCAGGTATTGATCCCAAAGTCATTATCATCCATGTTCAGTGATAACAAACCAGCTCTCTGTTTCTACTCAATATTTGTTGGAATTAACTGGAGAGAACAAGGATGCAAACACAGTAGTTGCCTCTGTGGAAAATCTTAGCCTGGACCACTGAATCTACATCTTCTGAGAATCCATTTTTCTCTCTGAATTTCCCTGGAACACACATACAGACACACTTAACCAAGGAAATTCTCTTTATCATTGACAAGCTGTTTGAGATACACGCCAAAGGAATTTCATTCTTGTCAGAGGTAGGTCTCTGAAGCTGCAAAAAGCCGACTCCAAACTCCAGCCTCTTTAAATTCTTCCCTTTCACCTGGTATTCAGTAAATGTTTGTTGAATTCCAGCAGAAATCTGCTGAAAGTTATTCCACACGAAGAGGTGCATATGACAAATACTCTGAAAATGTTTGCTGGGAAATTTGGGTGTAGAGGAAGAAGTGAGAGTAATTTGCTTGATAGGATTTCATTCTAACTAGTTAGTATCGTGAGTCCAATAAATGCTTGTGGAACCCCAGGGTGCACGAGGCACCATTTTTGCTGCTATTGATCATGTCAAGATGTCCAATTGGATGCTGTCCTTGAACCCAAAGAATTTGCAGAGTGGCTTAGGAGATGTGGCAAGGTGAAATGCACCATAGTAAAGATCACTAGAGAAGCAGAACCAAACACAACTGTGTTCAGAAGAGGGAAAGTTTGCTTTTAAATAGGAAGAATTAGGAAAGACTTCATGGAAGAGAAGGCATTCGAGCTAGTCCTCTCCTGGACACATTTAATATCAGTATTGCCTACAATTGTTGGTCAATAAGGCTCTTTCCATTTCCTACTGTGATGCATGTCTTCCAATCCAGAGCTAACCAACTGTATGACACAGATGCTATTGCTGCGTTTTTTACGTTGGAATCTCCCTCAGCTATCCATTCTTGCTCTGTTTCTTCTCTTTATAAAGGGAGACATAGCAGAAACATACTCAAGTTTTACCTGTCTTAAAACCGTGGAGGGTGATAAACGAAGATTTCTCGACATCTGTTGTCCATTCAGCAGCACGTGTGCACATCACAATTCCTCTTATCAAGTCTCCAGATAGATCTCTCCAGACCTCTTGTCTCTACTGTGAGTTAAAGGTAAATAGATTTCTTTTATCATATAAAGCTCTTTTGAGCATTTTTTTGTTTGTTTGCTTGGTTGGTTACTGTATTCATCCCTCCTCTGAGGAATACACCAATACACCTGCCTTTGATGCTCAAATGAGATAAGAGAACTATAAAGATAGAATATAGCCACATACCCAAAATAACTCTGTCCCTGGGAAGGTAATAGAAATGGTTCAACACTCGAACACTTCGTGAACCCACTTGTCCTGCAGGAGCCTAGGGCACAGACTAGAAGTAAAACTCCTCTGCATTGACCACAACCACCAAATCAAGCCACCTAATTTCAGACTACCAATAACAACAACAAACTCCTCCTTGGCATTCGTGACAGAGGACTAAAAGCTGGGTGAATTGTCTATGTAATTCTCGCATGTAGCCAGTAAAAGAAATCCCTCCAAATTTTAGTAAATACTAAAGAACAGGAAAGGTTTCAGAGGAGCAGTGAGGATTGATTTCCTCAAGAGGAAAACTAGAGTTTGGTAATAAAAGTTAGAGAAACCGGTCCATGAGAAGAGAAGCACGCAATAATGTAGCACATGGGTGGGAGGTTAGGTAGGGCACTCGCGCCAATACACAGGGTGGAGGCAGGCATGCTGCGAAAAAATGTGAAGCTGGAGAGAAGCTGGGGTCATATTTTTTTTTTAAGATTTATTTATTTTAGAGGTGGGGGAGGGGCAGAGGGAAAGAGAATCTTGAGCAGACTCCATGCTGAACACAGAACCTAATGCATGGCTCGATCTCATGACTCTGAGACCCTGACCTGAGCCAAAACCAAGAGACGATCACTTGACTGACTGGTCCACCCAGGTGCCCCCACATTCTGAAATGGGTTATTAAGTGTTAGCGAGAAAGATAGAAATGGAATTAAATACTGGGGAGAGTGTGCAGAGTGCTAAGTAAGTGGTGATGGAACTTCACAAATGTCCACACTGAAAGATGAAGGGAGAGAATCTTTAGAGAGGTATGATGAGAACTACAGAAGGAAATGCAGGGAAATACAAGGATGGGGAGAACTTGATGAAGCTAGGTGTGGTCAGTGGGAACAAAGGCACCAGAGAGAGCAAGAGTATGTGGATTAAAAAAGACAACCTGGATTTAATAGCTTAGATTCACTGACTAAGTACAGTCTGCATGGACTGTGAAGGCAGGTGCCGGAGTGAAGTGGGTTAGCTGGAGGAGGAAGTACCCTGCTCCAGATGTCTCGCAGGGATGTAGGTCCCATTGTGCCTCACCATCGTTCTCTTAGATCTAGCCACGTGATCCTTTGAATTCAGACAAAGCCTACAGAAAGGAGAGCACCGAGGGCCAAGTGGGAGGTTTCAAAGCAGCAGGACCCTGAAATCATGCAGGTCGCATTGCTTACACCCCATCAGCTGGAATCCAGGTGCATAACCCCTCCTAACTGCTAGGGCACCTGGAAACCGTGATCTAGCCGTGCACACAGAAGCAAGAGGAGATGGGGATAGCGAACACAATGGTGGTCATCATTTTGCAAAATTTAAATGTTTCAAGTCAACACGTTGTGGGTGCCTGGATGCTCAGTCTGTTAAGCTCTGCCTTTGGCTCAGATCATGATCCCAGGCTACTGGGATGGAGCCCTGCATGGGCCTCCCTGCTCAGTGGGGAGCCTGTTTCCCCCTCTCCCTCTGCCCCCCACTTATGCTTGCTCTCTCTCTCTCGTGCTCTCTTTCCCTCTCAAATAAATAAAATCTTTAAAAAAATCAACATGTTGTACACCTTAACCTTTTTTTTTTTTAATATTTTTTTTATTTATTTGACAGAGAGAGAGAACACAAGCAGAGGGAGAAGCAGATTCCCCACTGAGCAAGGAGCCTGACACGGGACTCGATCCCAGGACCCTGGGATCACGACCCGAGCCCAAGGCAGATGCTCAACTGACTGAGCCACCCAGGCGCCCCACCCCTTAACCTTATACAATGTTATATGTCAATTATATCTCAATAAAGCCGGGAGACCAATTTTAAATACTGAAAAGAAGAAATAACAGGAAGAGTGAACACACATCAATCTCTGTTACAGCTGTTTTTCCTTATTCTTTTATAAAAATATAGAAAGTAGCAAAGAGTCTAAGCAAAAGAGACATTTAACAGGGAATTTTCAGGCTTTGCTTGTTTTCCTTCCACATTGCAGCTTATCTCTTGGGAGAGACACAGAAATCTTTCTTCTTAAGAAGAAACAGCCAGCTTTTTAAAATCCCATTTGCTTTCCAGTGTGAGGGAAAATCTTTACATGTAGCCATCAGGATTCTCAGGCCCCACACACAGTGTGATATTTGCATGAGGTTGAATGTAGAGAGAAACAAAAAATGAAACCCCTGATGATGATTACTAAGGTAACTTCTGACCAGAAAAACAAAACAAAACAAAACAAAACCCCAAAACCCTGAACATTTCCACTTCCTGCGGTGCAGGCAGACATCAGTTATCCAGACACCCAGCGGAAGTCTCTTTCCAGGCAGAGCTGAGCAACTGACAAAACGTCAGCGGTGGAAGAGGGAGTGAGGGTCACTGCCCCTCCGGATAGAATTACTGCCAACAAAAGAGAATGCCCTGGTGCTCTGGAGGGCAGGAGGACCCTGGGAGAAAGTGCCCATGTTGGGGGGATTTTATAATAGCAAGAGGGAATGTAGACCAGAGTTCAAACAATTCACAGGAAAAAAAAAGGATTATGTAACGAGTGGCTCTGAAAGAATGTGGCTCAAATGGGATGAAAGTTGAAAAAACTGAAAATCCGACCACACAATCTGTCCCCAGTAGCTGAGCAAGGAAAGGGAAAGTCGGCTAAGGAGAACACATCTTGGGGCGCTCTCAGTGAGCTCCATTTAAAAAGAGGAGAGGGGAGCCTGGGTGGCTCAGTCAGTTAAGCAGTGGATTCTTGATTTCGGCGCAGGTCAAGATCTCGGGGTCCTGAGACTGAGTCCTGGCGTCAGGCTCTACACTCAGCGTGGAGTCTGCTTGAGATTCACCCTCCCCTTTCCCTGTGCCCCTCCCCCCTTCTCGTGTGCACACACTCTCTCTGTAAAATCAATAAAATCTTTTTAAACATTTTTTTTATTAAAAAAATAAAAACAAAAACATGGTAACTACATGAACTAGAAGAAAAGGCCAAACCCAAACAGCGGTATAGATCTGAGAGAGAACGGGGATGCCTGAAGGACTAAATTAACTGAGGCTTTTGTAACAGTTCAGGCAACTGTGTTTGCCACTGAATAAAAGGCAGGGTGAGCCCGGCAGTTTGGGGCTGATAGCAAAATATTTGCCCCCTAACAGAGAAGAGACAAACTTATAGTTCCTATTTTTTTTTCAGCCTTCTCCAAATATTTTTGTCCCTTCTAGAAAAGATAGAATAAGGATTGCTTCTCATTACCTAAATAAATAAATAAGTCCAAGGTATAAGAGGAAATCATTGTTTTTCAGCCACGGCCACAAATGAACATATTTCTCCAGACCCATACAAAGTTAATTCAAGGCTCAAGACTCTGGAGAAAAATGAATGGAAGTGCTCATGTTAAAACCACAAGTGAGCTTTGAGAGGTTTTAGAGACCAGGAGTGAAGCTCCCAAACTGAGAGTAAAAAAACAAAAAGATGTTCATTTTTAAAGGAGCAGAAAAATAGACTATAGGGAAGAAATACTCATCACTCAGTGCGCTAACAGCCTACTGGCAGATTTTATAACTTGAAACAGATGTTTATGTGCCCTTGAAAAAGTAAGTCACACTCATTTCAATATCGCATGAGTTTATTCAGGATAATATGTGCCAAACTATCTTCATTCAAGTAGTATTATAAGTATTACAGTTGTATTAACTATACAGAAGTCTAATATGCAAACGGAATTTGAGGGCAATTTCCCCACACGTGGAAAATGTGTTTTTATTTTTTAAATCAAATTTATCAATCAAACAAGGCATGGATATACTTTCCATCTAAAAACTTTACAAATAAGACTAGAGACCACTTAGACCACCTCAAGCAATTCTGATCTCCTTTGCTCCTCCCTAAAGATAACCCCCACTGTAACTTTTTGTGCATCCCTCGAGATCTTTTCCTATCATTTTATATATGCAATATACATGCATATATACAAGTGGAGAAAATAAATAAATATTAACATTTTAGTAATTTTCACTATACAAAATATTATCTATCTTATTAACTATTCTGAATATCCTATTCAAAAATGCCAATGGATATTTCTGGAGACATATGTAAGAATCTAACATTCTTTTATTAAGATTTGCATAACACTCCATTTTATAAAATAACACGATTTAGTCAGAATACTTTAAAGCCTATTTCCTACTTTCTTTTTGTGTGTGAATCAAGCATTAGATGATTTTCTTCAGACACACTGGTTTCAAATAGCCCACTGTTTATGCTGTTTATGTTTCTACAATGGCGTTCCGTGTTTCCTTTTGGGAGCTATTGAATTGCTTTACAATACACTAAGTCCTAATCTCTGGACTTTTCTCTGTTAATTAGATTGATGGCCCTCAATTATGAATGTAACTCTGTTTCCTTCTTTGTCTTCTGATCTGATACAAATTACGAAGAGTGCTGAGGTTAAATTTAGTAAACTAAATCTCTGAGATTACGTAAAGTCTAGAATGGTGGTGGATTTTGCCCTTCTCTTACAGAGGAGGATACAGAAGCCCAGAGACATTGGGTAGCTTTTAAGGTCCCATAACTTATAAGAGGTAGAGATGGGATAATAGGACCAGTCTCTTGAGGAGGTGACATTCGTGCCTTGACCAGAATGCAGAGAAGAAGCTACCCATGGAAGTCAAAGGAAATATCAACTGCACATTTCTTTTTTTTTTAATTTATTTTTATTTTCTTTTATTTTTTTATTAACATATAATGTATTATTTGCCCCAGGGGTACAGGTCTGTGAATCATCAGGCTTACACAATTCACAGCACTTACCATAGCACATACCCTCCCCAGTGTCCATAACCCAGCCATCCCATCCCTACCCCCCTACCCCCCAGCAACCCTCGGTTTGTTTCGTGAGTTTAAGAGTCTCTTATGGTTTGTCTCTCTCCTGATCCCATCTTGGTTCGACTGCACGTTTCTTAGAGTGAATGTCCTTGACCTACTTATGAAGCAGAAAGGCCAGTGTGGAGATATTGCTGGGACTTTCTTCATTATAGTGTATTCCACTGAAGCCATTTGGAAATATCACGTTTTTCTTGCATGAGGTTCTGCAGGAAAACAGCCTGCGCTGGGCTTCTCCATGATGTCATGAGACTCTGCAGGACTGTGGCTAGAGGAGATAGACAGTCCTGGGAGCAGTTGTGTTTTCTTTTGAAGATGCAGATACTGACCAGAGCACTAGAAAAATTACGAGTTTTCAGACTTCAGCAAATTCCGGTACCCTCAAAGAAGAGCTGGGCAAGTTAGCCCTATTTCATTTGGTTGCATTATTATACCTTGAAAATGTCTGATTAATAGTGCAATAACAGTGACTTAGTCACTAATATTATGCCTCCAGGCTTTATCCTTGCATTTGGCATAGTCAGCTTTTAACAGTGCCTTTGCTAAAGACATAGAGATATGTTTATTAAAGTTATGGACAGCATAAAGCTATTTTTAGGTACAAAGAGAAAACACAATCAGATAATATGAATTCAATAGATTACGATTAAGGTCATACTAATAAGATACAATCTCACTGAAAATTGTGAAGTGCATGTGCACATTATGTGTGTGTGTGTATGTGAATGTGTGTGTAACTGTATGTGTATTCTTATAAAGGTCCACTCGGCGAAGGGAGAAGTGTCAACTTAATAGACATTCTTTCAAGATGGGAGTCAAGTCTAATGCACTGTTGGGAAGGTTACATGTCAATTCCCTCACTAGTACTCAGTGTCTCGTGTTCATTTTGAGAAACTTCGGTCAACAGGAAAGGGACTGAAAAGAACCACGGTGAGAATGAGGGTTCTAGAAATTAGATTACAGAGGAATAATCTAAAGAAATAGAGAGACATTTAGCTTGAAGAAAAAAAAAAAAGAAGTTAGAATCAAGGAGCTTTCTCTCCCCAAATGTGAAAGTCGTTATATGAAAAAAGAACATTTAGGGCAAAGAGCATTGGTTAAAGCCAATAGACCCAATTCATTTTATTTGGCTCAGAGTGTTACCCTACATAATGTTTCAAATTTGGAGTCGCTGTCATTATTCAAAAACTGGGAGTTTTTACATAAGGATCTGATCTCCTGGTCTTTCTGAAGGATTGGAAGATCTGATGACACTGAACCACACTTTTCCACAATAATTACTGGTTCTGGTAGCTCTTTTCAAAGGTAAATGCCTATTTCAGTTCACCCAAGTGCCCACCATCCTTTATTTTAACTCCAATTTAATACCTTATACCTAAGCCAAGTCATTTATTTATCTTCCCAAATTCTGTTATGTATAGGGCAGAACCAAGGCCAAAGCTCAGCAGTTTTAATGAGGCATATTTGAGCTCAGCATACAGAAAAAAAGATTAGATTTGCCCACTAGTAGTGCCCGGTGCCCTGAGAAGTAGTAAGCTCCCTGACCCTGGAAGTGCAAAGAGAGACCTTGGAAGACAATCTTTGGGGATTCCAACAAGTGGCAGGAGGGAGTGGGGGTGGGGTTTCCCACACCAACAAGTAATTCTCCCATACCAGCATGGTGAATTCCATGCTGACACTATCTACCTGGAGACAGCGTCAAATCCCACTGGTTTAGGGCTCAGTCCTAGGAAACTACCTACCCACCCCACTTCAGATACCATTGCAAGTTCAGATAAGTCTCCTGTTCCTCTGACCAACTGGCTATAGATTGAAGGTTCCAACAACCACCTTCTTGGGTTTGTTTAATTGGCTAGAGTGTCCCACAGAAGTCAGAGAAACATTTTACTTACTAGATCACCGGTTTATCATGAAAGGATATAACTCAATAACGGCCAGATGGAAGAGACGCTGGGGCAAGGTACATGGGGCAGGGCAGTACCATGCTGTCTTTGAAGTTTCCACTCTCCCTGATTCTGCACATGGTCACCTAATGAAGCTCTCCTAATTCTTCCTTTTGGATTTTATGGAGGCTTCATTACATAGACATGATTGATTAAACCATTGGCCATTGGTGATTAAACTCAACCTCAGCCTCTCTCCCCTCCCCCAGAAATCAGGGGGTAGGACTAAAAGTTCCTACCCTCTAAATACAGGGTTGGTTCTCCTGGCAACAGGCCCCCATCCTTAGGTGCATTTTGAAAGTCACATCATTAATATAATGAAGGATACCTTTAACACTCTCAGCCCTTGGGACATTCCAAGAGTTTCAGGATATCTGTGCCAGAAATGGAGACAAAGACCAAATACATATTTATTATAAACCACAATGTGACAGATAGTATGCACTGAATATATGGACCAGGTCTGTAGCTAGACCAAATGATCAAGACAGCCCTTTCCCTTATCCTCATGCTGTAGGCAAAGTCAGAAAGCTAGCTGGTGGGGAAAGAAAAAGAAAAGAAAAGAAAGTTGTGAGAGAGCATGAAAGAGAAAAATGCCACTAGGGCATAAAGAGAAAAAGAAAATAAACAACAAAAACACAAGTAACAGTTACCAAGAGTGTCCAAGAGAGAGAAGCAAATAAGACTCTAAGCGATGGCTCCACATTTCCAGGAGAATCATAAACTTATCCGCAATAGTTGCAATTAAATGAGGTGTATCTTGGGCAGCTGTCTTGACGCATTAGGCAGCCAGGTGGAAAAGTGAAAAAAGCAGACTTCCTCCGCATTTAAAGAACCACCAGCAACTCCTAAAGCGTTGGTGTCTTAAGGGTCTCAAATCAATTTAGCTGAAGTATTTCATAAAAAATGTTCATCAAATCATGTGTAGCCCAGGATGGAGAAGTCTGATCTGTTTTTTACGCATGATAATTAACAAACCGGTTTTGTGCATTGCATGTTCTCCTTAATCATAAAAGCCACCAACCGAGCAGGCAAATAGATTTAATTTCTCTCTGCCCCTTCTTTATTTCTTGGGTTAAGTCCTTAGAGGACTCAGCTGTTCCAGGTTCTTACCACCAAGCCTCACCAAAGCCTGATGCTTGGAAGAAAAAAAAAGCAACTGCTTCTAGAGACTAGAAGATTATGAAAATCTATGCAAATTCACAGAAGAATGGGAGAGAAAGGAGAAGAAAAGACAATTTCCCCAAAAGGTCAGTTCATTTCTTTTTCTTGAGTCTTCCTGCTGCATGTAGATTGTTGGAAGCTCTTGCGTTTAAAAGCTATGGCCAATCAACTTGCTCACTGCCTCTCTGTTTTATCTGTTTTAGATAGTCACGTGATAGGGAGCGAAATATATTGAAATGTTGCTCTTCTGACATTTTCCAAAATTACAGTAAAGATTTTTTATATTCCCATAATATCCCTCTGTATAAAGCATTATCAGGGGAACTGATTAAAAAATATGGATTCCTGGATCTCCTTAGACTTACAAAGGCAGAATCTCAGGGGGCTGTGTCCTAAAAATGTGTGTGTGTGTGTGTGTGTGTGTGTGTGTGTGTGTGTGTATATATATATATATATATATATATTTAAGAGAGAGATTGAGAGGAGGGAGAGGCAGAGGGAGAGAATCTTCAAGCAGACACCCCTCTGAGCATGGAGCCTGATCTCAGAACCCTGAGATCATGACCTGAGCCAAAACCAAGAGTTGGAAGTTTAACCGACTGAGCCACCCAGGCGCCCTCTAAGAATGTATATTTTAAAAATTTACTAGTAGTTACTGATACATAGACATGCGACAATTACTGATATAGAGCCACCCTTTGTTTAGAAAATGTAATAAACTTCTACCGGGATTGGGGTAATCTGAAGTAGCGATACGGAGGGGAGACGAAGGACTTCTGTGTTCTATGGGTTACTGCTGCTGAGAGCTGTGGAGGGTAGTCTCTGTTTTAGGATCTGTGGCAAAGAAACTGATTTCAGTTCAATGTGGGGTAGAGCCAAGTGTAGAAAGTGGTGTCAACCTTAGAGTGTACCTTAGTAGTTTCATGCTTTGCTTGATTGTCAATAGTACCCACACTTGTTCAAAAAGCTTAAACTAAAGCCACCGAAAGGCTGACCTGAGAAAAGCTTACAGCCTCTTGAGTCATGCCATTCAGGGAAGAAGAGAAATGTAGGTTTCTCTGGGCAGGGAACTGAGTACTATTCAGCAGTACTGAACACAAGGAAGAATTATGACACAGGTGGTAAAGCATGATGGATGGTTTGAGGAAGGCTAGTGGCATTTTTGTTTACCTTTTCCCACCCCAGAAAAACGAGAGGGCACTCATTCAATTGGGGAAATCAAAAAGCAGCACACTGAAAACAAATGAAAGGAAACTTCACAGCCTATAATGAACTCTAGACACTGTGGCTGCAGATTGCCAAGGGTGATTATTGAAGCAATTACACATTTGTGTGTGAACAATGATAGCGTTCTTGCCAAATAGGCAGAAAAATAAATCCTGTACTTTTGGCTAAAGTCGGTTTATTTTTCTTTAGGAGGTATCTATCTTTCCACGGGGCGTGGGGAGGCGGGGGGGGTGGTGTAGGTGGGTGCTGATATTCTGTAGGCAAAAGTGTTATTTCTTACTTAAACAGATGATGGGATGCTCTTGCCCAGACTCATGAAATCTTTTGAGAAATCTGGTGTTGGGGGTCTCCAAGACCAGACCACAATCACATTTGAAGAGTGCTTGGAAAGGACTCTTGAACTTAGCATACCGTCACGCTCCTGGCTAAGACGTATTGTAATAGTGTAGTAGTAAATATATGCATAGGCAGAGTCTGGAAAAATTCATGTGCAGCCTTCCTTATGCTCTCTGCCTCCCGGGGAAGGATCACAAAAGCATACTCTTCCCCAGCAGTGAAAATACACTAACATGTGTGTGAAGTTTTGCCCAGGAAATCCCATTAGAAAGAATAAGCACCCAAGGTTTTTTCCTTTCTTTCTTTCTTTTTTTAATTGGAGGCTGGTCACATAAGCACCATCTGCTTAGCATGTACCAAAATTCCAGACTCCCAGAAATAAAGCAAGTGTTCATCAAAAACCATATTGTTTCCACAAACAGCCTGGCGTACGATCCACTTTTACCAGTTAGCTCTTGAGTAGGAAAACTCTCAAAGCCAAGTTCTCAGGTGCAGTCACGGGCCAGCCTTACATAGCCCTTACAAGCAGGGTTTTCTAAGAACAGTGATTCAGACCACCTATGGTGACTACTTTTCGCACAGGGCCAGATGACAGAGGAAGCTAAGGTGACATTGGGTTATAAGGACTTTCAGATCTGAAATCAGTAAGTGTCAATTACTATAGATTTCATGCAATCAAACTGAACCACAGAATAATCCGAGACAGCCAATTGCTTTATTGTTTTAAGGAAGGCATGGCTAAAATCATGGTCATCCATTTCCATAATACTTCGTTTTCTTATCTTGCCTTTTATCAGTTGGCCTATTCACTTACCCCCCATCAAACATTTTGTAGTCTGGATCCAATATTAATTACTCTAAAAAATCAGAGCAATTTAGGAACTCTAGAAACCTGGTGCTAATATGTTTCACTTATTTGGTGCTTCTTTATGTTAAGACTGATACACTTTCTCAGAAAGATGACCTTTAAAATTGCTTGATATATGAACGTGAGCATGGAATGCAAATGCTTCATGAATTTCCAGCTTCTAAGTGGACCCCAAATCTCCAGGTCTGAGCATTGAAGTACACTATTGGCTTTACCTCAAGGTTGAGAATGAATGCAGGGGAATTTGGGATGAAGGTCTTAGTGCATTTACCACTAAGTATAATTTAGATGGTTATTTTACACATCGAGGGATAAAAGCTCATTAAATACATTTAAAAAAATAATTACCTCTCGATATAAACAGCTACATCTAGATACAAATATACTTATCTGTGTGAAATCTGGAGCACAGCTTATAGTATGTTAGTAGGTGGCATCATGTCTTAAACATAGTTATAGCCCATTGGAAACTAGTTTATTTAAAATGAATGCATGGTTTAATTTTTTTTCTTTTTTTCTTTTTTTTTTTTTTTTTGCTATTTCTCACACTTTCAATTCTAATTCAGGATCTGGATGCCTCAAGCCTGGACCATTCCAAAAGCTAACTTTATACTTTTCCTATCTCTAAGATCTACCCTTTCAATATATATCATTGCCAAATGAATCTTCCCAAACATTCTGCTCATGTTATTCCTTGCCCCAAAATCTTCGATAGATTTATTTCGGCTAGAGAATAAATTTCTAAAACCGACACCACCACTTTCTAATTTGGTCCCGATTTAGCTCTCTAACTTAAGAACTAATCAATTGTCTCACTTACGACAACCATGTTGGAATTGTGGAGTTCGTTCTGTTGTGTCTCCAAGCAAGAGAGAAACAACTAGACTATCCTCCTCTCATATCCACCCATTAAAATCTTACACATTCTAGACACACAAACTGCTAACATCTTTCATATTAGATGCCTGTGTTTCCCCACTGTGATGGTTAATCTTATGTGTCATGTTGATTTGGCTGAGGGATGCCTGGATAGTTGGCAACACATTATTTCTGTGTGTGTGTCTGTAATGGTGTTTCTGGAAGAGATGAACATTTCATTCAGTAGACTGAGTAAAGATCCACCCTAACCAATATGGGTGGGCATCCTCCATTTTGTTTGAGAGCCCAAATGGAGTGAAAAGGCAAAAGAAGGGCCAATTCTCTGTTCCTTCTTGATCTGAGATGTCCACCTTTTCCTGCTCTGGGACAGCAGAACTTCTGGTTCTGGGACCTTTGAACTCAGACTGAACTTTACCACCAGGTTTCCTGGTTTTCCAGTTGGCTAATGGCAGTATGGGACATTTTGGCCTCTGAAATCACATGAGCCAATTTCTGTAATAAATTGCCTTTTATATACAAGCATCCCCGCTTTCTGAAAGTTCATGTTACACTACTTCTCTTTGATGAGAAACTTACATTATTAGTACGGTAACAGCTTTTTTCCTAAAAGCAAAAATCCTTTTTGGATTTCCTTCAGTGAATGAGAACAGGTATGAACCACGGTGTTCTAGAAAATTTTGCCAAGTGTTTGCTTCTCTGTTCTCAGGTAATGGTAACCCATTCTAATCCCACCCCCCTATACTTTCCCACCCCTTCTTTCCTCATACTCTGCGGAAGCTGTTTCAGTCTCCACCTCATTAACTGTATGAGCCAACATTCCAAGGCACATTAGGATAGGCTCCAGGTGTCTTTGCTATGACATTAAATCCCTAGTCACGGAAGAAAGCTCCCACGTGATACTCTCCCGTCTTCACTCGCGGTCACTCCCACGTGTCCCTCTGGTTCCTTTCTGTCTACATCAGCCAGGTCCTTCAGTGCTTTTGGGGAGCAAGCAAGTTTTGCTCCAAGTAGGGACTATAATTTCCTGTTCAGATTATGTCGAAACCTGTCCACAGTTATTGAGCTGAGGGCCTTAAGTAGCGTCATTGTAGAATAAGCATCACCTTGAAAGCAAGCTGCTTCGGGTGTGGTCTTTTGCAAGCCTTCCAGGTGGAGTAAGGCTGTTTACTGTGGGCAAAAAGAGGAAGGCTGCTTCTGCCAGTTTCCTGTGTTCAGAACCCTCTAGGATTCAAGATGCTCGGGTTTGTCACTCCAGTGTCCTCAGCTCAGACCTCAGGTACTGTGACCTACTATAAGAGCTCTAACTTTGACATAAGAGGCCTGTTAAGATTATATGCTTAGTCTTTGTGCAGTACTGCCGCCTTTACCATGACGTCCTCTGCATGAATTTCAGCCCGATCTGCCCTCTTTCGTAGGAGATAAGGATCTCGTAAACACCACTGTGGACACCTTCTGCCTTGCGTGGCTTACCATTTTCCGTTTTTAAGATTTCCAAAGCTGCTTTGGAATAAAGTCAGTGCTCTCCACGATCCTTATACTTATTGTTGTCCTCACAGTGTTTACATACCCAAATTACCGTGGAATCTAGTCCTTCACCTTCCGGTGCTCCAGCAAGCAGCCCCATCCATCACAGGTGAGAGTCGTAGTAATCCGTGGTTCTAGCACATCAGGAGCTGTTATACTTAAATACCAACACCGGTGGTGTTTTATAGGTGTGATTTCTTTACAGAATCCCACGACTAAAAAGAATCTAATAAGATTTAAAAGAATATAGGAGATATTGTGCATAATCTTGAATCATTTAATATTTTCCGCAAATGTCAGTACTCTTTTTTCTTTTTGCCTAGTAGATGCTTCATAAAAATTTTATATTAAATCAGCATGGCCTTAAGCTTTCATGTTTGCTGCCCACTTTGCATTTTCTGGGGAAAGCAAACATGATGATCTTAAATGAAAAATAATTTGCAAAATAAATATAAATAAAATATGCACAAATATCCCCATTTAGAGAATATAAATACAACTCCCCTCTCCACTGTCCATTTTATTTTATTTTAAAGATTTTTTTTATTTATCTATTTGAGAGAGAAAGGGAGAGAGAACAAGCAGTGAGGAGGGGCAGAGGAAGAGAGAGAGAGAAACAGACTTCCTGCTGAGCAGGAACTGATGCGGTCTCAATCCCAGGAGCCTGGGATCCTGACCTGAGCAGAAGGCAGATGCTTCAACTACTGAGCCACCCAGGCTCCACCTGCCCCCCGCCCCCAACTGTTCCTTTTAAAGTAGAGTTGTTTTCCATAGATGTCTATGCTGGAGTTAGATAAGATTTTCTGAAACAAACCTGAAGTAGATATATTTGTAGAAAAACAATTTTCCCTTTTTTCCATTACTCCACCTGGATCCATGAAAATGGAACTCTACCATGTAGGAGGTATTGCAAATCGTGTTTCTTGCACCTCGATGACTCATCTCTGCCCTAGAGAGGAGGAATAACTTGGGTGCTGAGTAAGATAGGGAGAAGGAATCAGAGCAACTGTGGCATATCCTCCGTGCCTCTCTCTTCTAGATCAGCCTGCTTGTAACATGAAGCGGGCTTCCTCAGAGTCAGCAGTCCCCTTTGAGGTGATGGGAATAGTGCTGATGGGTGGAGGCGGAGCTTGGGGAGTTAGTGCAGTTTCCCACCTTCTGAGTCTGTGACTGAGTGGCTAAATGCAGTCACCTCTATAAAACCAACTTTCTCTCCCCTTGAGTTGATTCCAATATTTAGACTAGAGTGTGTCTAAGCAAATACTGATTCCACATTTGAGAGGCAGAGAGGCAGGCAGAGAAAGAGAGGGGAAGCAGGCTCCCTGTTGAGCAGAGAGCCTGATGCAGGACTCAATCCCAGGACCCTGAGATCATGACCTGAGTCGAAGGCAGAGGCTTTAACCCACTGAGCCACCCAGGCACCCAGAACTGGACAATGACATTATGGAAATGTAATTATTTCCAAAGTTTTGGCTAGCAAAATCAACTTCTTATGACAAATATAGATTACTAATTCAGATGAATGTATAGTTTTTTTCATAAATATTTTAAGAGACTTTTTTTAATAGTTTTTAATCTTAAATTTATAAGTCACTGATCTGGTTTCAGTTGTCTTTATTCAAACAAACCAAGATTTTTGGGTTTCTCGGTTAGTGGTCAGAGCGAAATACAATTTATGTTTGCAAAATATCAAATAAATTTAAATTGATCTGAAATTCTCTGGAAACGGATATGGATATGTATGCCTACTTTTTTTTTCATCCATCTAACAAAATGTAAAAGCAATTCAGAGTTGTTTCTCTAAACATCAGTGTTAACAGTCTTCTATTCTTTCAAGGTTTGTTAACAGCTTCCAAGCCAAGGACTGAATCATTGATTTCAGTTAGAAATTTCTGTCCAGGGAGGAATTTTAAAATATAGAGCTCATCGGGCGCCTGGGTGGCTCAGTTGGTTGAGCATCTGACTTTTGGTTTTGGCTCAGGTCGTGATCTCAGGGTTGTAAGATTGAGCCCTGTGTCAGGGTCCACACTCTGTGGGGGAGTCTCCTGGAAATTCTCTCCCTCGCCCTCTGCCCCTCCCCCCCACTCCTGTGCTGTTCTCTCTCTCTCTGTCTTGCAAAATAAATAAATAAATCTTTAAAATTAGAACTCCTCAATTCCCATTTCGACAGGGGCAGTCGATTTTACTTGAATTTTTAAATGGCATTCCCCAATATAGCTTTTCTAGAAGTAAAGACAATTTCATAAAGAGTAAAATCTCTTGAGGAATGGGGCTATGATTGACAACTCAGAGACACCTCCATTAATATATTCTTCATAATAATGACAAGGTAGAAAATCCTCTGATTAAAATAATCCTGGCTATTGAGGTAAGATAGCTGCATAGGGCTTTAAGAGTATTTTAGTCTTTTGTGACATTTTTAAAGATGTGAATTTTTCTCTGCCATTTTCTCTTTTTTGTTCTTTCCCATGATATCCTTTCTGGAGAGATAACGAGGTCCTGATGCATAATGCTGTGTCTAGTGGTTATTTATTCCTTTTTTCCCCCCAACGATTAGAAAAGCTAGTAGAACAGAACTGAAGAATTGCTGATAGGTGTCACTCTAGATATCACAGCTTAGAGGGCAAATATTTTATCATTATAAATTTAAGCTTATAAAATAAATACTAGACTTCTTACCATTTATGTGCCTGTGAAAATGTAAACTGAAGGTTTTCCTCTTACTAGCAGACTCCTTTCTCAAAGGCATCAATGCATTTGTTAGTGAATTCGAGGAGACTAAGAACCGTTTGGGCTGGCCATCTCCAGATGCATTTGTTCTTTATTGAGGCACACTGCATATGTAATAAAAAGCACAGATCTTAGGCATTTAGTTTAAGTTGTGACAAATGTATGCATCCTTGTGACCACCACCCAAATCAACATACAATAAACATCCGTCACACCCGAAAGTTCCCCCACGTGCATTTTCAGTTAACTGCTACCTCCACCACTTCCATGACAACCACTGTTCTGATTTCTATCATAATTGAGTGTTGTGCCTGTCCTTAAACTTCCTTTAGATGGAAGCTTAGCATGCCAACTCTTGCGTCTGGCTTCATACACTCACCGAACTGGCTTAGCAGATACGTGCATGTTGTTGCAGGAATCTTTAGTTAATTGATTTTTATTGCTGATTGTAACCAATTATGTATCATACTTTGTTTATGCTCACTGATAGGAATTTGGGTTATTTGCAGCTATTGGTTAATTTCAAAGGTTTTTGTTTGTTTGTTTTTTGTTTTGTTTTGTTTTGTTTGTACGTCCTTGTGAAAATCTTGGTGTGGACATGCCTGGAAGTAGAATGGCTGGGCCATAGGATAGACATGCTTAGGTATATAGGAAACTGCCAGATTTTTTTAACCAAAGTGTTTATATCCTTTTACACACTCGCTGACAATATATGAGTGTTCTAGTTGTTCCACATCCTTGCCAATGTTTTGCATTGATTATCATTTTTAATTTTAGCCATTCTAGGAAGTATGTAGTAGTATCTCATTGTGGTTGTAATTAGCAGTTCCCAATTGACTGGTCTTTTTAATGTGCTGATTGGCCATTTATATACCTGCTTTTGTTAAGTGTTTGTTCAAATATGTTTTATTTTTTAAATAATTGGGTTGTTTGTATTCTTATTGAGTTGTAATAGTCTTCATCTATTTGGGATACATGTGCTTTATCAGGTATGTTTATGGTGAATATTTTTTCCTAGCGTGTGGCTTGCCTTTTTGTTTTTTTAATGGTGTCTTTTGATAAACATAGGTTTATAAGAAAGGGGAAATCTAAGTGCATTTTATAACTTACCATACTTTACCGTTGTTGGAAAAAACTGAATAGCAGGGCATCTGGGTGGCTCAGTAGGGTAAGTCTCTGCCTTTGGCTCTGCGGAGCCCCACGTGCTCCTCCCTCTCCCACTCCCCCTGCTTGTGCTCACTCTTACTCTCTCTCTCTGTCAAATAAATAAATAAAATCTTAAAAAAAAAACCCGAATAGCATATTTTTACAATATAGAGCAACTTAAAATGTCCTGAAAATGTGTTCAATGAGTTAATAGCCTTCTTTAATTTTTTTTTTTTAAGATTTTATATATTTATTTGACAGAGAGATCACAAGTAGGCAGAGGCAGGCAGAGAGAGAGGGGGAAGCAGGCTCCCTGCCGAGCAGAGAGCCCGATGCGGGGCTCGATCCCAGGACCCTGGGATCATGACCTGAGCTGAAGGCAGAGGCTTTAACCCACTGAGCCACCGAGGCGCCCCGAGTTAATAGCCTTCTTAATGGTCTTTTCAAATGTCATAAAAGAGTCCTTAGTAGCTAGCTACCATACTTACAGACTTCGAGAATGCATGTGGAAGAGATGTAGAAAACACACACATGCATCCTTTGTGGGTTTCTGAGTGTCTCTAAGTTGAGGACCTGGGATGGTCATGTTAGTAGCAGTGAAATGAAATTTGGGAGGCAAGTTTGGATTGAGAGAAGCTATTGCAGGTTCTAGAGCCTGTGGCCAAATTGTGAGAAGGTGATGGCCTTTTCTAAGTCAGTAGCCAGGAAGCGTGTGCTCTGTGCCTGAGAACATTAGGTGTTTGCTCTCAGTATTGTAGCTGAGATGAGCAGAGTTAAATTTCTCATGAAGCCAGTGGAGCTTAAGCATCAGAGTCTTTGACTGCATGGACTCTTTTCAAGATCCTGGGAGGGGACCTGGCCACATATTTACATGATCATATACTTCTTTTATAAAATCTGCAAAGCTAAGATATTTAACCATAATAGGTTAAGACCACTGTCTTTCTCCTCTCTGATTCCCCTCTCTTTTACCTTCTCTTCTCGCCAGTTGGTTCTGGAGCGTTCATGAGTCCTTTGGGGATCTAGTTAAGCAAAGGAAGTTGAGACGATGACACAATTAGTTTTAGTTTAGTGGGATAATATCTATGAGGGTTGCAGCCACCTGTGCTTCATTATGGTGTTGCTAATTATATCATGCTAGATTACACTGTTGCCTTGATGTGAGAATGGCTTCCAGAAATATTCCTACTGTCCATTATACCAATTCCTCAGGTGTGACATTAGAGTACACCAGAGGCCAGAGGTTGTATAGGCACCGCATAATTTTTTGATATCAGGCCCTAGAAGTACATACACAGTCGAAGAGAAATAAGATTTGAAATATACAGACCAGAAAGTAGTCTGGGAAACATTCTTCTGATCCTTAGACATATTAAAGTACACGTGATAGATTGACCTTTCACTGACACTCAAAACAGAAGTTCATACTCACGAGACATATTCAACAAGGTAGACAACATGTAATTAGAAGCACAACTTACTTATTACTTTTTATTGTAATCACATGAAATATTATTAACTGTTGTGTTTGTAAGATATAAAACTACATAAATACTATATAAGTAAGTATGTTTGTATGTATTCACAAGTTTTGTGTATCCTAACACATGAGAACTTCACTAAGCATATGTGACATATCTTGTCCTGAAGAGAATTCTGGTAGATCAGGCAAAAAGAGCACACAACCTCACTAGCAACAAAGAGAAAGATCTGGAAATGCAAGTATGCCTTTACAAAATGTCCATATAGTCATCAGTAAATTAATGCATGTAGCATAACAATTATTTCACTGTGCAATTATATGTTTCATTACTACATAATGACAATTTTAAATGCATTTGCATTGATTTTGTATATACCTTATTTTCATTTTGAAATTTCTTTTCAAAATAATTAAATGAATGAATAGACTCTCAAACTCTTTGATAATCTAGTTAATGAAGAGTAGATCATATAAATGTATTGGGAAAAGGCTTACATTTCTTGCTAATTTAAAGCAAATTAATGACAGATAAAGATGAAATAAAATGTGTAATACATTATGACGGCAATGATGTCATCAACAAATTGGTTAATAAGTATGATCATTTTAAAGATTATTGAATTTTAGTCACTCATAAGAACACTTGAAGTGACCTGAAATCTTATAGGTCGTGTATGGAGAAGTTTAATAGCAATCTTAAAAATAAGCCTGAGTTTTGAAACTAAAAACACCTTTTTCAATCTATCAATAACAATAAAAATGTTTTGATAAACCTTGAGAGAGAAAAGACTAAATTATCTTTCTATTGTTCCTAGAGAAATGATAGTACACAATCATGGCCATATGAGAAGAGATAATCAAAGACAATGCAAATGGTAGTGGGAAATTATCATATATATATCAGATGGTTAATTAATGAAAATATTATCTTGAACAGATTTTATTGTGTGTGATATTTATCATCGTGTGTGTGTGTGTGTAGGTGTGTGTTTATAATTTGGCCATTAAAAAGAAGGAAATCCTGGCATTTGCAGCAAGAGGAAGGACTGTGAAGTTCTTTTTCCCTTTTTCATTTTGCTAAGTGAAATAAGTCAGAGAATGGCAAATGCCATATGATCTCACTGACGTGTAAGTCTAAAAAAAACCAAGGAAATAGGGAGTAGAATGGTGGTTTTCAGGGGCAGGGAGATGGGGGAAATGGGGACATGTTGGCCAAAGGGTAAAAATTTCCAGTTATAATGCTAATAATTTCTGGGCAACTAATATACAGTATGGTAAGCAGCTGATAGTTCTGTATTATATCCTTGAAAGTTGCTAAGAGAGTAAAACTTAAATGTTCTTACCGCACACACACACACACACACACACACACACACACACACACACACTAATTATGTGAGGTGATGGAGATTTTAACTAAACTTTTTGTGGTAATTATTTTGCAATATATATGTGTATAAAAGCATCACATTATACTCCTGAAACTTAAACAATGTTGTATGTCAATTATATCTCAATAAGGCTATAAAGGAAATTATACAATGGCTATATATTAATCTCGTATAGTTATAGGTTTTAATGATAAAATACTGTGTTTTATTAATGTAAACAACTTTAAGGTTGCATACATTTACATATGTGTGTGTATATAATATATATAACTGCAGGAGAGGGGCAGAGGGAAAGGGAAAGAGAGAGAATCTCAAGCAGGCTCCACACCCAGTGCTGAGCCCGATGTGGGGCTGGATCTCACAATCCGGAGATCATGACCTGAGCTGACATTAAGAGTCAACTGCTTAACTAGCTGAGCTACCCAGGCGCCCCTATATAAATTTTTTTAAGGGAGAATTTATTCTCATCCTTCTGGGGTAAATAACTGTATATAGTCACCCCCTACATGAGACTCCCTTGTCCTTGATGCTATGTGGTATCAATTTAATCAAGATCAGTCAGTATTTTGTCACAAGGTTGTAACTACTTTGTGTTCTTACATTGTCATGGTTGGATGCTGTAAAATGGTTAATTCTAATATAGGAAATTGAATAAAACATGAACGAAATGGAAGAGAAAGAGAAGAAAATGAAATGATTGCTGAGAACATACAGCATTCACTTACGTACTGGAATGAGTTTTCCCTCTACCTAGAGGAAAAGAAAGAGAGAGAAATCATCCACCTGACATGGCAGAAAGTAGACTGGACTAGGTTCTCAGAGGGGTCTAGTAGTCCCTGCTGTAATATTAACTAGCTCCGGGAATTTTAGCAAGTTTCTTTGGCATCTGGCCTTCAATCTCTCCTTTGTAATATTTCTTTCCAACTCTGATGCTTTGTGCAGACCTAAAACCTACAAGTTATATTTGATTGCTCCTTTTTTCCCACCTGTCCCACATCAAACCCAGAATTTCCCAATGGCTTTAATTCCAACATATATCCTGAATATGCCTGTTTTTCACCATTGCTTCTATCACCTTTGTGCACCTCATGGTTACCTCTCCTGGACTTCAAAAACAGTGTTATAAATGATCTTCCTGCTTCAAATCTTGATCTCTCTGTAATTTATTGTCCACAGAGTCGCTCGTGTGCTCTTTTTAAAGAGTAAGTGAGATTCTCTAATAGGTTTCAGCTACATTTTGAATAAAATCCACAACCCTTCCTCTGGAGACAAGGCCTTTCATGCCTTGGTTTCCACCTTGGTTTCCAGACTGCTTCCTATATGATCATAGCCTAGCCACACTGGCCATTTTTCTAACCTCCAAACACCCTGAACTTGTTTCCGTCTCAAGTCCTTTGCTGTTCCATGTGCCTAGAATGCTTTTCCCCGAGACTTGATCTTTTTATCAAATGAGTCTTACCACCAAGATCACTTCCTCAGACAGATATTCCGTGATCACATAATGTTACATTACCCCTGCCTCATTTCCAGTTATGCTATAATCAGGATTCACATTTGATGTCCTTCACAGCACTTACCAGTATCAAAAGATTTTTAATAATCTATTTGTATATGGGTTTATTTTATTCTCCTCCACAAAACGAGAAACTCACGGAAGGCAGAAAATTCTCTATTCACTATTATGATTCCCAGCGTCCTGAGTAATACTTGGCACATGGCAAGTGCTCAATAAAAATGTTCTTCAATGAATGAATAATGAATGAATTTGTAAGGAAGACTGGTAACAAAAATTTGCTTAGCAAGAGATAAAACTAGATTTTCTGCATCATGCTCACACTCAGATTTTTCTATTATCTGGCAAAGTATAACATTAATCATATGAGTCAAAATTCTTCATTAGATGATTAATCCAACACTCATCACTGAAAATGTATTTTTTGGAATTGTTCCCCAACATTAAGGTTTAGATAGTCTTTGTTTCTGTTTCATTGCAGGGGTGAAACAATGAAGTTCTAATTACTAACTACTACTATCCATCTAGCTTTATTTTGGGGATCACTCATTTTTTTCTTACGCTTCTTGCCTTCTTCTGCAGCATTCAGTAAAATTCTCCCTGCTGATACTCTTTAGTTACTCACGATACTCCCCCACCTTTAATTTGTTTTAAGGAGGTGACTAAGGAAGAGGATAGAATTTATTAGGTGAGGATGGCTCAACACTTTATCTACTTTCATGTCACGACTGACCCCCTGTTCTATGCAATGAAAAGAATAGGAATTAGACAC
The DNA here is from genome assembly GCA_028534135.1 of Potos flavus. Lineage (NCBI taxonomy): Eukaryota > Metazoa > Chordata > Mammalia > Carnivora > Procyonidae > Potos > Potos flavus. The sequence goes on along the minus strand of CM052894.1, from coordinate 20,543,974 downwards.
AGATTACAGAATAAGGACAAAGTGACCTAGCACAGAGATACAGACTATGATTCTAGATTTAACAACTGTTCATACAGGAGACCGGAATAAGTTTTAAGATCTAGGACAAGAAAAATCTCTTTAGATTTCAATCTTTTTAACTAACTCCAACTTGGATCTCTGAACAATATAAACTAGTCTTCCCACAGCTTGGGCAAGACTGCACTTGCTCGTAGTATCTGTGATGACATTTACAAAGATGGAGAGTATCATTTCTGTATTGAGCATCTGCTGGCTTAAGATAAAAGAGCGTACATTTCACTGTGGCTTAATGTTCTTCTGATTCTATTTATTCCTAGAAAGGGGGTATAATTTTTAATTTGAAAGGGGTGCTCTAAAAGGGTTCGTAATGTCTTAATCAAAGAACTGCCAAAAATCTAGCCTACCATGACATAGAAGTCACTCTAAAATTAAAGCAAAAACTGCCATCTCCTCTTCACTTTCTTAAACAAATTTGAAAACAAGTGACAATTTTTACTGATGACCACATTATTTCAAAAATGATCCTTTGCTGGAGACAGACACTTGAATTCCATTAGAACAAAGTCCATCAAAGACAGATTTCACTAAGATGTCATGCTATAAACATCCTTTCTCTTATAACAACTGAATCTAGAGCTTTTCCATAAAGCTGTTAAGGTTTATTGAGTAAATAATGCCTGCTTTACCATGGTTCTAACTACATGCTCGCTTGACAAATAGATGGAGGCAGAGAGGGGCTGAATCACAGCATTTTGTTAAGAACTTTCAAAGACCTCATCCTTCCAGGGGGAAAAAAAATGCATTGAGACAAATAATCCCTTAAAATAATCCCTTAATATTTTAAGTGCTCATCATAAATATTTAAAGGTATCAGGATATTTTGCAAACAAAATCTTTAAGTTAAACAGAGTTTTTGTGTTTTTTTTTTTAAAGATTTTATTTATTTATTTGACAGAGAGAGAGAGATCACAAGTAGACAGAGAGGCAGGCAGAGAGAGAGGGGGAAGCAGGCTCCCTGCTGAGCAGAGAGCCCAATGCGGGGCTCGATCCCAGGACCCCGAGATCATGACCCGAACTGAAGACAGAGGCTTTAACCCACTGAGCCACTCAGGCACCCCTAAGTTAAACAGAATTTTAAAAAATACTTTTTGTGTGCATATGGTGAATGAGGAGAGGTGGCTGGCACATGCTGTGTATTTAATTCCTGTCCATACCACGTTTCCTTACAGTTTTCTAAAATATATGTCCCCTATGCAGTTAAAGCTCAGCTAGACAAAGAAAATATCTTTGACTTCAATTAAAATTAAGAAGGATTTGGTGAACTAAAAGATTCAGAAGGTGCTAAGTATTGATTTCACTGTGACATCCCTAAACATCTCCTACAGGAAATTTACTCTTGGAATTGGAGAGCTTGCTGATGTAATTGGTGTCATATTTGCAGCTCTCACTAATTTTCTGATGCTGTTTGGTTGGAAAGTTTAGCTCAGCATCTGTTATAAACTGCACAGCTCTTAGGATGACACAATTTCATCTGCCTCTTTAAATCCCAGTTTATACCTAAGTGGCTTTGCTGTGCACAATCTGAAAATACAAGCATATGAATTTGTGGGCACATTTGAAAAATGTTGGGATAGGGCAGAGAGCATATGCAAAACACAAAAACAATTAGGGCCACCTTGCTCTGCCCAAGGGTAGAATACGTGAGCAGGAGCTGCACGAATTTATTAGCCACAACATGTCTCCACAGACGCTTTGCAAGTCAAATTTCTTGACTGTTTTCTAAACCATGATTGTGTTACTACTAATCTTTGGCAACTAGTCAACTCTAACGATTTCATTAATTAATGTTCCATATATGCAATATTTCTATCTAACTCTAGAACTGATAGCAAGAAGCATGCCTGATGGCAAAATATTGGTTTAAGAATTTTAATGAGGGTCATGATTTATTAATGTACTTGTCTACATCTGTTAGAGAGAGCTTTCTGAATGCCTCAATGGGAATCTCGTTGATTCGTTGAATGTGAGTGGAGGAGAGAACAGGTATGTAAGTTACCGCTATCTTGTTCGCCATCCTTATAATGTCTTAAGGGGGTTTTGGTTTTGCTGCCCCCAGATGAATTTGTCCTTTCCATATAACTTAATGAGTAGACCAAAGCAAACACTTCTCATGTGATTTTGTTGGGGTAAAGCCAAGGCTTGTAGTTTATATGTACATCAGTCTTGACAAATTTATGTGAAGGCTTATTTTTATAGTGCTATCACTGGTGTGGGGATACTAGCTTTATTTATACATCTCTAATTGCATGCACAGTGAGCCAGGGCTATGACTCAGGGCGATGCCAACTAATTACATTCCCAAATTCACATGGCTTTCTCTTCTTCTCTTTTTCACTGTAATAGAAAATAAATAAATAAAACACACACCATAGGGATTGCTTACATGAGTTACTTTGTTGGGTGATGAGGTAATGAAGCTGTTGCATTTTGCAACATTTGAACACAGGGGAAAAAAGGAAAAAAAGAATGCACTCTGTAAATGTTCCTACAAATGGGGATACAAAATTCTATAGCAATTTCTGAAATTTCTATGCAGGAAAACATATAAAGTACCAGAAACCTCCTTGGAACTATTGGGAAGATATAAAACGAAATTTCATAAGAGACCTGGATAATTTAATCCAGGAAGAACAGATGTTCTCCCACTGGAAAAAACTGCATGAGTTCCTGAATTCTGTTTACAAATAAGACCATTGAATTATCTTATGAACAACTCAAAAATGCTGAGTAATAGGAAAGATCGATCCCAGCAGGGAAGAATTTTATTGTTAAAGTAGGGTTCATTTGGCCTTGAGGCACCTAGAATTTCCATTTCTGAAATGAATACTAGATATTTAATTGTCTTTAGAGACTGTAGGTCTTGAAAACATTTCACCTTGTCACTTTGAAAATTCAAAACTTAATGGTTATGAGTTCTGAGAAACATCAGGAATTGACCACATATTTTCGTGGTTGTTATTGCAACACACTATGCAGATCTCTCTTCAGGAATGAAGGATTTGCAGACCCAGCCCTTAAAGAGATTACCTCTGCTGAAGGGACCTG
>CM052894.1:20338527-20540348 GCA_028534135.1 Potos flavus | reverse complement strand
CCCCCACCCTGCCTCTCGAATTCTTCATATCAGAGAGATCATATGATAATTGTCTTTCTCTGATTGACTTACTTCACTTAGCATAATACCCTTCAGTTCCATCCACGTCGTTGCAAATGGCAAGATTTCATTCACTCAGAATAATTCTTAAGAGTAAGGCTTAGAACTTCTTACAAGATCTGCGGAAGCCTCCCTTAAGACTCTATCACGCCAGGACATGTGTCAGGGTGAAGCAAGAAGTTTGGGGGTGTGTGGTCATTTTCTGATCAGTGTGAGCATCTAGACCCTTGCTACTAAATCGGAAATGAAGTGGGCCAGGCCAAAAGTGTGGTTCTTTCCCATGATTCTATAGGGATTCTAGAAAGTAACCAGTGCATTGTGTAATAGTACCCTTCGTGGCACAATCAGAGCTGATACCAAAGCTGAGGGGACATTCCTAGAGCATATCAACGAGGGTGATCTAGGAATATTTCTTTACATGAAATGTAAATTAGAGCTATCTAATTATATAATGAAAACAAACAAATAAACTCTGCTCTAAGCTATGACAGATTAGCTTATAGCAGAGCAACTGTTCTGCCAAAATCAACTATAAATTATGGATAGAATTTTTAAAAATATGTCTGAAGGTATGAAGGCATCAGAGAAGCAACAAGAAATCCATTGCTTAAAGGACCAAGATCTCCAACAGATATAGAACCAAGAGGCTGAGAAATCAAGATGGAGGCAACAAGATGCCGGAAAGCTCAACAGAACTTTCAACAATTTCAGCTGGAGAGATAAAAATTGGAGCCCAAGGTTTCACGTGCTTAGGACTCGGGGTTGTCATTATAGAGATCATGGAAACACATTGAAGTGAACCCAACATGTGGTGCCACTTTCCCTTCAATATCTTTTCTTAGGGTCAAAGAATGCATTCACAAAGCATCAGCTAAGAGTTAGAAAAGCTTAGGTGAGATTATGGCATGCTGAAATATATAAATATATATCTATGTACATATATAATACGCACAGCAATACATCAGTGTTAATTGATATAGATATATGTCAATTATTCTTCAACAAGAACTAATGGCGACATTGATTTCACATTCTTCCAGAGGGAGAGATTCTGACTTTTGTCAGAAAGCTAATGCTGCATACTTTAATTACATTTTGGAGCAATTCCATTGGAGGGTACTAGAGGATTCAGCACCTCTGTCTGTGATTAGATGAGAATACTCTGGAGAAATGACTAGGACACGCCGCATGTTAAATCTTCATTATCATATGTTCTCTTTTACAAGTTCCTAGCTACAACTCTATTTTTATATTTCCTTTAACAGTTCCGTAGTTCTTGAGCCATTTGCTGTTTGTGTGCGTGTGCCTGTGTGTGAAATCCATCTCATTATGAGACCAAAAGAAAATGGCTTTGTTTCTTCTTATCAGTTCACGTCTTAGGAATCCTTTGTGAAACCCACACCCTTCCCCCTGAAACATGTTAATATGTTTCTGAAACATATTAAAACCTTCTCCAGATACTGATCTCTGGCAGCTGCAGCTGCACTTCCGTATGTTTTTACAGAAACATAATATATGTTTTGTCCACTATTTTATAAGAGGATATGCCCTTCATTATCCTCCAGAGAGCAACACTTAGGATAGGCAGAGTTATCTGGATTCAAATATAAATGGAGACAGACCTTAAGTATTTTTAGAAATGTAGTCAAAGCCAATAGGAGCTGCTTTAGAAATGCAAATGAGAATCGCATTGCCAGAAGGCAGATGTTGTAAGAAAAAAAGTCTGGGTATGTAGCATGTTACCCTGCCAGAGGTTACATTTGTGATTTTTCTCCTTTCTGAAAGGGAAGCAGAAAATTTCTTTAGGACTAGTGAAAGTTCCTTTTCATCACACACTCCAACTCCCTGAGTTTATAGAGAGGTTCCTAATAGTTACATATAAAACTGTCAATCATACTACAGTCAAGTAGAGATTTCCATATTCTTTCCAGATCAGAATACAATAAGAATTAGCAAGTGGTATAAAAAGGGAGCAAGCAGAGTAAGATAAAGCCACAGATGAGAAGATAAGTTGGAATCAACAGTTTGGGTGTGCGGTAATAGAAAAACAAGGGGTCCTGATCCTTCAGAATTCTTTGTCTTTGGCCAAGAAGAAAAGTAAGCATGAAAAGAATGGATAGTGAACAAGGAAATCTATATGAAACTGCTTAATATTTAATCCTGCACAAAGCTACCTGAGGGAAACATATGTCTGAAATTACTATAGCTTTATGGTTTATATCCCAATATAAGCTAACGATTGACATTGTTAAACCTAAAATCATCTGTTTGTTTTAAACGCCAAGAGCTGATAAAAGGAAGAAAGTTACTTCTATTGGAGAGTACTGGAGAGAATGGGAGGAGGAGGGTGGAGAGAAGTCTGGCTTCAGAGGATGACTTTTAATGGATTTCCCCACCAGTTTTCCTCTATTTTGGGATATTTAAATACACAACGATCTCTCTTCTTCCATTCTGAGTCAACCTCACTTTAAATTTCTGTTTTAAAGGAAAAGGAAAATGTGACGTGGGAGCTTTGCAAAAAAAGATGAGATGTGAATGTTTCCAAAAAATGCATAAAGTTAAAAGCAATTTGGGGCAGTTGCTCAGTGAAACGTATCTTTCTGTTCCTCCATGGGGCAATGCTGGGTGCTACCATCTCAGGGAATGGTGACAAGAAACCGACAAAAACATACTTAATGGTTGCTCTCCCAGCCTGACTCCACTTTGGACAGATTTCTTTCTGATGGTAGGCCCCTGATCTCCCTTTTCCTAGAGCATATGCTTTAGAAAACTTAGAATTGTAAATTCTTCCTTTGCCCCTTTGAGATGTAAATCTTCTACTAAATGTCTTTTTCAAGAGCCTGGGAGTCATTCCTTCCAAATGTAATTATCTAAAAAGATAGCACCCCTATTTTCCAGCCTTTTCGAAGGGAGTGAAGCCTAACTTTGATAAAGGTCAATTAACAAATACAGTTGGCCTAATCACAGAGCCCGACCTTCCTGTTAATGACCTCCAGTACTTTTCTACTAGCTTGCCTCCAGGCATAAACTTTAGAAGTGAATTCTATCTCTCTCCCTCATTGCAATAGTTGTTTTTTTGTTGTTGTTGTTTGTTTGTTTGTTTGTTTTAAGATTTTATTTATTTATTTGACAGAGAGAGATCATAAGTAGGCAGAGAGGCAGGAAGAAAGAGAGGAGGAAGGAAGCAGACTCCCTGCTGAGCTGAGATTCCCAACTTGGGGCTCGATTCCCAGACCCTGAGATCATGACCTGAGCCGAAGGCAGAGGCTTTAACCCACTGAGCCACCTACGTGCCCCTGCAATAGTTTTGAATAAGGTCTTCCTTCCTTTCCAACTGGTTGGGTGCAATATTTCTTTTACAAAATCTTTTTTAAATGTCCTGTTAGAATAAGTGCATTTGAAGAAAGAAAAGATCTATAAATTGTACAGTTGTTGTTTATGCTGATATTGGAAAGCCCCCTCCCTTTAGGGCAATGTAGGAGAATGGTACCTTACAATATTTAGTAACTCCTATGGTTTCAAGAGGGGAATTCTCTAAAGGTTTGACCACGGATCTGGTTAGAATTTATACTTATCACTTCAAAAAGCTGAACTAAAAGAAAGGACAAATGTATATAATTGGGGTAAGTGGAAAGCAAATTCTGTGAAGGCCTTTTGAGTCTATAAATGGAACCTGTTTCAAAAGTTGATTCCTTCCAGAAATTCAAACTTCTTTCTTGCTATTGGCATTGATACTAACAACTCGTCTTCCAATCACATCTTTCACATGTGTGGGGAAAAAGCTAGTCTCTAAACTTACCTTGGCTTCCCACATAACTCACTCCAATCTTAATCTTCCTTTCCCTTACATTAAAAACCCCCAAAAACATTTCTCCTCCCATCAAATAGAAAGGCCAGTGAGCACAAAGATGATGTTGTCTTGTTCATAGTACCTCACAAATAATACAGATTTAATGAACATTTGTTGAATAAATGAATGAATTCCAAAGTTGAATATTCTCAAATTTGTTTTATGGCTATGTCATTGACTAACATAAATATCAATGCCCTAAATTTTCTATCGTTTAAAGTATTTCACTTTAGAAATATACTTCTTGGGTTTGAAATGAGCTTTTATTGCATATTCAAACAGAAGGTTATCTGTTAGATTTATCTTTTCTGTAGAGGGTGGGAATCTGTTCCAAGTGATCTATTTTTCCTCCTTCCTAGTTCATTGTAGTTAAAGGCCAAGCTAAGAAACAGCAGTCTTTTAGGATTGATAATACAACTTTTTTCTGTAGAAGAGGGAGAGTTAATGGACTCATACAGGGACTAAACTAATGGTGACCTATGAGCCCCTAATAAAATAAAGCATTTAAGACATGGTATTTACTGCTCTAGCTTTTTTTCTCTCATCATTGAGAGTGTTGTTATTACATACCGTACCAAGGTATGCATTGTTGTTACCAATTGGATTGTCTTCACTAGGAGTATCAAAAACCTCAATGATGGTGATTAAATCATAGCAGGAATTCTTCACTCATAACAGAAGTGTAGAGGTATATAATTTCATGTTACTGCAGCAACTCAGTGATGTCATCACAGATGAAAACTCTTTCCATCTGTCTTCTCCATCTTTCTTGGCGTTCTGGCGTCTGTCCTGGTGACCGTGTAGCTTCTTCCCTTGGCAATTTAGATAGGAAGAAGGAAAGAGAGAGAGAGCCAAGCTGGTCATATCTATCCATTTTAATGAGTAAAACAACAACAAAACAAAAACCTTGTCCTGAATGCTCCACCCAGAGTCTCCCACTTAACCTTCATTGGCCACTCCTATACCAGTTAGAGACAAAGTGCTAGGACAGTAACATGGCTAGATTAGAGCAGCATGCTTTCATCCCTGGGGCTGTGATGAGTCTTACTGCCTGAGATCAAGGGATGTCTATAGCTACCTGGATGAATCTGGATTTTGTTAAAGAAAAAAAAAATGAGACTGGGGAGGTTTGGATTTTATTAAAGCACTAGATTGTCTCTATTACATCTTTTCTCTTAAAAACCAACACACTGGGAACTTACTATGTGTAAGATACTATACATTTAATGTGAATTAATTTATTTAACACCCACAGCAACCCAAGGAAATAGGTAGTTGTACTATCTCCATTTTACAGAAGAGGAAACTGAGCAGTGAAAGTTTTAGAAATTTTCCCAAGGTCTTACAACTAGAAAGGAGCAGAGTCTGGACTTGAACCCTGGGCACTTTAGCTCAGTGCCCAAACTTTTCCGTGTTGACTCATGATTCTAAAAGCTGTTTGTGGTTTAATAAAACAGGTATGAGAGCTAGGTTGGTTTTCTTTTACATGATCCTAAGGAGGGTGTGAGTTGTAATAGAGAACCTAGTATCTTGCTGAACTGATTTTGATTTCTAAAGCATATAATGAGGGTTTTTAGAAGTAGTTACATGTGAAGTGATTATTGTTATTAGTTTCCAGTGTTGAAAAATCCCAGGTCCACGTTATATCTCTTGATTTAAATTGAATTCTAAAAATCTTTATAGACTTCCCACTATGGGACAAAAACCACAAAATTGGAGCTCAATAATAAAAATACTGTGGTCTGGATGACAGGCTCATAAACAAATAATTACGACATGATAAATGTTATCATAAAGAAATGTACAATCACACTAAGGTGGACAGATTAGCCTAGGGCTAAATGTGGGAGTCTGGGAGCACTATGAAGGGAAGGGATAAATGAACTGTACTTTGGAAGAACAAATGTATGAAACCCATTGGAATCATAAAAGTGATCAAGTTTTGTAGAGGCAGATCTTTGAGAAATTGGAAGCTGTAATAAGTTTAGATGCCTTTTAAAGCATGGGTGTGTTGAATTCACAATCAAAGAAAATTGATGTAAATGGCAAGATCTACTGTGCATCTTTCGATTTGCAGGAGAATTATCCAAACATGATTCACTAGAATCAGAACTTCAGTGCCCAAAACTACTCCTCCAGAGGTTTAAAATTCTGAGCTGTGAATACAAATTGTGTGGCTTGATGATCAAACTTCACTTAGCTTGTGAAAGGAGTTTGAGAACAAATGTGTTATAAGCTCATACAAATGTAATTGACTTTAGAAATATGTTGGATTTTGTAAGCACCAATACCTTTATATGATCATCAAAACCTAATGCAATGAAGAGATGGCTAGATAGGTGATAAAGCAAATAGAACAAATTTTCAGCTGTACAATCTACATGATGGGTATATGAATGTTCATAATATAACTTTCTATTTTTTTATGTTTGAAAAGTCTCATAATGAAATCTTAGGAAATAAAAGCAGTGCAGTATGTCTCCTCAGGAAGGCTGTGGGTTACCAGGACACATTATTTACCCATGTAGCTCTTACATTTCAGCAAAGCTGAATGTTTTTCTGTGTCTAAGGCTATGGGTCAAGGCACGAGGCTCAGGCTGAAACTAACCAGATGATCCAATCCTTCAGCCATAGTTGTTGGTTCAGTCATAGGAGTGTATACAGACATGCGCTATCAAGATTTGAATGAAGTTTGTTCAAGTGTCCTGAGGAGGGAAGGTTTTTCTCTTCTCTTTGGGAAAGCTTCTGTACCATATTTCTCTCTCTTGGGTTGTAGAAGAAGCAGCCCATGTCTACCGGTATTGTGGAGAACCACTTACTGATGACCAAGGGAGGCTAGCAGAAGAAAGTAGGTCCTTATTGCCACTACTATAGAGCTGCTGAATCAATTCTCTATACCTTGTTCTTCTAGCTAAGCATGCAAATAAATCTTTAATTTATTCCAGTGAAGGCTCTGTGGAATGTATATTATTATAGATATCACATGTGAAGTAAACACAAAATTCATAGCAAAGAGACAAAATCATGATATTCACATTTTGCAATGCATCCAGAAAAGTAAGTCCTCAACCATAAGAAATTCCCATACAGAAAATGGGTAATCCCAAGTAGACACCAGAACTAATGTTGTTGATTATAAGTACTTTTTAAGCTTAAAACATTGCATATAGACCTAATTTTTTGAAAAATTCCCAAAAGTCTTTCTGATGGCTACTACTAATGTTGAAAATAAAATAGGCGATATCCATTTGTTTCAGAGCAATATTGAACTTTTTCTTGGTCATACACTACCATATACTCATACACACATTTATATGCGTGTGTGTGTGTGGGTGTGTGTGTATATATATGTACACACACACACACACACACACACATATATATATATATATGTATATATATGTATATATAGTCTGCTTGGGCTTCCATAATAAAATACTACAGACTGGGTAGCTTAAGTAGTTTACTTTCTTACAGTTCTAGACGCTGAAAGTCCAAGATCAGGTGCTACCAAATTTGATTTCTAGTGAAATTTTTCTTCCTAGTTGCATATAGCTGTCTTCTCACTGTGTTTCCACATGGTCTTTCCTTTCTGTGTGTGTGGAGAGAGAGAGCTCTTCCTCTCTCAGGACACCAGTCCTATGTGACTAGAGCCCCAAACTTTTTTTTTTTTTTTTTTTTTTAGAGCCCAACCTTTTCATCTCGTTTAACTTGAATTACCCCCTGAAAGGCCCTATCTGCAAACACAGTCACGCTGGGGCAAATCAACATGTGAATTTTGGCAGAAACAGTTCAGTATAATATACATACACATGCCATACATTTATGTATACATATAAATTCATAATATACCATATTATACATATACACGTGCTATAAATGTCTGTGTGTATATATATATACACACATGCTCACACAGACACACTTTTATACTTCTCAACCTTGGTAAATGTGAAACTTTTGTAGTGAAACATTGCAAAAGATGAGTGAACCTAGTGGATGCTTATTCTTCTATGTGCCTCTCTACCGGGTCACCCACACTCCACCAAGACACCAGGAAAATAGCTGAAAAAAACACTGAATAGGCAATAACAGCATCATGGATAGAGTTGCCAGATTGAGCAAGGTCAAATACAGAAAGCCAATTAAATGTTAAGTTCCAATAAATAAATATTGTATGAAATATACTTATATCAAAAGATGATTTTTTACTCGCCTGGAATTTAGATTTCACTGTGGGGTCCTCTCTCCTGGATGGAGGATTTTTTTATTGTTCTTGATGGAAAGGCTGTAGTATGACTTTTGTACTTAGACATAAGTGCAATTTTTGATCCTGCTCAGTCCTTCTAGGTCTTAGGTCCTGACTGATTCTGCTGTAAGTATATTGTATTGCATTCTGCCTGTATGCTTCATTTCATCAAATGATGTTTTTGCTGTGGCAACAAATGGGTGGTTGTGAGATACAATGTGAACACCATGTGCAATAAGACCCAGATTCTGCTTTAATATGTATAACTTACCAGAAACATCTTGAGGATAACACATTTAGTGCAGAGACCCCTGTGTGAGCCATATCTGTGTGCTTCATGGCAGTCCATGCCTTTGTGTTGTTGATTTCAAATAAATATTGTGATAGAGTTGAATTTCATTCCCCCTCCCCAAAGAAAGTTTGGAGATCCCAATCCCTGGAACCTCACAATGTGGTCTTGTTTGGAAAAAGCATCTTTGCAGATGTGATGAGCTGAAACGAGATCATAGTAGATGAAGGTGGACCCCAACTCCAGTGTGACTGGTGTCCTTATAGAAAGACGGCCATGTGAGGACAGACACACACTGAGTGAGTGCCATGTGACAAGCAAGGCAAAGATTGGAGTTGTGTGGCTGCTAGTGGAGGAACACCAGAGAAGCTAAAAGTAGGCAAGGAAGGGTCTATTCAGGGCTCGGAGAGAGCATGGCTGTAGTTTTCCTTCAAGCATTTCTGCTATAAGCATTTTCTCCATAAGCATTTTCTGATGCAAATATTTATTCTTTTTATTTTATTTTATTTATTTTTTATTTTTTGCTGCATCACTAATTGGCCAAAAGGCAATTTTTCTGAAAAAGATAAAAATCATGAAAAGTAAAAAGGGGACATTCACTAAAAATGACATAATGAGACATGAAAATGAATAACAAAATTAAAAAGACCTTATTGCAAAGTGTAAAATATTTGAGTACATTCAAAATGTATAGTATAGATTCTTGGCAATACTGTGAAGATAACTGACTTTATTTTGTATGGTGTACCTAAACACTTGTCTGCAAAGTCTTTCCCTCATTATTCAGTTCAGTATGATACATTCTTTTTTACCTATTCATTCTTCTCCTTAATTGGCATCACACATTCTTTTTTTTTCCTGAAATTTCTTCCTTAATTAAGATAGGTCTCCTTTTCCAAATAGTAGGATGTGTATTTGTAACTGGGCTTGGTGTTGGGTTGTGAAGGCCTTCTATGGCATTGTTTGTTCTTGGCCACATGTCCACTGATGACCTTCCAAAGTTCTGTGGGAAATGTGGGCTCAAAACTTGGCCACTATAGACCATCACAAGGATTAAGATTTATATTAATGAAAAATGGGAGCACTGCGCCAATGGAGAAGTAAAACAAACTGTCCCCAGTTGATGAAGCTAAACCGTCAAATCTACCTGTCTACCAGTTATTATTTTTATCTTCTGTGGCAAAGTTGCCTTATGGTCAATTAGTTATATGATGAAAATATTTGCTGCACAAATTCTTGCAGCAAAGATGTCTACAGCAAAGATGCTTATGGTGAAAATACCGGACACGAGCCTAGCCAGGCTGACATCTTGATTTTGAACTTCTAGCTCCAGAACTGTAAGACTGGAAGTTTCTGTTGTTTCAAACCATGCAGTTTGTGCTACTTTGTTATAGCAGCCCTAGGAAAATGGTACAGATTGTTAGAATCACTATTATTGTCAGGAGAACAATAGAATAGGAGACATAAGGCCTATTGTGGGGCCTACTCACGTGTGTTGAGAGAGTCACCACTTGAGAGGAAAAGTCTAATCTGATAGAAAAGAGGACATCTTCACTCCTGACATCTTTTCTTAAAAAAAAGTTTCCAGAAGGGAAAAAAAAATAATTTTCTTGATAGTACTCCTTATTTCATTTTACTGCAACAATTCCAATGGGAAGTGCGAAAGGCTTTTTATTGTCATATCAGATTTACATGGTAAAATTTAATGTACTTCTTGTCAGCTTTAAACACTGGAAATATCAATAAAATGTCAAATTATATTTGACTTCAAACCCAAGTGGTTATAAAAACGCAATACAAATTTATAATCATTTAGTCTTCCCCTTTTCTTACAATAAAACCCCGTTTTATTCTTTATGGGAAGCTAAACTTATTTTGCTCAAAGCTGGTAATTTATTAGGGCTTATATCAGATCTGAACTGTGTTTCTCTTAGAAATCAATGGTAGACCTGGAACTAGGACCAAACTTTTAAATTATAGCTTTGAAGTAATGTAATTGTGGTTTTTAATGCCTCGTACATCTGCTTGAAGGATTATATGAGTTTGTTCAAAGTTCTGGAAACAATAAAATTAATTTTTTGGACAGTGAGCTAGCAAAGGGATACCAGTGATACTAATTGGAGTGTACAGCATAATATCTCTTAATGCATTTTGTGATCTGTCTTACACAAGAAACATCTTGCCCAGGGTGTCAGCAGGAATTGTATCAAAGGAACTTTTGTCAGCTTTCTGTTCAAATACCTTCTTTTCTCCCTTCTCTTTCCGGGTTCCTGGTACTGAAACAATTTATTCTCCCTTAGATGAAAGATTCAGTAATGTGCAGCTTATATTGTTCAACGTGATTTATGAGGATTTCAGGCCAAGCCTGTTTTACGGATTTGGGTTTTTAGGCAAATTTCACGTCAGTGATCAAGAGCAGCAGTCACAGCTTTCAAGCCAGCACAGCCAGAGGGGGCCTCGCCACTTCTGAAAGTGAAGGGCGGAACAGGAAAGTTCAACAGGGGAAGAGGAAGAATGCTGGGGAACAAATAAGGAGAGACCCCAGGGAAGCTTCCATTCTGGCACCTTCTCTTGGATTCCCAAAGAAAGCATTTCTGTACTATTTCAGGAGACTCAGATCTCTGGATCCTGAGTTGCTCAGAGTAAAAATTAAAAATGAAACTCCAGCCTTCCCTTTTCCAGGCTTCCTTCTCCTGCACATGTGTTTGTTTCTTTCTTTTGTTCATTTCAGTTTTATAATTATGTGGCATCATTTATGACCCTCCAATGCCAGTTAACTTTCTCTAGAAAGGTATCATATCAGCCCCTCATAAAGTGAAGGTGAATTTTGATATAACTTAGGTTGCTTATGTAAAAAGTAAATGTTGAACTTAAAGGAGATCATGGAAAATTATCATTCGGGTTGTGATGCTTCACTAGAATCAGCTATTTGACATTCAGAACACTTCTGCCTCTGTAGCTGTCTCTCTCACTTCTCATGGTGGCCCCACATCTTCTTCACTCCCCTCAGATGCCTGAGCCTTCCCCTCTACCTTCTCTCCTTCAAGCGATGACTTAACTTCACATTTCATGAAGCAAAGAGAAAGCTTCAAATGAGAGCATTCCTGCCTATCATGCGTTATGCTCAGAGATTGTATCCTAGTAGGTACTGGATTGCTTTTTAGATGAAGGGGACCTTACCCTGTTATCACCTTCCTTCTCATATTTCTAATCCCTTCCTTTTAAGAACTCAGCAGCATTTATATCCGGCCCGTTTTTTTTTTGTTTGTTTTTTTTGTTTTTTTGTTTTTTGTAGTAGGCAGAATAATATGCCCCCAAAATATTCACACCCTAATCTCTGAAACCTGTGAATATATTAGTTTACATGGCAACTGGAATTCCAGTTAGTAATTGGCTCACCTAGAAAGAGAAAGTTTGTCCTGGATTATCCAGGTAGGCCCGCTGTGTGGCAAGTGTTCTTGAAGGTGGACAAGGAAGGCAAAAGAGGTCAGGGTGATGACATTGTGAGAAGGACGCCATTTGGATTTGTTGGGTTTGAAGATGGAGAAAGGGAACCGTGAGCCAGGGGGTATGAGTGGCCTCTTGAAGCTGGAAAAGGCAAGAAACAGATCCTGCCTAGAGCCTCCAGGAAGGACCAGAGCCCTACAGACACCTTGATCTTAGCCTGGTGAGACCCTTGTCAGATGTCTGCTCTACGGAACTGTAACATCATAAATTTGTGTTGTTTACACTTGTGGTAGTTTGTTAGTTTAAGTTTGTGGTAATTAATTAAGTTAATTTAGTTTGTAGTAATTTTTCACGGCAACAAACAGAAAACTAATCAGCCATCAAACCAATAAACCAGACTAAATGAAATCAGCTGAACATAAATAGCCAAAACAAACCCTCACAGAGATCAGGGCCTGCTTATTCTCCCTCGCTCTCTCCCTCTCTCTCTCCCTCTCTCTCCCTCTCTCTCCCTCTCTCTCTCCCTCTCTCTCTCCCTCTCTCTCCCTCTCTCTCCCTCTCTCTCCCTCTCTCTCCCTCTCTCTCCCTCTCTCTCCCTCTCCCTCTCTCTCCCTCAATTCCAAGCTCTCCTTCTCTCCTTTCATAACTAAACTACTCAATAATTGAAGGAACATGCTCATCTTCTTGCTTTCTCTTCATGCCCTTCTTCTACCCACTCTAAGTCTGACTTCTTCACTCACCATTATACCAGAGCTGCCAATGCTAACATTGTGTCCAAGTTATCAAGTCCAGAAGGCTTTCATACCTCATCAGCATTTAATATATTTGCATATTCCCTTAGTGAAATAGCACTTTCTCTTGCTTTCTATGACACCAAGCACTTCAGGTTTTCCTTCTCCTCTTGAACTTTCTCAGTGTCTTATTTTCCAGCTTTTTCCATTTTTTTGTAGGGATACCACTGTGCTCAAACTAGACCCCCAGTCAGGGTCCAGTCATGAAAGCAGATACCACCGTAGATACTTAAGTCAAAGAAAGTGCAATATGTTGATTGGTTACACAGGTGATGAAAAAACAGGGACGCCATATAGGGGATGGCAAGGCAAACCCAGAATTAGTCCTAACAAGAAATAACAGTTACTCCTCCAAGATCCTAATGCATAGGACCCCATTGCCTGCCTTCCATTTCCTTGGATATCATAAGGCACTTAAAATGAAACAGTTTAAAACAGAGTTCATACCTCTCTTCCCATTCCTCATCCAGGGTCCCTCTGTTGGTACATGGGACTGCCATTCCTCTTGTTGTATAGACCAGAATCCTGGGTGTCATCCTCAGTACTTTCCTTGACCTCACCGCCCTTCCCACATTCAGCAAACTAGTCTTGCTATTTCCCTCACAACCAGTTTTTAAATATTACAAACATTCTTGCTCTTCACAATCATCACTCTGATACAAACCACCATGATTTCGCACCGGGCCACGGGGACAATCAAATTTTTCCTTCTTTTGCCAAAGAACTATTTTTAAAATGCAAATCAGATAGATGTACATCCTGTTCCCAAATCTTAAATTATAGTTACAATTAGGAGATGAGGGGAAAATATTCTTAACATGACCTAAAATCTTCGTATGATGAGGTCTTACTCCCCATTTCCCTCTCTTAACTACCATTCATCATTCTCGTCACAATGTCACTGTGGCTTCCTCCGGTTTATCTTTTCTTCCCCACCCTCTCCTCACTCTGCACTCACTGGAATGGTGTTTTCATCTCTCTGTTGCCTCACTCACGCTGTCCTAGGAGAGAATCATGTACTGACGTGATTGGTGAAGAGAGAAGAAACAGAGCATGTGTGGGTCAATCATTCGTTTGCCCTCTGTCTTCTCAGGGTTTACTTCTCTGCAGAAGCCACACATCTGTTCTTCCGCCTCCACTGAAACACCACACTGTAAACATTGGTGTAGGCCTGCAATTCTAGGACTTTTTTATTATTAAACATGAGTTTTAAAATTCTTCATTTTCGCGACTCTTATGTCTCTCAGCTGCATTTTGTCTCAGGCACAGAAGAGAGAGGACCCCCGCCCCCCAGGGCATTTGTCAGGATGATATTTCTATCATTATTTGTGCATCACCTGTGATTATCTGTTTGTCCCACAACTTCCCTTATTTGTCCTACAAAACTGCCTTCTGTGAAGGAGAAGCTGCGTCTCTTTCACCGTTGTATTTCTGGTGCCTACCCTGGAGCCTGGCACAGAATGGTCAATCAGAAAATGATTGTTCATAGAATCCACGGGAAAAGCTACTGTTTTTAGAGGAATGGCCGGAGAGGCATCAAGAGGGCCGCTGCTTCAGGCAGGCAGGGTCCCAAGAGGAGCCCTTGATGCTCTGAAGCACGAAATAAAATTGATTTCCTAGCTTTTTACAGAAAAAAAATAAAAAGCATCATTTTCTGAAAAATTATAAGTGGATTTTATTTATAATGTGGCAGCAAACTGCCTTAGTGTAGGAGAGAGGGAGAAGGAGGCCAAGAGAATCGAAGCATGAGTTATCGCAGATAGAAAATGTGATCTGTGGACTTCAGTCTGTGTTTTCTCTCACTGTCCGTTTGAGTCTTTGATTTACCGATTATGGTACTTAGGATGGATGTATTCAATCAATGAGTATTCTTAAGCACCTCCAACATGTAATCAGTGTGGAATACTATCAGGGTTATAAGTCAGAGCCCGCATTTGATTCCTTGTGGAGTTGATGGTCTTTAAATAGCAAATAGCTAATAGCAGGAAATATGCTTTAAATGCTCTGAGCTTTGTTGTTGTAAATGTTTATTTCTTTTATAAATTACTCTGGCTGGGCTTTCCTAGCATTTCCTAGCATCTATTCCTAAGGCTCAGCGTATGTCTTTTGTCACCTAAAACTCTAAGGGCAGCATCCAAGAGAAATGAGCTCATCCACTGGGGACTCTAGCTGTTCTATTAGAACTTGTGGGTTCTCAAGGGAGATTCTTTTTAGGAAAATAACTCAAATGTCAGCATTAAAGTACAATGAGACCGGACTCAGGTCACAGTTCTGCTTCTCAATTGCTATTTGACCTTGGTAAGCCTCGAGCTTTTCAGAGTCTCTGTTTTCACAGCTTCAAAGTGGAGGAAATAAAAATGACACCAACGTATTTTTCTGACTTGTTTTTTAAAAATATTTTCTAAAATTTTAGAACAATTCCAGACTTATAGAAAAATTACAAAGATACTACAGAGTTCCAATATACCTCCACGGACAGTGCCCCTATTACTCACATCTCATATTAGTAGGGTACATTTGTCACAATTAATGAACCAATATCAATACATTATCATACTATATTGCACATTTTATATTCTTTCTGCATTAAAATAGGTAAGCATGCTAAATGCTCATGTTCTTTCTACAAATATTTGTATTTCTCTAGCCTCTGCTTATCAATCTCTACTCTAAGCACTTACGTGTTCATCCTTCCTACTTGACAGCTTGAGAGTGGGACCATGTCATAATCATTCTTGATTTTCTTTGACTTAGCACATAGTAAGTGTTCAATATATATCTGTTCCCCATACAGAGATTTGTCACTATAACTAGGGTTTGAATAACTCATAGGCAATGGGTATGTTTGTTGACTATTGAATTATGAGTTCACAAACTATCAATTACATAGCATGAAATATAGCTGCTAAGAGAGGAAGAGATCACATCATGCATTGGCTTAGAGGTAAAGTAAATGTTTCAGATTTTATCAAAAATATACTTGGGGGGAAAAATACTTAAATATTCCAAGCAAGAAAATAACCAGATTCACATTTTCCAGGTGTTCCCATTTTCTTAATTTCACTGTTTCAGCCACATCCTCACTATCAGAAAGGAGTGCTATCCTCAGTCCCTAAATGAATGTTGGGTGACGGCTTCTAATGAATTAGTCTCTCATTGGCCCCAACACTTTGTGGTTGAGAGTAAGGGTTCTCTGTACCACAACTCCCTCATCTGTAAGATGGGGATAATAATAGTATCGACCTCCTAGGCTTGTTAAGAGGATTAAATGAGGTAATATTTCTAGTGCACTTCAGTAGTTCCTGGAATACAATAAGCAGTCTACCGTGAAGATTATAAGGATAAAGTGATAAATTATATGCAGATGCAATACTGTGAAGAAAAAATTGCTGAATCAAATGTGCAAATCAGGAATTATTCCAATGGATTACTTACCAATGCGCTTGTGTCTTTTTGGGTGGTGAAGGGGTTTGCATGCCCATTAATTTCCTATCACTGTGTAAGAAATTTAGTAGCTTAACAACCCAAATTTATTACCTCAGAGTTCTGGTGGGTCAACAGACTAAGCACTGTACGGCCAAGTTCTTTGTTCAGATCTCACAAAGCTGAAATCAAGGGATCGTCTAGAACTCTGATCTCCCCTGAGGCATAAGATCCTTGTCCAACCTCACTGGCTGTTAGCAGAATTCAGGTTTTTATAGTAAGGCCCTTAACAACCAGAGGCAACTCACTATTCCGTGTCCCATGACCCTTTCCATAATAAGATAGCTGATTTCTTTATCATGAGCGGGGGAACTTCTCTCATGCTTCAAATCTGTCCCTTCAGGAAGAGCTCAGTCCCTTTTAAGGAGTCACCTGATTAGGTCAGGCCCACTCGGGATATTCATCATTTTGATTAAACCAAAATCAACTGATTGGAGACTTTACTGTCATTTGCAAAATCCCTTTACCTTTGTCATACAATATCACTTAATCACAGGAGTGAAATCCATCATAATCTCCTGCCAACCATGGAAGGGCAAGATTCTACATGGCATTTATTCTTCAGGACAAGAATCCCTAGGGCCATCTTAGAATTCTGCCTACCACAGTATGAGTTTTGGCCCTTGTAGAACATAACCGCAGTTTGCATAGAGACCCCTCTGGCTGCTATGTGAAGGATTTACTGGAAGGTGGGTAGGGAGATAAATAATGAAAGCAGGAACTACAGTTGGAAGGATAATGCCTTAGTGAAGGACAATGGAGACTGACAACCATAGTGGCAGTGGAGATGAAAAGTAGATGGCTTTTGGATATATTCTGAAGAAGGATATTCAAGCCTTCATGATGAAGATGTATAAGAACAATGAGACGAAGAGTAATGGATGCTGTATTGTTACCTGTTGCTGCAAAACAAATTTCCCCCAAATTTATCAGCTTCAAACAACCAACATTTATAGTCTCTCAGTTTCTATAGGTCAGGAATTTGGATACCTCTCCGCTGTGTTGCAATCAAGATGTCAGCTGAGGCTTCACACTTCCCAGGGGCTGAGATGAATCTGTGTCCAGGATGGCTCACTCACCTTGCTATGGGCAGAAAGCTTCATATTCCTCAACACATGGACCTCTCCATAAGGTTATGTGAGTGTCCTTACAACCTGGCAGATGTCTTTCTCAAGGCAAGTTAGATGGGAGAGTGGGAAAGCTTGAGCCCATAATGTCTTTTTTGGAACTAGTCTCAGAAGGCATGCATTGTCATTTTTGCCATATTCTACTCATTAGAAACAAGTCCCTTGGTCCTGCCCAACCAGACTCAAGGGGATGAGAATTAGGTTCACTCATTGAAGCATTATGGCTGTATTATTATGCATTATGAATGTATTATTGAACCAACACAAGTGACTTTCAAGCTTGTGCAGTGATACTGCTTGCAATTAGACCCACTCTGAACACTCCAATGAGAGTAATCAGTATGTTGCCTGAGAATTTTGGTCAAAATAAATGAGTATCAATAGACTTCCATAGAGTTTAGGGCATAGATATGTGGATAAGAGCTGGTGTGGCCCAGGGAGATTTAACTTGGAGCAAAGCCTTCAATAATAAACAGAACCTTCATAGGGAGATACAAAACGGTGGCCCAAGTAGGGAACCCAGAAGGAACAAGAGAATGGAGATGCAACAGAAAGAGAACCTGCTGAAGCCAAGCATTTGATTTGCGAGTAATAGGAGAGGAGTCAGTGCAAATTAGGAGCCACCTCATAAAGAGCCTTAAGTAACTTTAAGCTGAAGACTTTGCATTGGATTCAGCAGTTGAGAATTTGTGATTTTCTTTTTTTCAGAGAAAAAGAGAGTTGTTGACAGCAGTTTAATACAGCACAAACTTGGCCCAGCCAAGTGATGTTTCTGCTGTTGGCCTCTGTTCCAGATAGAAGGCTTGCTCCTCAAACTTAGCGATACCCACGAACCTAAGTATTGCACCAAAAGGACTGATTGTGAATCAAATTATTCATCAGGTTTGGAAGGATTTATTGAGGAATCCTGAAGGAAAAATCTCCTGTCACCAACGCAAGATTTAAACCGCTTAAGTGCACATAAGTCAAGCAGAAATTATGGTAATTGGACTTAAACCTGCTTCTCTCTCTGCATACTGTAAATAAAAGAAGACAGTTTAAACAAAGGAGCAAGATGTAAATACAAGAGTGAGATCAAAGCAAATCTGGAATTTAATTCTACAAAGAGAAAATAAAATCCAAGATATATGACCAGCACTTTGTAATGCATTTCACAGCACTAAAAACTGGCAGCCTAAAATATGATTTGCTCAGCATGTCTATACTGAATTTGCAAAACAATTTAGAATTTACCCTTTTTTGATGTTTCCCAATTATCGTGTATTTAATGAAGTCATTTACTAATTCTTCACTGAAATATGCACAATGACTGTTGCATTTGCATACAAATAAACTATCCCCATTCCTGAACTTTTCTTTATCACTTAAACCACCCATTGTCATGATGTTTATATGGTTATTTTCTTTAGGGTAATGTAATTCTTTTTGAAAGCCAATGAACTAAATGAAATGAATGGGCATTTTTAGGCATAGAATTAGACTGATGATAGAATATGGCTTATGGAATCACTAATCCTTATAAATTTATTCTAATAAAGAATAATTTGAAATTAGGTCTTAAGTAAATAGAGCTAAGAACAAAGATTTGTGGACTAAGGAAGTAAGGACAGCGAGAAGGCTCGAGGAGCTGTTGGGGCTGATAGACACAAGCAGAATAGGGAAATGGGTCGGGAAAACAAATTGGGTAATGGCAGGGAGCTAGCACAAACATTGCTAATTTATCATTTTTGATCAAGACACTGATGGATATGCAGAATTAGTACTTGCCAAGTCGCCTCATAGATAAGATCTGGCCAGTTACCTTCGAATAGAAATTTCTCTTCTTTTAATAGCAAGTCTGTACATGAATAGCACGCATTTTCAGTGCAAATGATATTGCTTCCAGTGGGGGCAAAATTGGTCCTGGGGGGTGCAATGTCTTATTTTATGTATAAAACACAAATAGACATACAATACCTAGACAGCATATCCATGGTATTAAAATTTTATGGAGGGTGCAATTGGTAAAAATGTCTAAAGGGCTGTGTGTGTGTGTGCGCGCGCGCACATGTGCACATGGGGGGCATAATGAAAAAAAGGTGAAAAATATTGTATTACATCATACTGTCCTAAGTCTTGTGAAGGAATCCTCCAGAGTTTAAGCTCCTTGAGCACAAGGATTATTTCCTTTTTCTTTCACCACTATATCCTCAGTGCCTAGAGCTGTGCTAGAAACAGAGTAGGTATTTATCAGATTTTTACTAAATAAATGAATCATCTCGCTTTAGAGCAGAGATACCAACGGTGATGGTAACAGTACCCTGATATCCATTGCACTTATGATTAAAGAACAAATCTAACACTCGGTCAAGCCCTTTGGTCCAGTCCTTGGCTACCTGTCCACTTCCATGAACATCCAACACCTCCCCTAAGTGGCTTCAGTGCCCCCAGCCTGGCATCTCTCATGGTCTCTGTCCTCACTCCTGCTGTAGAGTCTTTGTATATAGTGCTCTTTCTAGTCTAAATCTCCCCTTTGCAGCCTGATCTACATTCACATCCCTGACTTTCTCAAAGGTTTTCATAACTCACTGTGCTTATTTTTTCATAGCATTTAACACAGGGACAAGATCACATGTCTGTATGCAATGTATCAATAATGCCTGCTTTCCCACTAGACTGTAAGCTACAGCCTATCTGTGCAGGCTCATAATTTTATCTTTTCCACATAGCACTCTACCTAGTATTGTGTTCAATGAATATTTCTAAATAACAAAAACATCATTAATTCTGCAAATCCCAGAATTCGGTGGATGCAAGTGTCTCAAGTGTGTAATCAGAATAAAACAAGAACCATACTAACTTCAGTTAATATAAGAAGTGGTTATTTTCTACCAATTAGTCCCTGATGAGCCACTTGGAAATGAGAATGAACTAATCGATGGGTAGTAATTGAGAAATTACCTTGTGCTCAGCAGTGGTTTAGAACCTATATTTAACCAGCTTTTTAGTATCTAGACATTAGGCAGGCATACTGGAAATTGACCACTTGACATTTGCTATAGTGTGGAGTTCAACTTCAGAGAAGACTGTCTTTTCCATTATCCAGGAACGTCAGATGGGAAGGATGAGAGCAAAACATGGTCTTTGCTGAGCACTTTGTAAATGAAACATTGATGAGCACTTCACATGCATTCTTATTTAACCCTCATGAGTTCTATGAGGTAGGTGTTATTTATCACTATCCCCATTTTGAAGATGATGACTCATTGGTTCAGAGTGTTGCTGTGACCTAGTTGTGCTTTCATGAGGCAAGAGTAGGTTCTTTTAGGTAGTGTCCACAGCTGGAAAAAAAAAAAAAAAACACCTCGAAACCAAAACAGTGTGACATTATTCCTCTTCTATTGAAATAAACATGAGAGACAGCAAAGAAAGTTTTCAGGGCAATGGTCACACATGTTTCCTATAAAGGGTCAAACAATAAATATATAATGTTTTGCAGGCTGTATTGTGTCCATTGGAAACACTCAACTCTGCAACTAAAGCTCAAAAGCAGCCATAGAAAGTTCCTAAAACAATGGATGTGGTGATTTTGAAATCACTGACTTTAAATTTCATATAATCTTCACATGTCACAAAATATTCTCTTTATTTCAACCATTAAAAAATGCAAAGCTATGTTTTAGCTCTTAGACTATACCAAGACAAGTAGTGGGACAGTTTTGGCCAATGGTAGTAGCAGCAGTATTAATATTTATTGGTTATAGATATATAGTGCCCAATATTTCATAGCTATGTAAATTCTCCCATGTACTATGCTAAAGCACTTTAAGTTAAAGAGATTATTTGATATTCAATTCTCTTAGCCCATACATGGTAGTGATATTATGATATTACTTGCTCAAGATCACATAGCTACAGAAAATGGAAGAATCAGAATACAAACCCTGGTCTTTTCTATTCTAAACACTAAGCTTATATTTATGTATGAAAATTTATTTACACGAATCAGAAATATGACTGTGTGTGAATGTATGTTGCACCCACTGTACATACTAGGAGTTTGGGGATGAATAAGTCCATGGCAGTGGGAGCAGGACATGGAAGAACTTGGTCTTGGTAGGATTAACTTATTTTAAATTGTAAGTAAGAGGTAGTGGGTGCAGTAGGGATAACATAAACAACATGAAAAATAAATTCAGGAAAAAAAAAGAAAAATCAATTCAGCACAGGTTTTGTACAAAACTTGGTTATTTTATATATAATCTCATGTTCATTTATATAATATTTAGAACTTTACAGTGTATTTTAAAAAGGCTTTTAAAATACTATTTTAAAAATCTTTGAATATTCCAATGTTGGTTTCTCCGCTTTAACAAATGTACCATGGCAACAAAAGATATTAACATTAGGGGAAACTAGGCAAGAGGTCACTGGAAACTCTGAATTATCTTTGCAGCTTTTCTCTGAGTCTAAAATTATTAGAAAATGAAAACTTGATGACCAAAGCTTTGATATCCAGTTAGTTTTCAAATGCAAGGTTGAGAAGCCTGCCAGTTCAAACCATCTCCCAACTCAGACAACTTGTTCCATTTTCTGTGTACATGACCTGGGTTAATTGGAAAATCTGAGATGACCACAGTCAGCCCCAATCCATTTCTAGAGAAGGAAACATCAGAGCACTTTGGAGATGAACATCCAAGATGTAATACTCCATCTGCTCCTGCTGACACTCCCAAGCTTTTTGACATCAGATCCACGGCATGAAGGCTTTTTGATGTTGGATCGATCATATAAACAACAATTTTGAGTGACAGTTTAATCAAGTTAAAACCATAACAACTGTACTCCAAAGACTCGAAAACATCTGCTGGAGATCTACTGAGAATCGAAGGATGAGCCTGAAAGAAGTTAATATTATAAAAGAGGCTTCCCGGAGGCTTGCTCCCCAAAGAGTTTCTTTTCCATTCGAGGAGATTGATGACAAGTCAACAAAAGGAAAGCCTTTCTCTGTGAGCCAGGGGAGTTCAGTGCCAGTAAGATATTAGAATACAGCCTTGAAATGATCTCCTTCCACAATTTCTTTGGCACCATAAATAGACATAGTCAATCATTATTATTTAACCAAACCCAGAATATCTCAGCTGATCTATGGTATTGTAATGCCCTTGTGAAGGAAAACCATTGTCTCAGAGACTCTTTAATGCAAGTAAGCAAATAAAGTAATAAATTATCCACACTTTCATTGGCTATAATATGCATATATTTTTCACACATTAATTTCTCTGAAATTAGTATGTGCCTTAGAGTTAGTATGTGTCTGAACAATTGCTGTCTGCCTGTATTGAAATTGGGTTTTCTCAGAGATGATTTACAGTGGCTTCTGCCAGTCACCTGGGTCTGCTGCCCACCTGAGAGATCACTTTACCTTAAATGAGGCTTTGGAATGATAGTGGTAGTCTTTCTTCAACCTTTAAGCCCGTATGAGTATGTGTTTGGTAAATAAAAGTATATTCAGGGCAAATTTTTCTTCCTCTTCTGCTTGGTGTTGAGTTTTAGATATGCATGTTTGCTTGTGGTCTCTTCCTGCCTGATGGGTTTATTTCTATCTCCCCTTTTAAGGAGCATAAAGCCCTCTGGTATCACGGCTTTAAGCACCGCTTCCCTACCAACACCCCTCCCCCCCCCATTTTAGGCAGTTTTGGTTTTCTTCTTGAAATACGTAAACTAATGGGGCATCTTACAATAAATGTCTTCTATTCAGTGAAATAGAAAACCTCTCAAGTTTGAGTGTTCTTTTTAGCAGCTACTACGGTAAATGTTGACATACATTATTTCATCAAATTCTCCGTCTGGGATAGTAAGAGTAGACATCTTTTGCTTAGTCTCTAGTGTGTCCTTCCTTGAATGTGGCAGTGCAGTGTTATGTGCACAGGGACTCTTTCAATATTATGTGTGCATGGTTGTTTCTTAAGCAGCAGCTTAGTTGATTTCAACAGGAATTCAGACTCTGGGAGTACTAGGCTACCCATCGAATCAGGAAGCTCTTCAGAGGAAACTACTCTAAGCATTTTTGTTGTTCATGTCCCAATAGGAAACAAATGCTTCACTAATTAGCAATTTCAGAAACAGACTTTATTGACGAAACTACGATCTTATTAAATAACATGTCAAATGTTAGAAGTGGGCTCTCACTGATGCCATTCAAGATTTCCGTAGAAGCAGTAGACAAAGCAGAATCTCCCTTCTCTTGCATAACTGGACACAGGAACCTAGTGGGGTCCTGCTCCCTCCCTGGGACTGGCCCCTGAGACTTGATCCTTAGACTTGTACCATCAATTTGGAGAATTTCTATCTGCCAGATGCCAATTATTAGGAAAACAGTATATTGGCTCTGGAACACTGTCGTATTTGTCTTGCATGAATATTTCACACAAAGTGTAGCTGGAACATCTGAAAGGAGAAGTGGACTTTGAATTTAAAGACTAGTTGATTTGGGCTACTTTGGGATAGCTGGGGAAACCTGTATTTATCTATACATGTCCTATTGGTTCTGTTTCTCTGGAGAGCCCTA
The DNA here is from genome assembly GCA_028534135.1 of Potos flavus. Taxonomy (NCBI): domain Eukaryota; kingdom Metazoa; phylum Chordata; class Mammalia; order Carnivora; family Procyonidae; genus Potos; species Potos flavus. The sequence continues at coordinate 20,516,502 of CM052894.1, read as the reverse complement.
ACTAATACTTTAGGATTAGATGAGGTAATGATGCCCTCATAATGGTAATAGGGTCCTTAGAAGAAGAGACACTAGAGAGCTTGCTTACCCTCTCTCTCTTCTAATGCATGCTCCGAAGAAGGCTATGTCAGGACATGACAAGGAGTAAGGACATGATGTATAAGCCAGGAAGAGAGTCCCCACCAGGAACCTAACTGGCCAAAAACTCGGTCGGGACTTCCCGATCTCAGATGTGTGAGAAATGAATTTCTGTGTTTAAGTCACCATGTCTATGATATGTTGCTATAGTTGCCAGAGCTGACTAAGACACTTGCCTGAACAAAATGAGGTGATGTGGCATGACTTGTCTCACAATGACTTCTATAAAATTCATACGTACTTGATGCTGGTCCCACAAATGCTTGATAGGTGCCAATTGAAATAGGTGCTAATTGAAATAGCACTCTGAGAGAATTCATCAATTTCACAGGGAATTTCTACCAAAGGCAGAAGGGCAGAGTTGTTAAACATCTGTGTTTAGAACTACGCTGCCTGGGATCCAACCCAGGCCCTACCACATAACCTCTATAGAATCATGAGCTTAAACCTTTTCCTCGTCTGTAAAGTGGGCCTAAAATTAGCATTAGCCTCATAGTCTTGTGAGGATTGAAAAATGAAAGGTGTCAGGGCATCTGGGTGGCTCAGTCAGTTAAGCATCCGACTCTTGAGCTCAGCTCAGGTCTTGATCTCAGAGTCGCAAGTTCAAGGCCCACAAAGGGCTCCACACTGGGCATGGAACCTGCTTTAAAAAAAAAAAAAGAAGAAGAAAGAAAAATGAAAAGCATATAAAGCACCTACGTGAATGCCATGAAGACAGGGAGTAGTTAATGAGAGATGTTGTCTTCGACGTCAACACCAGCATCATTAAAGAGAAATAGATGACACATTTTAAAGATGCATCTCATTCCTGGTTATATAACTATGTGCAAAAAAAAAAAAAAAAAAAAAGTCTACATTTTCACAACATATTAGCATCATTACCTGAGAAGGTAAGAGCTGACAAAGTTCCACAGGCTCCTGTGAGGAAACCTTTATCACTGCTTTGGGTTAACATGAAAATAAAGGTTACTTCTACATTTATTAAGAGACCCCCATGAGTTTAATTTCAACTGTCTTTTCCCAATATCTATTTGCAACTTTTATTGACTTTAATAGAAGATAGATTATAGTCATTTTCAGTATGATAATTATGTAAAGAGGACTTCATGGCCTAGTTTTTAGAAGCAGAGGCTATCTGAGTCAAGGCCAACCACAATAGAGTCTGGGAAATATTCTGGTCAGACTCAGAGAAGGGGAGCCGCTAAGCTGCAGAACTTGTGCTTACTAAATACATTTTATATACTTTTATTTAAAAAAAATAGAAACCTCTTGAAAGCAAACAATTATGCATCCTCCCTGTTCCCACATAAGCAGGGAGTATCATACAGAGAAATATCATTAATTTACACTCCATTAATTGGGGAATTATCATCATTTGACTTAGTTTTGGACTCAAACTTATCTTTGACTCTCTCTAGGGAGAAAATTTTGCTGAGCACATTAGTATACATGGCATTGTATGGAGCTATGTTTAAGCTACTAAAAGGAACCAACCGTTTTTTAAGGATTCAAGTTTGTTAATTAGTTGGTTATATGTAAAGGGCTATTATTATAACTACTTATCAAGAATTAGCATCCACCAGGGTTTCACTGAGAAACACTTTTCTGTAGTTAGCTACTGCAGGTTTTTGAAAGTAATAACTTTATTTCGCATGTATATTATAAATATTATTTAGGCTCATTCATGCAAATCCACATGAATGAGACTGATGTTTAAAGTCATACTTAAAAAAAAAAAAGATATGTTTATTTATTTTAGAGAGAGAGAGAGAGCATGCACATGTGAGCAGGGGGAGGGGCAGAGGGGGAGAGAGAGAGAGTCCCAAGCAGACTCTGTGCAGAGCTCGAAGCCCAACACCAGGCTCCATCTCACAACTCTGAGATCATGAACTGAGCCAAAACCAAGAGTGGGATGCTCAACTGACTGTGCCACCCAGGTGCCCCAAGGCCACACTTTTTATACACTAGTGAGTTTCAGCAAATACTTACTATGTGGAGCATTTGAAGACACCTCAAGTGTGCATTTATAAAGAGGGCGAATTCTCTAAAAAATACCACTTACAGTGTTGTCTGTATTCCTGATTTTTTTTGTTGATTCTTCAATTGGCTTGTGAAAACCACATTTTACTTAGCAAAAACTGATTTTAAGTCAACAGCTATTTAGAGTTTCCACTGTCTAAAAAATAACTTGACCATTACCTCTTTATCTCTAATACCAAAAAGAAATGAAAACATATCCAGCAACATTCCAATAGGAGAATGGAAAATGGAATAACCCTAACCTTGTGGAATATTATTTAACCATTAAAATAATTATTAGAGACTTAAGGCATAGGTCAGCCAGATAGTGGACTAAGAAGTCCCAGCCAACATCCCTCCACAAAAAGAACCATTTAACAACTACTAAAAATGTCTCTGAACATGTACTCCAGAGTACAATTAGGGATGGAGCACAAAAACCAATGGATGAACACGTAGAGGAGCATAGAAAGCATTTTACTTGTGTCACTCCATCCTCTGAGCTGGCACAGGTTAACATCAAGAAGGATCTCCTCAGCCACTTTTCCCCATGAATGGAAAGGAGAACAGGAGGACCCCACAGCCTTTTCCACCACTGAAGACCTTGTGGTCTTCAACACCGGTGAAGCTGCCCAGAGTCCACACCACCGTGCACCTTAACCCCCAACTGGAGCTGCTGCACCTCCTCCACTTTTTAATTTTTTGTTCCAAGTGAACTCAGGATATGGGGATATGGAAATGGATCTGCTAGGAGCAGGGCATGAATGAAGTGTACCTACCTACAGGAACCAGAGCAAAACAAACAAACAAACAACAAGGAGAGATTGTCCTGAGAACGCTAAAGTCTTCTGCTTCTAAATTTAAGTATATCCTTAAACTTTATTGCCCTATGTTATTTCAATTGATTTTCTGTTACTGACAACCAAAATAAGCCTGAGTATATTTAATATTTATAAATAACATTTCAAAGAATATAATCTTATGGGAATACAATAAAATGTTATGCAAAATAGACATTAGGAATATGTATAATATACAATAAGTAATATGCTCTTATGAATATGTGTACAGATGATAAAAAAAAGCTAGAAAAAATAATGATCCTTATGACCTTTACAAATAATAGATAAACTTTTAATGTAAGTTGAGCTTATGATTCCTAGAAAAATGACATTGCTCTGTCCAAATTTCTAATTATTTTTGTGACATGTGAGCCAAAGTATGCTAAATCCAAGATTTCTTTTATACTAAGCTACACCTCATTCTTTACAATTTTAACAATTTTTGGTAGTTTTGGAGCACCTGGGTGGCTTATTTGGTTAACCATCTACCTTTGGCTCAGGTCATGATCTCAGAGTCCTGGGATTGAGTCCTGCACTGGGCTCCTTGTTCAGCAGGGAGCCTGCTACTCCCTCTGTCTGCTGCTCCCCCTGCTTGAACTCTCTCTCTAAAAACAAAACAAACAAACAAAAAAAAAACCCCTCAACATCCCCAAAACAAAAAATCCAGTTCAGAAATGGGCAAAGACATGAACAGACATTTCTCCAAAGAAGACATACAAATTGGTAACAGACTCATGAAAAAATGTTCAACATCACTCAGCATTAGGTAAATACAAATTAAAACCTCAATGAGATACCACCTCACGCCAGTCAGAATGGCTAAAATTAACAAGTCAGGAAACAACAGGTGTTGGCAAGGATGTGGAGAAAGGGGAACCCTCCTACACTGTTGGTGGGAATGCAAACTGGTGCAGCCACTCTGGAAAACAGTATGGAGGTTCCTCAAAAATTTAAAAATAGAGCTACTCTATAACCCAGCAATTGCACTATGAGGTATTTATCCAAAGGATACAAATGCAATGATCTGAAAGGGCACCTGCACCCCAATATTTATAGCAGCAATGTCCACAATAGCCAAAATATGGAAAGAGCCCAGATGTCCATCAATACAAGTATCGGGTTTTTAAAACAAAGGTTATTTAATGCAATTTGAGTAAATCCAGCGTTGGCTTAGAGGGTGTAGTGCAGACATATAAAAATCCAGACAGCTTGGGAAGCAGTCCTTCCACACAGCAGAACTGTAGAACTCCGGAGCTTAGAGGTTCTCTGACAACTATCGGTCCAATTTCTCAGATACAGACATAGAAACTTCTAGAGAATCCTGGTCTAGTGTCTGTTTCCTGTTTTCTAATGCTGTCCTGTTCCGTGGCTCCACAGTTCAATGTTAGAAAGATCATTTTTGAGTTTTCATCTGTTTCTCACATAAATCCTCATATGCATCTCACATCAACATTTTGTTGTAAAAGAGAACTAAATTCTCTTCTACACAGGAGGCATTAATATTTGGGAAACCTTTTGTTTAAAATTCTCTGGTTTCTCTGACATAGCTTGTATGATTTAAAAAAATTGTTTTTTATTTATATATTTATTTTTAAAAGGATTTATTTCTTTATTTTTGAGAGAGAGAGAGAGTGCTAGCAGGGATCTGGGCAAAGGGGGAGAATCTCAAGTGGCCTCCCCACTGAGCACGGAGCAGGATGTGGATGTGGGGCTGGACCCTGAGAGCAGGACCTGAGCTGAAATGAAGAGGCAGAGGCCTGATGACTGAGCTATTCAGTTGCCCCCGTATGACTTCTTTAAGGTGCTTTCCAGAGGAGCAGCTAAGAGAATAGTGGGGAAAGCATGAGCAAAGAACTAGGCTGACCCAGCTTTGTGTAAATGTGGCTCATTTCATATGGTTTGTTGAGAATCAAATATAAGCACCTCACACATAGTAGATATGAAAGAAATGCAAACTAGAGTCATTTTTAATTCACCCCTGCTTCCCTCTTTTGGGGTCAATTTATTTAGTCCATGTCCTGCATTTTGTATTTTCTGGAGAGGAAAAAATATGTATATATCATGCACTTTCTCGTCTCATTTCGCAAATCAATCGAGAACTCTTGGTAGAGAATTATCCAGGAGAAAATAACCATTCATCATAATCTTCTTGCTTAATGTTTGAGGGGGACTTTCCCAGTGGAAAGTTCTTGTTTTTCTAAGGTGGGGAAAAGTTTAACACACACACATACACACACACACATTCACATATTCCATCTTTAAGGGTCTAATCTGACAATTGGATAGAAGCTTTCACCTGCTATCAGCACACATTTGAAGCTCTCTCCAGAGATGCCCTTTACTGGACAAAGTGTGAGGAATGAAGAAGGATAAGCTGACTTCCCCCACCAGTGGGCCATGTGTAGCAAACTTTAGCAAGAGGATTAAAGAGCAGGACTGGCCTTCTGGGTCTTGATTTTAACTAAATATTTCTTCTCTAGATTGCCACCCCCTCCAAAAAAAAACGTAATGAATAAAAAACTTCTAGGAATCGTGTTACAGGATGAATGCTATCACATAATCTTAGATGGCACCGACGGTATTTCCCACTATTTAACAATGCATGTGAAAGAACTCTATTAGCTGTCCATTACATTACACAGGAGATAACAAGATAATCTCATAGAAATAGGAGATGGCTTGGCATTGAGACGGGTAAGAAATTTGGGATGTTGTTAAGAAAGATATGTGCAGCTCTTTTGGTAAGTCAGTGATGTGTGTGTGCCTGTGTGTGTGTGTGTGTGTGTGTGTGTGTGTGCGCTTACACATGTATTGGGCATGTTGGGTAGCGTAAATTGCCAGTGAGCCTATCTTGATGTGGGGGGTAGGGTAGGAAGATGGTATTCCTGAAAAATAGGAGGCAACCAAAGATGGTTTCATGAATTGCTTTGTCACCTAGTTCTGCCCTACAGATCAATAGCCTCATACTCTAATTTCTATACCCCCTCCCAACTCCATGGCTGTTCCTCCCCCTTACCAAATACTCTATATCCATCTTCCTGTGATTGTAGAAGAAAAAAGAAAAACATGTAAGAGTAGCATCTGTATTTTGATGCATCTTAAGCGCAGAAGTCATGACTTCTCACGAAGAATGACACAAAGAGATATTGAATAAGATGCCTTGAAGCTGTTTACCTTTGCTTCTAATTGGTACACTGGCCACCCAGATAATGCATCATATTCTGTCTGTAGAGTAAAACTTCCAATAAGCCCAACTTAAGTACTCGAGGACGTAATTAGGCCCTGCTAGTTTCAAGAAAGAAGTATTTGGGGCGCCTGGGTGGCTCAGTGGGTTAAAGCCTCTGCCTTCGGCTCAGGTCATGGTCTCAGTGTCCTGGGATCGAGCCCCCCCCCCATCTCTGCTCAGCAGGGAGCCTGCTTCCCCCTCTCTCTCTGCCTGCCTCTCTGCCTACTGGTGATCTCTCTCTCTGTCAAATAAATAAATAAAATCTTAAAAAAAAAAAAGCATTTGATGAAAAAAATTAAAAATAATCAAAAGGAGTAAGAAATGAAGATTTCGATTCAGACATTGTGGCACTTTGAAAGCATCCTTCTTGGCTTTTCAGAGTTTATTTTCCACTGAAGATTTTGGCCATTATGCTTCTGCTTGGTTATAGCTTAACGAAAAGGTGCCAATGAATCCACCCAAAATGGAAGGATAAGCCTGGAGTCTGAGTAGGTGACAGAAGATGGGAAAATATCTATTAAAATTTTCATTAGAATTATATCACAGCCCTCATCACAGGATTAAAGGAGCTCCTCCTGGAGGAGCTACAGCAGGCTGGCTCTTCCTGCCCTTCTTTTTTTTTTTTTTTTTTTTTTAATTTTTTAAAGATTTTATTTATCTATTTGACAGAGAAGAAGAGCATGCACAAGCAGGGGTAGCAGAGGGAGAGGGAGAAGTAGGCACTCTGTTGAGCAGGGAGCCTAATGTAGTGCTCGATCCCAGGACCCTGGGATCATGACCTCAGCCGAAGGCAGATGCTTAACCAACTGTGCCACCAGGTGCCCCCTGCCCTTCTTTTATAGGGGAGATCAGAGAGAACAGCAATGGTGGGTAGGGTCACAATAGGCCAAGCTGGTTATACTGCTATTACTTAGAAGTCCACTCTAATCCAACCATCTGGGAAGTCCATAGATAGGAAATGATGGCTAACTATACATAATGCTCCCCTTCAGAGCAATACATTCTGGAATATGATGATCTGGGCTCAAGGTTGATGTCAGAGATCTCTTGGAACAGTGCATTTGATAATGATCCTGCCCAGTGTGTGACTTAGGTCAGTGGCGCTTCATTATCTCAAACCTCTGGGGACACCGTGTATATAATGCGTAAGTGAAATTTCTAGTTATTAGAATCTTCCAAGCTTTGTTATTATGATTTTTAAGTTGTTACCTAAGTCCCTTTCTTAAGTTAATAGAATGCACTGAATATAGGTTTCCCTTATATCACCCTTATAACCCATGATCATTCTTATGAATATGAGATTAGACCTTAGGCAAATTTTGTGCTCTGGCTCTGGCTTGGGTTCTCTTTCTGCCTCTCTCTAGCCCTCTCTCTCTCATTCTCTAGTTTAATCTTCTTTTTTTCTTTGAACATAATCAGAGACGGATGGTGTAATGACACCCGAGGTCTCATTTAACTCCAAAATTCTATGATTCTCACCTTCCTGAAATTTCAGGTAAGTCAAATTCCTCCCACCATTCCTCACTACGTGTACTCTATCCCCTCTTCTCCCTTTGAAAATGCAATAAGCAGCTTGTTAAATAGAGTCCCTCAAAAGCCCAAAGGCAATACTGCCACTTTGTATGGTTTTCTCCCAAGAAAGCTGTTTAATTTGATGGTTATTGTTTGTTTGTCAAAGCCCACTGTTTATTCAGATTAATTAAAACCAATTGTTCCAGCTGCAGCATGGTAGCACTCCTTGTAATGAAAATATCTGCAATCCCAAATTCATCAACCTACATCTGATCCCATTCAAAAGTCTTTAACCTCACTCTGCAAGGTAATATAACTCAACCTGCCTCAGACCTGTGTCAGAATATAGGAAAATGGCATTCTGAACGGTGGGCCTTTTATTGCTGAAAACTCACAGCAAAAAACTCTTGGGGTCGGCCCCCCAAATTGAGACTGCTAAACGGAAGGCCCCAGATGAGGCCGAAATTACACAACAGGAAGTGAAACTGGGCTGCTAAATCTTACACTCATTGAAAATATCATCTTCTGGCAAATGATATTTTTAAAGGTGTTTTGCTGTTTTGATTATTCAGAGTCCTTAGGTGTTATGGATTAGCAGATGCTATCATTTCCCAATACATAAAAATACTTAATAAGAAATAGTATTTCTCTATTCAATGAAATAAACCTAATTTATTTTAGTTTGCAAAATCTGCTGAGGCCAAGTACTGTTTCCTGCAGTTGTTTTGCTTATCCAAAATAATCTCCACATAATTGAAAGTCCCCCAATTTAAAAGCTTAACTGATTCACATCTATAATATTAAAAATTGGTTTCCAGCACACGGAGACCTGCTGAAGGGAGAGGAGGAGAAAAGGAAAGTTATTTTCCACCTCAATGTGAAACTGAAAATGTGTCTTAAATTCTCTAAAGCAGTTCAGTCGTTGCCCACATGAACCTCACATACTCCAGAAGAACCCATTTGCCTTCACACTTACAGAGGCTCTCAAAATTCCACCTGTGAACGCGAGAGATGTGTGAAATATTTTGCTAATTAAAAGACAAATGAGCGTTTTCCACTGTGATTGCTACTGGCAACAGTCCCGTCCTTAACTGAACCCACAAAGTTACCGGGAAGACATTTCTTATTCAAAGCCAATCATGTGTCCTAAGGTCGGTTCGTTTAGCCCCGCCCCCTTTTAAAAAGCTACTTTAACTTAGTCTTTGCTTCAGTTCTCCTGCTTTTGTGTCCACCATACGTATACCAATGACTCTTCTACTGAAATGATCCAGAGGTGAAAATACCTAAACCGTGTCCATGCTAGGGCCCCTAGGAGGCAAAAATATGGAAAGCAAGACCATTAGCATGCCCCGGAGAAACTAGGAAACAGAAATGAGCCCATATACTCTGTCAGTTATGTCATTTCTTGCCTTCACATCTGTTCTTTTTTTTCTAAATGCCACTTCTAATATTGTTATACTTCCCCTGTCCTCAATCTTTAATCTTCACCTCTGACCTTCCCTTTCTAGGGCTTGGTGTTGTGTTTATAAAATCCACTAGGGAACTGATCTGCAAAAACACTGACTTTAGTAGGAAATATATACAGAATATATATTCAGCAAACTGAAAATAGGCCCTCACTTCCTCTGATTATTGTCTTTTCTTCTTTATCCTTCCAAAAAAGTGGCCTCATTCTGAGGCTTTATCTTTCTCACCAATAATTCTTCCAGGGCTTCATGGCAATAATAAATAAACAAGCAGCACTTGTCACTCTGCTGTCCCCAGGTAGGGGCCGGCCTTCCTGCCCTATAGTCTCATATGGTGTGGGGTGTTTATTATGGAGAAAACTGCTACAGGGCAGAGGATGGCAGGCAAGAACCCTTTGCGAAGCAGCACTTTAAAATAGAACGGTGAAACCAGTCGTGTTTCTTTTAAGAGGCTCCCTTTTAACTTAGGTTCTTAGTTATCTGTCAGGGGTCATCCCACCTCACTCAGCAGGGCAGATGAGCAACAAGGATCTGACCAGTTCAAGGGCAACTATTTCACACAGGCAGTTTTCTGCAAGGAAACCATCAAAGCACTTCAATTCTTTCTTAAAAACAAGACAACAGGCCCCAAATGGAGTCACTTATGCTAAGCCTCATGTCACCAAACTGAGACTCAGCTTAATTATAGTTTTGGCATCTCTCAGAGACAGAATCTTAAACTAGTCCATCAGGAATCATCTGGTCGGCACTAGTGAGGAAATCTGCCTGGTAGACCGCTGCCATCCGCTAAAGGAAGGTGACCTTGTTGCAGCCAATCCACTTTTTACTGGTATAACTTCCTTGTCCCACTCCCTTCTGCTTTCATAAAAGTCTTTCATTTTATATAGCTCCTTGGAGTTGCTTTCTATCCGCTAGATGGGATGCTGGCCGATTCATGAATTGCTCAGTAACGCCAATGAGATCTTTAAGATTTTCTCAGTTGAATTTTGTTTTTTAAGCCCCGACAGTTTCACAGATGCCCTGAGAACCATGCTGCAGAAAGCAGACTTCAATATACCTTCTGGCTTTTCAGTCAATGATGTTGGAGTTTCCATAATGATGGGGGTCTGATGGGAGTGAGGCGTGGAGAGGGATGCATGGGGCGAGGGGGAGTCGAACAGCAGCCTAAAACCCTAGGATGATTTGGTGATGGTCTTGAGTCCTAATCTGAGAATGTGAGTGCATCTTCATCCCAAATGACCCCAGCACAGTTTATAGCATCAGGCCAACATTCACAGGCATCAACCAACATGTTTAGAGAAAGGTGGAATGGGTTCTGGTCACCAGAATGTCACCCTCCACCTGCAATTGTCTTATAGTGTTTGGCTTTCCGAGAAGTAGAGCAGTGTCTCATTACCCTGTTGCTCCAGATGGGGGGAAAAAAAAGCAATGCCCACATGATAAAGGAGGACATCTACTAACATTAATCATGAATTTTACACTGTCCAAAATCCTATTCTTCCTCTTCAAGCCCTAACTATGTATAACCTATTCAGTCTCTGGGAGATTTCCTAAAATCTGGGATAAGAATGGCCAGCTGCATTGATCTAAATGCTTTCTGGTGTCAGAGGGGGAGTTTGGGCTAACAAGGAAGTCTTCTCATTGCTAATACATACTAAGAAAGTGTGCAGTGCTCAGCCTTCATCTAGCAACAGTTGATGAAACTTTTAGGAGACAATGGGGTACACATAGAAGGCCTCCAAATCCACTGGACAGGATAGTTCTGATTACAGAGTTCTGCATATGCCTAATTTAGAATCTTTCCAGATAGCTGATGGGTGGCAATGGAAACAAAGTGACAGTCACTATAGAGGCCAAACACATTCAGTAATAACATATTATACTAATAATGACAATAACAGCAATATTATTTCACATGTGTATAGGTCTAATTGGCATGCACATATTATCTGGTCTAACTCTTTCACAGCCTCATGAAAGAGCATCATTATTTGTGCCACTAAATAGATTAAAACCAGGTATCCGGAAGAAGTGGAATGGCTTGCCTATAGTCATAGAGTACTATGAAACAAGGTTCTAAATCACATCACCATATTGCCTTAACTGTAAATTCTGATTCTCTTGTTTATAAACTGTGTGATCTTCAAGTTACTTGACTTATCTGAGCTTTATATTAATGTTACGTCTAATAGTACGATTATTTTGGGGAGTAAAATAAGATAATAGCTCTAGTTTCAGGTAGATCCAATAAAATGGATGGCAGAAGACTTGACGCAGAGGTAACACAATGAGTTCTAACTTAAAACAAAATGAGCAGATGGTATTATTCTCAAATTAAAGAGTAATTAAATGAGATGCAAAGAATCTAAGGGTTTTATACAAAGTTACACAGATAGTAAGTAGATTACCAACCCGAATTAGAGACTAGAATTTCCAGCTAGTTTGGTATTCTTTTTACATCACCACTAATTATCTCTACTTAAGAGGACATTAAGTCACATGTTGTCAGTGGAAATTTACTTTGTAGAGTCAGATAGAGAATTTACTCTCTTAATACTTTGCAACCTAAATTTGTTGAATCAAGAATATTTAGGATTATTTTCCATTGTCAGATAAATAAGAATGTGACACTCGACTTTGTAAGAATAAAAAGGTAGCAGCTTTAAATTTCCAGGAGAGGAAACTTTGGGAGATCCTTTGGCAGGCAGATGTGAAGGAAGACCTCTTTTTCTTCCTTCCTTCCTTCCTTCCTTCCTTCCTTCCTTCCTTCCTTCCTTCCTTCCTTCCTTCCTTCCTTCCTTTCTTCCTTCCTTTCCTTCCTTTCCTTCCTTTCCTTCTTTCTTAGATTTTTTATTTGTTTATTTGACAGAGAGAGAGAGAGAGAGAGAGAGAGAACACAAGCAGGGGGAATGAGAAAAGGAGAAGCAGGCTTCCTGCCAAGCAGGGAGCGCAATGTGGGGCTTGATCCCAGGACCCTGGGATCATGACCTGAGCTGAAGGCAGATGCTTAACGACTGAGTCACCCAGGCACCCCGAAGGAAGACCTCTTAAAAGTCTTCAATTCTCTGTGATCAGGGCTAAGAAGATCTTCAGCCCCAGACTCTCACTTCTGTTTCTGTTTCTCTCTCAAGAAAGGCCAGGATAGGGCAGGTCATATTACAAGTAGAACATCTTAATTGTCTCCCTCAAAATAGTTGTCTGACAAAATGACTTACATTTACCCATAGATACTCATTTACTTCCCCCAGTCTAAGAAGTGTGGCAAAGACATTTCTAGAGTCTGAGGGAAATAAAACAGGACAAAGAAGTGCTTACCAAAATAAAAGTTGTTCACAAGAAAAAATATAGAAAGTCTTTTTTTTTTGGACTCTCCACAGCTTGGCTGAGTGGCATCTGGGTCAAATAGGTTGTAGTTGTGAATATTTTATCAGTTTTTGACAAGACATCTATCTCACCGTAGAATGAGGCTAGATCTTAAATCACCTTAGACAGTTTTGCTTCTTAATTAGACAATCAATATACTACCAAATGGGTGACCCAGTTATATTTGGCTCCCATGATTGTGAGATGGCTGAGATCATTGAGAATTTGATTCTGGTCCGATTAATTCTCTTGATAGTTGAATATCTCCTCAGCTGTATTGGACAATTGGGATCTGATGCAGCTCATTGATATTAATTTTAAGTGAAGCTCTAGCAAGGCAAACTCGAAATAGCATCATTTGCAGTCTGAACCCAGAATTCTGTTTAAATTGATATTTCATCTGTGCATATACACTAAGCTCAACACAATCCATTCCTTCATGAAGGCTTAAGAATTTCTACTGCCATCCAACTTCTTCAAGTTTTAGGTCTGTCAGTATGATTATCGGTCACCAAGTCCTTGGCTATGCCTCTGAGTTCTAATTAAATTTGAGGTTTTTGTCTTGAAACCAATGGAGAATAGTTAACTACTGATTATATGTTGGTTGATACAAAACAGCTAGTTTCATAATGGTTTGCAATTAAAAATTCAATATCTTATCTTCCTCAGCCAGCAATTTGGCTGGAACAAGACATACACTGTCCTGAAATATTTGGGTCGATAAGCATACTACATAGTCCACTCTATCTTCCAGAAAATGTGCCTTATTTTTTTCTTAAGAGTTGGGAGGAGGAGGTGGAAATAGGGGAGCATTCGAGAGTAAAATGTGTTAGAACTCAAAATATTAGATGATCAGCAATGTAAAATGTATCTTTTTGTTAGCAAAACGTGGATCTATATTAAATAATTGAAAGGTAAAGTGAACTATCTTAGAGAAATACAATAAAAAAGAAAATGGCTAAATATCGTGGTTCTGGTCAAATATGGTGATTTGGAAAACAAAATGCTTTGACATATATTTCACTTGCTAAGTCCCCAAAATGACAGTTAAAAAAAAAAAAAGTAGATAGGGGCGCCTGGGAGGCTGAGTTGCTTAAGCGTCCAATTCTTGATCTCAGCTCAGGTCTTGATTTCAGGGTCGTGAGTTCAAGCTCACATTGGGCTCCATGATGGGCATGGAGCTTACTTAAAAAAAAAAAAAAAGATATAAACTCAAAAACTGGAACAGAATGGGAGGGGAAATGATATTAGATAACAGATGTCATCAAAGTTCTGAAAGATGAAAAGAAGAGAAATACCTTACTTTGAAGAGTCGACCATGGTTACAGAGGAAAAAAATTATGAAATTATGAGAAGTAAACTGACTTGTCCATAGAACACTAAAAAGCCTGGATTCATTTTTTTTTTTAAAGACATTATTTACTTAAGAGAGAGAGAGCGTGCGTGCCTGCGGTGCATTCCTGTGGGGGGAGGGGCAGAGGGAGAGACGGTGAGAGAATCTCAAGCAGACTCCACACTGAGCATGGAGCCCAACAAGGGGCTCAATCTCAGGACCCTGCGATCATGACCTGAGCTAAAATCAAGAGTAGGATACTTAACCAACTGAGCCACCCAGCCACCCTGAAAATCCTGGATTCTTGAAGCTTCCAAGAATCACAGCAAATAGGAGTGAGATATAATGTGGAAAACGTGGATTGGTTTAAAATTAATTCCCACATCCTCATTTTCATGACTTTTAGCCAGATGATTATCCTTTTCCCAGCCTTTTAGAAGACAGCATATTCATTCTTTTCTGGGAAAACTGAACCAGGCAGAGCTGGGGGCACAGTGTGTCTGTCTGAGCCGCCGTCATGGCCATATAGCTTGTATGACCACACAGAGTCCCGGTCTCAGAAAGGACCCATATTTGTTTAATACTTTGCTATAATAATCTTGACTATTGAATCTTCATAATTTTTATAATTGAATCTTGACTCTTAGTATTTTTTATCTTGAATCTTAGTAATTTTTGACAAGAAGCCCACATTTTTATTGCACTGCGTCCCTTAAATGATGTAGGTGATCCTGATGTTCATGGTAGTGAGCTGTGTTGAGGCACCAGACAGAAAATATGGGCATTTCAGGAAGTAAGTGAAGTAAATCTTTAGTCTCCTGACTTTTTTATCCTGGCCAGTTTCCAGAGTAAGATTAGTGAGATATTTTACCGCCCCCCCCCCCCAATCCACTCCCACACACCAAGGCAATAGACAAGAGAAATTTTCTTAGGAGAAATGGAATAACCTTAAAGATAGAGATTTTAAGGGTTGGTGGACTTCCAGTAAGAATCAGATCTGCTATCCAATCACTCTACTCGGAAGACTTCAAGTCAGAAAGAAACTCCCTTGCTTCTAGAGTTTCTATCAGCTATTTAATGCCTTACTTTACAATTCAAATTGATAGCCAAGGATTAGCAGTTACTTAAGGAAAGATTTCAACATGTAAGAAATTAAAAGAAACTGCAGAAAAATTGATTTAACACAGGAAACAGAATAAAATTTTAAAATATAAAATCTCTTATCATTCCTTTTTTTTGAGTTAAGAGAAGAGGCTATAGCCATGAAATAAAAACAGGATGCTATAAATGGGAGTGGGGATAAGAAAACAAAAAGGAAAATAAGCTTATAAATTAAAAATACAATAATCAAAAAAGAATCAATAAAAGAATTGGAAGATAGAATAAAAAAAATACTCCCAAAAGAGAACACATAAAATAAAGCATAGGGAACTGTCCAATAAATCATACAGAAAATTTCCTATGGTAGAAGGATATGCTCATGATTGAAAGAGGTCATTGAGTGATAAAAATCCACACCAAGAGGGGAGCCTGGGTGGCTCAGTAGGATGAACGCTGGGCTCTTGATTGTGGCTCAGGTTGTGATCTTAGGGTCCTGGGATCCAGCCCCCTGTTGGGCTTTGTGCTCAGTTCAGAGTCTGCCTGTCCCTCTCCTTCTGCTCCTCCTCATGCTGTTACTTTCTCTCTCCAAAATAAATAAATAAATCTTAAAAAAAAAAAAAAATCCACACCAAGACCCTCACCCTCTCATCACACCCCACTGCAATACCAAAAGGTAAATGGAGTTTATAAAGGATGAGTAGTAGCAATAGCATTGGACTTGTAGCCATGACATACCAGGAGACTACAGAGTTGCACCTTCAAAATGTTGACTGGAAATGATTTCCAAATCTGAATTCTTTACCCCACCAGCCATCACTGTTGGCATCAGTTATAAATGATAAATTTCCATATATAGAAGGACTCAGAAAATGTACTTTCAAGCCCTCTTTTTTAGGCAGCTACTAGCTTATGTACTTAGTTAGCTACACAAAAGGACAAAGGATGGGACTTAGGATCTAGGACACAGGGAATCTCAACCGGATGCGAGGTGAAAGATAGATCCACAGCTACTGAGAAAACAAACAGGTTAGATTGAAGCAATAAGTTGAAGAACTGCAAGAGAGATGAACTCCAGGGAAAAAAATAAATGGGCACAGAGGGTGTGTGAAAATATTGCGCATTTGAGCAAAAATATTTGCAGGCCTTTGACAGCTCTCTCAGAACATTTAAAGAGAAAACAAAGAAAACATTAGTAACAGAACATAGAAAGTCAAGGGGAAAAATGGCCACTACTTGTCAAAGGAAAAACAAAAAGAAATATAAGAAGGAAAATGTAATCACGTACACTCTTTGTAGTACAACGTGCAAATAATTATAATAATGCATAACCCAATAGTAATATAATTGTGTTGGGATTGGTTCAGTAGTGGTGGTGGGGAAAAGGATTGTATAAAGTATAGGGGTATTTTAGGAATAGAACTAAAAATCCTTAGCTATTTCAACCAGAAGAAAACAAATAAATATAAAATTGAAAAAAAACAAAACAGAAAAAAATAATTTACAATGATGGGAGAGTATAATGGAATAAAATTAAAAAGGATATTTTTTACTACAGATAAATCACACCTTGATAAATAATGAGATCAACATAAAACAAGTTAAGTGATAGAAAAAGTTTTGTTTCATTCACTAAGGGAGATCCTCTAAAGTGTACAGAGAAATAGTTGATGATAGGGCGAGGTTTCTTTAAGAATTTTAAAAATGTGGGCTCTCTGTCTTATCATTATCATTTTTATCTGTTACATGGTTTCTAAATGGCCCTAAAAGAAGATGCGGCATCTCTATTCAGGATAGTATTCAGATACATGGCTACAATGTTCTCTTGCTCCCACAGTTGACCCCATCAACATGAAGAGAATGAAACAGAAAGAGAGCTCTTCTCTGCATTTTTTATCCTTTCCTTGTCCTCTTGCTTAATGGCTGTTTTATTCCCATAAGGGTAAAATGAAAGCTTCCAAAATGCTGAGAATATTCAAAGACTTTCTCAGGAAGGGTCAATTCATTAAACAAGAGTTGCTGCATGTGAAAATTGAACACATTAAGTCTGATAGGTACACTTCAAAAAGAAAGATATTCATGTTTCCAAAAGTCTGTAAGGTACACATTTGCAGCATTTTGTGTTATAGTGAAAGACTAAGGAGAAGATTGTTTAAAATACTGTCCATACTGCTATACTCTCCATCACTGAAAATAATGAGAGAGAAACAGGTAAGCTGCTGTGGGATGATGTTTAAGACATACTGCTAAGCTAAACAAAAAATAAAATAAACAACCAAACCAAGAACACATGACATTGCAGAACTGTGTGTGGGGTATACTTATCCCTGCATGAACTGGTTAAGGAGCCATAACTTTGGTTGCTTTCGGATAGAGGCTCGGAGACTTGAGTGTTAGCATGAAGGACCAGATTTATCTCTTATCTATATATCTATCCATCTAATCTCTATCTATCCATCTATCTGTCTGTCTGTCTATCTTGCTCGGTCAAGTCTAATTATGCCAAACCATTAGATGAGCTTTCCTTGGGGTCAGTGAAAACTTTCTGTACATGGGAAAGCCTTATGTAACTCAGAGTGGCCAAAAAAAAAAAAAAAAAAAAGCTACAGCTATTCCCATCCACCTTGGAAAAAAAACACAAGATTGCTCATAGGTTATTATTTATTTGGATTCCCACTGGGTTAGTCTAAATCCCACAACTTCCTAAGGCATATGTGGGCTACAACTCTCAATTTTAACAATCCTTAATATTTTCAATGGATTTAGCATAGGGTCCAAAACAGGACTGTCCACAGGACCAGATTTATTTTTTATCATTTATATTCATGTTATTTTCTATTTTTATAATGGGAAAATAATAATTTGTAGAAAGTCAGTAATGTACAACTGATGCATTATATTAGTTCAAGCCATCAGCAACTCCCACCTTAGTTTTAGAACTTTCACTCCAGCTTTGATCCAGGAATAAGGGTGAAATTGGGGCATTTGCTATTAAGTAACTACACATAGTACCAGCAGAGAACTGACCTCTGTGTTCCAGAGCAGAAATATATAACATGAAGACAGTGTGGGGGTGAAGAAGAAAGAGAGTTAATCACGTCGCCGGGCAAAGGAGGCTGTGGCAGGCTGATGCCTCCAAAATAGCAAGCCCGCCTTGGGTGAGAGGCTGAGGGGCTTTATAGGCAAATGCAGGACCTGGGTATTTTCCGCAGGAATCTGCTATGTGCTCCCCAGCCAGGGTGGTCCTGCCCTCAGCGTGGTCTCCAGGCACCGGCCATCTCAGTCTCGTTACTAAGTGTCTGTTGAGGTCAGCGGGATATCAACATGGATACTTGGTTCCTGGAACAAAGGATTCTACAGAAGATAATCGAAGGCGGGGTGGGCTTCCAGAATGAGGAAGAGAAAAATGTGTTCAGTTTAAACTCCAGCCTTGATGAGCCACTAGTGTGTCTTTCTTCATGTCCATCCTTCTTTAGGTTTCTATAGCAGTTTCAATGGCCTTTAGGTCAGGAGTTTTAATCCCATTTTCCCACATAAAATCTGAATATAGTTCCCGTTATTTCAGTCGTGTGACATATAAAATGGGGATAATAGTGATCTTTTCTCCTCCCTCATAGTTTGGTGCAATAGGAAATGCAGTCAGGTCGAGGAAAAGGTTTTGTGCCCCAGAAAGTACCATAGAACAAATCATTGTTTTGTAGAAAACTGGCTTTTCCAACTTGACGTGCACTGTTTCTAGCGTGAATAACAACTAAAAGAATCACTAACATCTCCAGCACTTATGAGCCCACATGTGCTATTTTGAGGGTTTTACGTGGATGAACGTGTGACTCACAAAAACCAGTATCTGTGTATGATTGTTGTCCCTTTTATGGATAAAGATGCTCAGGTATGGAGAGGTTAAGTAACTTGCCTAAAGTCACACAGTTACTGAGTGGTGGTGCTGGGATTCATAGGCACAAAATCAGCCACCGTTTCCAGCATTTGAAAAGCCAGGCTCTAAATGAATTCAGCTAAAAAAAAACTGATGGGGGGCCTTTCAGTGCCTTGTAGTGGAAGAAAGTTTGTTTTGTTTCTTGAATTAACTGAGGTTTTGCCATTCTTCCTTGCCAGTTTTCTAAAATTTCTGCTCTAATTTATCTTTAACATTATTTCTCCTCACCACCACCCCGGGCGCCTACAACCTTTTGGAAATAAATCACAAAATTACAAATGTGGAAGGAGAGTGTAACTGACTCTGAAACTGCCAGTGTCTATTTTTGTTCTACTGCAGCTCCTGCAGATGGTTTTAGGATTGACTCTGGTAAATTAACCTGAATCACAAACTCCCCACATGGCTGAGCTAGAAAGGACCAGTGTTCTTTCATCAGTATTCCATCAAAGTAAAAATGACAATTTGTATCACAAAGTATAAAATTAAAAATGGAATCTTAAAAAATTAAACAGCAGGTGGATTCTCTAAGGTGCGTTCTGAGCCTGAAGGCAGTGCCTTAAAGATGTTGAGGGGATGGAGTTGGCAGTGGTAGGGATTGGACAGCTTTCCTTCTTTCCTTGATTCTGCTTTTGGAAGAGTTATTATCTGGATACATTTGTCAAATCTGTACAGGGGTATGAATGGAGGAGATGATCTCTAAAACCTTTTTGAGCTTACTTTTCATTGATTTCTTTAAGTAGTGTTATTTTGTGGCCCTACATGATTTCTATCAGTGTTTGCAGGGAGAGGGTGGCTAGAAATGGAAGTGGTAGAACATCAGTGGCACTGCTGGGGGAGAAATGCTTTGTCCTTAGCCTGAAGAAGGCTTACAAAAAGATACTTCATTCCATGCTTCTCAGGTCAAGGGCACCAAGAAGAGGGAGGCAAGCTCACAGCTCATTCCTGAAATGAATTCCGTTTCTGAGCCCCTCAGCCTGCATTTGTATGACATTTCATGTTTTTGCCACTTATAGGCATATGCACTTTAAAATTATATTCTGGGATGCTTCAGTGACTTCTAGTAGAAGAATGCAAATAAATGTAGATTTCTGTTATTATCAGCTTCATCAAAGCAAACAGGCAGAAGCAAGAACATTATTAGAGTTTGATAAGAGTGTATATTTGAATGATTTCCCCAGAGGACTAGGGGAAAATTCATCTTGTTCATTTCCTTTGTAGAGGAGCATCAATTGTTTCTTGTGGGATTACCTGCATACACCATTTGTCAGCCCCACCCTCAAGCCCCCTCCAGGTTTTTTTTCTTTTTTTTTTCCCCCTACAAGAGCTGGTCTTTTGATTTCTGAAATGTAATTTAAATAAATGGTCGACTTGAATCAAGACATTCAGGCAGAAGCAGGTGAGAAAAGGCATGAATAACATAATAGAGCATTGGGAGAGCATTCATTTCAGAAGGCAATATTTATATCACAGAAAAATAAAGGAAAACTCAGAGTGCTAGTTCTCCAATTAGGACTAAATGAAAAGAGGGAACCATGGGGCTTCCTGTTGGATTTCTAGTCTGTACCGTATCAGTTACCCTTCAATATAGTTTGACGTATCTCTGACATTTTTCATTTAAATAAATCCAGATTTCTTTGCAAGCTGGGGCCTGTGTGTAGCTCAGTATACCACAATTCCTTGACAAACAGAATGCTCCTAATAAACTAATAACGATGGACTCCTAATCTCTCCAGGGTCAAAACTGGAAATAGTCATTTGGTAGCAGGCCAGTATGTGTGATTATGTTTATTCTAAACATCTTATTATTCATTTCAGAAAAAAATATATCTCTTACTTTGCTGAGAAGTAAAATATTCAATCAGATGATTACCTCCAAAACTGTATAAAACACTGTATAATTCTTAAGTGCCTTTTATTCTAGAACAAAATGTCTAAAAGTGCTAGGAGTTAGTTGGACAGTCAGGGAGTCAGCGCCAGGGTCCCCAACAAGAAAATACGGAGTCAGGACAGCTAAAATAAAACATCGCGGACACCCTACTTTTCAGCTTAGACAAGACCTCACTGACATTCTGCTTTGTAGCCTTTGTAGAAATGAGTTCTGCCAAATGTCCTAGATGTCCTAAAATAAGACAGTTAACTACAAAAACATTTGTCAATATCGTAGGCCAGGGGCAGTTGCCAGCAAAAAAAAAACAAACAAAAAATAAAAAAAAGGACCATTAGCACGTGGACATTAACTTCATAGGTAGACAGATACATGACCAAAGCCCCAATTGGCATGACTCAGCACACCCTGATTGCTTAAGATAATCCCACAAAAGAGCTCATGAAATTCCCTAAACTTAGAAACTCTGGGGGCAACCCTCTAGGGCCCCCCTCCCTGTTTGGGTGCTTTGTATTATTTATTGCTCAGTAAACTTTGCTGTGCTGCCCATTGCTCTTCCTCTGGTCAACTTTGTCATTCTTTGAAGCGGCTTGACCAAGAACTTGGGCACGAAGGGGACAAAAATCCTGTAACAAAATAAAACAAACTGTATTTAGATAAGGAGATTTCAGGAGAAATTCCGTAACAGGTGGGAAGCTTTAGACTGATTTCTCTGCCTTGACCTATCAACTAACTACCTTGGGAAGTTTTGAAATAATATTTTAATACTGGTTTTCATTAATGCTGGATTAGACTCATCAAGTCATTGTGAAAAGATTACTGGATGGGATGTAGGAGCTCGAACGCTGATTTTAGCTCTGTAGTCCACGAGCTGGGCAAACGGGGTTGTCACAGACCCTTAGCACAGAAAGGAGCCTTCAGGAGAGCTCATTCCCTCGGGCGGTGGACCTCAGCTTGCATTTCTATCAGAATCACCTTGGAGGGTTTGTTGAAACGGATTGCTGGTCTCCACCTCCAGCGTTTCTGATTTAGTATATCTGGGGCGGGGGTGAAAATTTACATTTCCAATGAGTTTCCAGGTGAAACCACTGCTGCCCACCTGGCCATGTCCTTGAAGAGCCGCCGCCTACGGGGAAGAGACCACGTTCTTCTCTGGCGAGCTCTCTGCTTCCTTCACATTCCTGGGCCCTCTCTGAGGTTCTCTCTGAGGGCTGCACCACTGCGGGAGACCCCGCTGAGAACAAGGATAACAGGGGCCCAGCTCCTTCCTTCCTTTCCTTCTAAGGGAGCCTCAAAGTCCCTGGAGGAGCCACGTTAAAGGGCTCTCAAGGGCTCCACGGAAGATCAGCGCTCAGAGTAAAGGGGCCTGGCAGTCCCACAGCGGAGTGTTTGCCTCTGGCGCTTCACACGGTTCCCGCCCTCCCTTCGGCCTCCCGTGGAAGGCTCTCTGCTCAGACCTCCTCGCCTGGGACTTGGTGAGTCACAGGTCTTACTATTTGGGCGACAACACCTTTATTCTCGGGGCAGTTTCGCCAGTTCTCTGTAAAGGGCTTTTGCAAAGCTTATTTTCTCAAGCTCTGGAGGAAGAGAACAGCTAGTTGAAATGCTCCTGGGCAAAGAAAGGGTAAATCTCTGTTGGGGGGTGGGGAGGAAAGAGGGAAACAATGTGCCTCCTTAGCGATGCAAGAAGAGCCGTAGCTTGCTTCTTCAATAATTTAAGCTAATCGTTGAGCCCATAAAGTATTGTGGAGAATGGTTTGCCAATGAATGTGCTGTGTACACTCCCCTGTGGAAAGGGAGCAGAATAATTAAGGGATAGATCCACAGACCTGGCCCCTGCAGGCCCTTCCCCCCAGGGCATCTTGCTTTCTCTAACCACCATCCTAGGTGGTTTTTACTAGAATCTTCACCACACTGAAAACAACTAATAAACATGATTTATCCTGACTCCAGACTCTGCTTTCTTAAGCCCCGCCCCCCCGTTTTAGGGACTTCCTGGGGCTCCAGAATGTATGTGGCTTCAAGCCCAACCCCTGTCGCCTGGTTTTCTTCCCGCTGTTGTCTTGATAAAGCCTCTACGTTAGCCTGGCCGACTTCTTCCCTGAACCCCAAGTGGGCTGCTGCATGCTTCTTGACTCAAAGCATTTGTACGTGCTCTTCGTGCCCTCCGAAATACCTTCCTGAACCTTCCTGGTTTCTCTGTCCTCCCTCCTCTCTCACAACTCCCCATCCAGGCCGGTGTCATCTACTCCGTGAAGTCTTGCTTGCGGCTGTGACCCGCTGACCTGAGTTTGTTCTTTGCTAGACACTGTGTGGCTGCTGCCAGCACTGCATATTTGTCTCAGAGCTTGTTGAGTGGGTTAGACTTGTCTCCTTCTTGTAAAAGGAGTCTGTGGGACAGGATTTTATCTTGTACGTCTTTTGTAGTTTAAGAGTTTTGTTGTGTTGTTTGTCTTTTGGTAAATGCCCGATAAACATTGACCATTGGTTGACTCCTTTGCCTCCATACTCCTGTAGTCCTGCCAATGTTTCTGCATGCCCACGATGCACAGTAAATACGGTCATAACGGGGGCCCTTGCTCTAGCTGTTAGCCCATGAGTAGTCAGGATACCTATTATCTTCCCATCCCACTCACCAGCCCTTTTATTTAAAACCTTAAAAGGTCCAGAGAGGTAAGGGAAACTGCACAAAGGAACAGAGCTATTCGTCGGTGGATGTGTGATTCCAAACTCAGGCACATCTAACTTTACAAGAGAGTTCCTTCCTCAAGACCACCCCAGTACTGGATGACTGGGGCAAGAGGTGCCGCAGTAAGGAGAATGGCCTTGCCCAATGCCACACTGAAGCCATTTATTGAAGAAATACACAAAAATGTATACCGTTTCCTTGTTCTCATATATAGTTATGTTACACCTAGATAATAAAAAGTATAAAATCACTCCCTCCTGCATTTGTGTCGGTGAACTCCAATCTTAAGGCAGAGGGCCCAACTTCTCTGTTGACTTTGGTGGTTGTTTTTTTTTTCCAACCTCCAAGTCTGTCATGTAGGATATGAGACCTGTGAGGTGATGATAGTTTAGATCTTTTCAGTGGCCGAAATGAATCTATTTTAATGAACAGGGGTTTTATAATGTCTGATGTTACCTAAGTCTCCATGGGAGAAACTGCCTGAAACATTCTGCCTGATGCTCCCATGGGAGCCAGGGCCTTATGATTATGTATAAGAAGTTCCTACAACTCCTTTAACTAATAACATTTTAATTTAATGCATTTTATATTTCCATATTTATTGTGCTCCCATAGTGTTTTATGAGGAGAGTGAATGTGGAAACCGATGTAGCTGGCATTTAGTGTGTATGCACAGTGTACTTTCCTCAAGAGGTTCTCCTGCTGAGCATAAATGTAAAATAAATACAAATAAATTAAACTCTTTGATAGGCCTCCAGAGTGCCCCATCCTAACTGATCCAGTCATCCCCTTCTCGCCACTTGAAGAATTCTCCGCAGAAACAAATAAACTGTTTAGAACCAAATCCCCTTACGAAATTGGGTTTCCTCTTTCAAGCTTATGTGGCAAGCCAGGTTGCTTGTCAGATACCCAGCAAGATGATTCCAGTTTGGCTGCTCTCTAGCTGATGAAGAGTCTTTGCTTGGAAGAAGGGAGAGCAAGAAGGGAATGAGAGTCCAGTCTGTCCATCTTACAACAGGCATCAGGAAAAATCTGGTTTGCCAAGAGAAGACTTCGGATCTTGGACACACCCATGCAGGGATTGGGAGAAGATGCTCACTTTCCAGAGAATCTGTGAGGCTGGAGGATACACTAAGGGAGAGGCTGCAAATTCCCCAACCCAATTTCAGTTTCTGAGTACCTAAGGCAATGATAAGAAATGGATACTTTGCACCAATTAAACTGCAATTGAACTGTGCTTTCTAGTCACTGCATGTCATAAGTTTATATTCACTGCACCTTCTGATTTTTGTCTTCTTCAGAATTAAAATACATGCTCTTTTTCATTTTCAGAATGCGGATAACTCTGGAAAAGAAAGAAAGATCATCTCGTCCTTCTCCTTCATTGAGAATCCTTTCTTGCTATGATCCAGAGAGAAAAGGGTAAGCTTTTTTTTTTTTTTTCCCAGTTAAAACATATTCAAAATAATTTTTAGACATTGAAATTAAAACATTTTGGGAGTTGAAGCTCCTCATTCTAGATAAACAAAAAAGTAATTTGGAAGCAAGTGAGAATATCAATTGATATCCATATAAACAGAACAAAGTACTCCCCATTCCCCAAAATCTTCAGTATGTAGAACAGATTTAGATGGTATATACGCAGCAGGTAGATCTTTAGAGAATAATGGAGAGAAATAGAGAATCCAGCTTCAAAGTTCTCCATGAGACAAGAATAAATCTCAGCCTCTAATTCCTTCTACGGTGTCTTGGAGCCAAATCCATAGCCTTCATGCCCAGCAGCATTAAGGAGAAGGAAAGTTGCTCTTCCAGAGTGGTCTAGAATGACCTAGTCAGGGGCTTCGTGACTTTCCAGATTTCTGCTGTCCTACAATTCTATTAACTTACATCTTTAACATTTTGCATATTAATTATCAGATCCTATGGTGGCATATTCTAAGCATGAAACAAGGAAAAGGGAAAATGGAAACTAATGTAAATTGCCTGCTGTGTTCCAGGATCTGCGTTATTATATCTTGTTTTATTTCCTGTAAAACAATAAGCATCGTCCTGTAATCCGTTTTTCATAGTTGAGGAGTCTAAAGCTCTAAGAAGTTAAGTAGCTATGTGTGTCAGTGGTGAAGGTGGGGCTGAAGCCAAGAATGTGTGACTGTGTGTTCTCTCTGCCTCACCACGTGGCACCCGGAGATTGGAGATGAAAGGAGGTGTGCCCCAGAATGTCAAGGGGGAGGTAGAACTTCAGTGGGACTTGAAAGAAAAGTGATAGATAGGCAATTCGAAAGCCAGGGAGTGCCAC
Organism: Potos flavus; assembly: GCA_028534135.1. Taxonomy (NCBI): domain Eukaryota; kingdom Metazoa; phylum Chordata; class Mammalia; order Carnivora; family Procyonidae; genus Potos; species Potos flavus. Next base: position 20,490,701 of record CM052894.1, on the reverse strand, counting down.
ATAATAAGGGAAAGGATGTTTGCAAATTCATAGCTGTAAAATGAACTAAGAAAGTGAGTAAACCAGTTGAGTTGGAGGAGAAATGTCATAGGAAGCATAGGGTAAGAGAGACTACAGACAGATCATGCTTTAATCGTTCATTTTTGCAGGGCTCAAAAATATGTCACCTCTGTCTTTTCTCAAGGTTGGTGTCACTAAAGGAAGTCAAATCTGTGCTCAGCTTGTAGAGCAACTTTGGATAAGGAGTCTCTGAAGAGATGATATTTAGATAAAACCTGAGAGGAAGCTAAGAGCAGCCTGGGGTGCTAATGTGTTGATGAGGGAGGAAAGGTTAGCATGTTCCAGAGAATAAGATGAAGGCTGCTGGAGCACAGTGGGTTGCATGGCAAGTGGCACAAAGACCCAGGGGAAGGGTCACGTTCAGCCTCATGGGCTATGGTAAGAAATCTAATTATGTATGAAGTTTAAGGGGAAGCAACTGCGGGTTTATAAGCAGCGAAATAAAATGGTCCACTCTGGTATACCTGAAAAGAATGTAATATCGTGCACCAACTATGCTCAAATAAAAAAATAAAATAAAAATAACCCACTCTGGTGGTGGGGTGAAAAGTTTGAAGGAGAGTGTAAGTCCCCTCTAGACAATTGGAGTAATCCTGGCCAGAGATCATGGAGTTCTGAATGAAGGTGGTGGAAGTGAGGAAGGAGAGACGTGTGTAGGGTTTGAGGCATGTCCTGAGGACGGATTTGTCAGCCATTGTTGTAAACAGATTTTGGCAGGAAGGTAGAAGACCCATCAGGAAAGGATTTCTGGCTGGAGAAACTCAGAGGTTCAGCTTATGATATATTATGTCGAAGAGACTGTGAGTCATTTAAGAGATGTTGTTGGATATTTTTCCAGCTTGAACAGGATCTCCAAGGTTTCCTAGCTGGTTTTGTCCTTAGACTGACAGAGATCAAGATAGAAGTAGGGTTGCCCAATAAAATACAGGAAATCCAGTTATGTTGAATTTTAGATAAACGATGAATATTTGGGGGGGGCACTTTTTTATTGTTTGAGACATACTTTCATAGAAATTTATCAATAGGGGCACCTGGGTGGCTCAGTCGGTTAAGCATCTGCCTTCTGCTCAGATCATGATCCCAGGGTCCTGGGATTGAGTCCCGAATCGGGCTCCCTGCTCAGCGGGGAACCTGCTTCTCCCTCTGCCTGCTGCTCCCCCTGCATGTGCTCTCTCTCTGTCTCCAACAAATAAATAAATAAAATCTTTTAAAAAAATTATCAATAGCTTATCTGAAATTCAGTTGGGTGTCCTGTTTTTTCATGTGCTAAATCTGGCAACCCTATATATGAACTTCACTGTTCTTCATCCCTGTTCCCCTACCTACCTCGGTTTCCAACTCAGTGCTCTTGTCCTTCCTTCTTTTCAGAGGGAGAGAAGGCTTCCATTTTCTTTGGCAAGCCTAATTCTATTATCTGCGGTACCTGCTCCTGGGCTCTGATGTCACAATTATCTTTTTTTCTCCTTTGTGGTTATTTCAAAGCATTTTACAACAGTGTGTGTGTGTGTGTGTTCTTTCTGCCTTATGTTGGCTGATCTGTAGTTTTAATCACTTCCTCTTTTCTCACACGTTCACTGCCAAAATAATTTTCAAATGCCTTATTCACTTTTATGTCTTCTCTGAGCTTCAGGTAGTGAGTCAGACCTATTAATAAACACTACTCTCCACTTCTCTCCCTGTTTAGTAAGAGAAGGCTGGCAGCCTAACAACGAACAATGCCTTCAATTTTTATAGTGTTTTTATTAATTTCAAAGTATTCTTCCTTTATGAGGTTGCTTTATTCAGCATTCCAACTATGAAATATAAAATTGTGCTTTAGTAGAGTGGGAGGAAAACGGAGGACCAACTAAATCATCTAAATCATTCATCTCATAGAGGAATGGGAAATCGATGTCTGGAGAGTGACCTACAGGGTACAACTCATCAGTATCTAAGTTGGAATTCGAATCCAAGGCTCTTTCCCCAGACAATCTAAAGCCAGATAAGTATAGGACCAGGAAATAGAGACCAAAGGTCAAGTCAAGTATAGTGAATATGTACAGTAGGATCCCACTAGTAACCCAGTCTGACTGCCGCAGGTTAGGCCCATTGGATGAACATGAGATCCTTTGTATCCATTTATTCCACAAAACCTTTCGTGGGTTTGTCTTCTCTCTTTTATGGGGCAAATTTCCACTTGGAGGTCAATGTCTTCCCCTGCAATTGTGTGGCTAGCTCTATTCTTGAGGTCACGTCATCAATACCATCTGTTATTTCTGGATACTGAGAAGACTGGATGCTCAACAGGGCACCCTGCCTTCCCTCCAGCTCCATTTCTCTCCATACCCTTGCATGGCCTAAATAGTCAACTCACATTGGTTTCCTGAGTAGACATTCCCCATCTTGAGGTGGGGCGGGGGGCAGAGGGATAAGAGAAAGGCATTCCAGGATGCCTGGGTGGCTCAGTTGGTTAAGTGGCTGCCTTCGGCTCAGGTCATGATCCCAAGGTCCTAGGATCAAGTCCCACATCTGACTCCTTGCTCAGCAGGGAGCGTGCTTCACCCTCTGCCTCTGCTTCCCCTGCTTGTGCTCGCTCTCTCTCTTTCTGACAAATAAACTATTAAGAAGAAAGAGAGAAAGAAAAGAAAGGCATTCCTTTCTTTTCTATCTGGAAAGTTCCAGCACTCTTTTCCTTGGGAAGGTTCTCCTAATCTCTTGGGAAAAAGTTAAATTCTCCATCTCTATTCCCCTGTCATTGGGTTTACAGTTTTTGCAAAGACAATTTTAAAGCACCTGTACCACATGAATAAAAATGTGCAAAAGTCCAAAAGCTATAGTTTGAAAGAAAACATCCATATAACATTAACAACGTTAAAAGACAAGGACCATGTTTGGAAAAAATTTTTTGTCATAAATGTAATATGCAAAAGATAAATATATATAATAATCCCTACAAGTCAATAAGACAAAAATTAAACAAACCACAAAGAAATTTGATATAAAATAGGCAATTCACAAAATGGCAAATCCAAATAGATAGTAAGAGAAATGAAAATGATCCCAATAATGAAATAGAATTGCATTCATTTGGCAAAAATTAATAAGTTTAATATCAAGTGTTGATACGCCTGTAGGAAACCAGGAACTCTACCCCTACATTGGTGCCTATACATAGCCATTGTGGAAACCAAATGCCATAATCTATCAATATTTTAAATGAGCGTACTCTTTAACAAGCTCACTTTGACGTATCTGTAATTCCAAAGAAATAAACCATACATTTACACAAGGTAGTATGCATAAAGACACAGCCAAAAATTTAGAAACAGCTTAAATGTTCACCAATAAGATAATGGTAAGATAAACAATAGTATATTGGGATAAGTAACAGTTAAATAAAATGAGATAGATTTATATCCTGACATGGAAAGTTCTCCAAGTGAGAGATTTTCACTCCAAGCATTGAATGAAAAAAAGAAGAAAAAAACAAAAAGAAATACGCAGATTGAAATGTAAAGATCCTATCATTTATGTGAAACTGGTCAAGCCCAAACAAACGAAAACAAATGAAACAAACTGTGTATTTTGATAGATCCATATATTACATAAGTGATATTAAAACTGAAATGTTTAGGGGCACCTGGAGGGCTCATTCAGCTAAGCATCTGACTTTGGCTCAGGGCATGATCTCAGTGTTTTGGGAGGAAATTCCGCTTAGGGCTGCACACTCAGTGTGGAGTCTGCTTGGTATTCTTTCTCTCTCTCCCTCTGCCCCTCCCCCCAGCTTGTGCACACAGTTTTCTCTCTCTCTCAGTTAAATAAGATCTTTAAAAAAAACCCAAAAAACTAAAACGTTTACAAGCATAGTACCAAACTCAGAATGGGTAACTCTGTAGAAAGATTGGGATTGATATAGGCAATCAAGGAGAAATTTAGCTTTATTACTAGATTTTCATTTTTTTCCACAGTGAGAACAACTCATTTCTAATATGTAAATTTAAAATAAATCATTTCAAAAGTGGAAGTCCTGCTCCTCATCCTAGAATCCCACTCAATCCCCAGAAATATGTAAAAATCTGCAAGTATAATTTTAGCTTTGCTTATTTCTCCTTACATTTCTATTACTGTTTGCTTTCTATATTTTAAATCCATATTGTGAGGTGCAAAAAAACTCGTTTTCTCATCTTTTTGGCAAATTCAATTTTTATCAAATGGGATATCTCTCTTTGTTCCATTTCATATTTTTACCTAAAATTCTATTTTATTTGATATTAATAATTCTGTGTTTGTTTTTTGTTGTTTAAATTTGCCTCATCAGTTTTTATCCCTTCTCTGATTTTAACCTTTTTTCTGCCATTTTTTATGTCATCTACAACTAGTGTGCATCTGATTTAATTTAGAAATTTTACTTAATCTAGGAGTAAGTCAGTTTTACTCAGTTTTAATCTGCCCTTTTATTGTGATCACTTTTCTATGATTGAGTTAATTCTTGCAATCATTTTTCCCGTTTGTGTTCTTAGTGTTTGTTTCCTTTTTCCTAACCTGCCATATGCTGAATTGATTACGACTTTTAAAGTTTATTTTTTCTTTATTATTATTTTTCAAGTTGTAAATTCTGTGTGGTGGTTCTGAAACGTTAGAGAGCTTCACAGTTACCTGGAAGGTTTGTTTAAACAGTGGCTGCTGGGTCCCACTTTCAGAGTTTCTGATTCATTAGTTCTGGGATCGGCCCCATAATTTGCATTATCAATAATAATAACAATAATTTATATTAATAATAATTATATATTAATATTATTAATAATTATTATGTTATGTATTTATATTTTATCTATTTATTTATATAATATGTAATATATCATGTATTATAATATATAAATAATAATAAATGTTAATAGGTGATAATGATGTTGCAGAACACTTTGCAGAACACTTTGAGAACCATCGCTTTAGTGGGTACTCTTAAATTTTTAATACAAAATCACTTTATGTTTCCTATAAACATCTATGTTTAATCAATATTTTTCCCTTCCCTGCAAAATGGTAAGAATCTTATCACTGTCCCTCTACCCCTTTTCCAGGACGTTGGTAACATATAAAATGTTACTGATAGAATCCGTATAATATTTTTATATGAGGCAACACAACCAAATCTTTCTTGAATTAGAAGTTTTACTTCTTTGCTCACCAGTATTTCCTGTATCACAAGGTGTAATAATACAGAAGTATTAGTGATACAAGGATACATGAGTTTTTTTTTCTTTTTTAGATTGTTTTTTTTTTTAATTTGTTGCTGTATATCTTGATATTTTTTTTTTAACGGGTTCAAGGGTGGTAAGCAGGTTTTTGCATTGTCTTAGTACACCTACTATGTTTTAATTATTTTAAAAGTAAAGTTTACATTTTAGAGCATTTTTAGATTTGCAGAAAAATCATGAACATAATACAGTTTCCATATATCCTGCACTGTTTCCCTTATTATTAACAGCTTACATTAATACGATACATTTGTTACAATCAATGAACTGATATGGATACATTATTAATAACTAAACTCCATATTTATTCAGATTTCTTTAGTTTTTAGCCAAGGTCCTTTCGCTATTCTGGAATCCTATCTGGGGTACTGCTTTATATTTTCTAATCACCATGTTTCTTTAGGTTCCTCTTGGCTGGGACAATTTCTCAGACTTTCCCTGATTTTGGTGACATTGATAGTTTTTTGTTTTTTGTTTTTTTAAGATTTTATTTATTTATTTGACAGCACGTGAGAGAGAACACAAGCAGGGGAAGCAGGAGAGAAGCAGGCTCCCTGCTGAGCAAGGAGCCCTACAAGGGACTAGATTCCAGGACTCTGGGATCATGACCTAAGCCAAAGTCAGATGCTTAAACAACTGTGCCACCCAGGCGACATTGACAGTTTTGAGGAGTATAGTCAAATATGTTGTAGGATGTCCCTCTATTGAAATTTGTCTGATATTATTCTCATGATTAAGCTAGGATTATAGATTTTGGGGAGGAAGACTGCAGAGGTAAAGTGTGATTCTTATCACAATGTATCAAGAGTTCATGCTATCAAGGTAACTTACTGAAACAAGTGAGAATGACCTTGATCACTGGCTGCAGTGGTGTATGTTTGTCAAGTTTCTCCATTTGTAAAATTACTCTCTCCACTGTCCTTGAATAATGTGCTCTTTGGAAGGAAGTCACCATTTACAGCCCTCACTTAAAGAATAGGAAATTATGTTCCACATCCTTGAGGATGGAGTAGCTGTATAAATTATTTGGGATTTTTCTGCACACAAGATGTGTCTCTTCTCCCTGTTTATTTATTCACCCAATCATTTATTTTATAAATATGGACTCATGGATATTTATTTTATATGTCAGTTTATAATCCGATAATGTGCTATTTACTTATTTTTGCTCAAATTTTTCAGCTTTGTTTATCTTTTTCTTAGCATTGCCTTACTTTCTGACACTACTTTCAGGTTTATTGGAAGTTTTTTCATTTGGAGCTCCTGTGTCCTTTGACACATTCCCATCATTTAAAAAATATTTTTCCTGGCGCTGCCTTACTTTCTGATGCTACAAGATGCTCCAGGCTCATTTTGTAAATGTACTGCTTCAGACCTATATTCAGCCATTTCTCCCAGGAGCCCTACTTCCTTTTATTTGAGAATGGTATTAGAAACCAAGATCTGGGGCAAGGTTTGTTCATTGCTACTGGGGTCTCCTTGCCTCTGAGACTTCGTGGCTGAGGGAGCAAGAAGTCATATGTATGTGTACTGATCTATCTATAGATATAGATAGATTTATATTTACATATATATAATCTATATTATATATCATATATATCTATACATCTATAAATATATAATATCTATCTGTGTCTATATTAATCTAAACATGAGTTCATACTGATGTCTCCAACTCCAATCCATTACCACAAGGATTGTTCTAACCTCTTCCCCTTGCTTACCTATAATCTTCCACCCAGTAGGGAGAACCCTGGCTTTCATTATCCTATATCTATTTGCTCACTGTTTAATTTCATTATATATACATCCTGTGTCTTGTATCCTTGAGTGTTCTTCCAACTGTTGAATGGGTTGCCATTCCTTCGAGTTATTGGTTCTCTTCAAATGTCTGGTTTTATTTGCCATTTATAATCCCAGCTCTCCCTACTGTGGATGCCAGTTCTGACTGCAGAAGCCTGTTGCTAGCATCTTTGGGAGTCTGATGACATGTGCTACTGAAGACGTGCCTCATGCTTTGTATTTGTGGCAAAGAATCTCTGTTTTTCCTGGAGTAGCCAGTCACCTGAGACATCGCCCTATTTTTCAGTCCCAATTGTAAAATCCCTGGTCAGAAAAAAAAAGCATAAAATGGAGAAGGTTCCAAGCAGCCTGCTGCTCTAAAAAAAAGTTCCTCTGTTAAGCACCCTGATGATTTCCCCAGAGTCCTCTCATTTTCTCTAACTTAATCAAACCCGAACCTGAACAACCTCTGGAATTAGCCTCTCTTTGTAACCATCTTTTTCTACATATTTTAGTCCGGTCTCTGGTCTTTTCCCTTCGTCCAATTTATCCATGGTCTATTTTTCAGGGAGTCTTAAACATTGTTAGTTTGCTAATTTCTTCCTATTTTCTGGATTTTATAAAAAAGAAAAAGACATTTGTTGCAATTTGGAATTTATCCAGGTCATCCTTCTTGATGACCAACTTCAAGAGAGTGAAAATAGTCATCATGTCTCTATCACCATTAGGGAGTAGAGCCTTATACTTGGCAGATCTTTATTATATTGTGTATCAATTAACGAATACATGAATAAATAACATATATATAATGTTCTACTGTATCCTGTTCAGAGGTTACAATTATTCAGCAATTATATCTATATAACTAGTGGGAGTATCTTTTCTTTAGTTTGGCATTAAATGAATTGGGGGAAGAAAAAGAGAAAAGAAGGAAGAAAAAAATACCGAGAAGTAAAAGGATTTCTATTTCTGACCACAATTGCACAGAAGACACTCTTCCCATATGTTCTCTGACATCTCCATCCCTCTCCCCCGCCACACTGTTCTTCTGCTATGATGCTCATTGGCTGTGCACTGTGGAGATATGGCATAATGTTCCATTTTAGTTTCTGCTGCCTTACCTTATAAAGGACTTCATTTTTCTTCCTCTGGGTCAAAGGCAGCTATTTTCAATCTGAATAGGCTGACTGCTCATCTAGCCTCACTCAATCATGGGGCTGATGCAGAGAAAGCAAAGTGTATGCATTGCATTGTGTGCTGTGTGTTGTCTAATTTATTTCTGTACTGGGTTCTAGTCAATGATCTGGTGGAGTGACCCTCGCTACCTTATTCTTTGGTCTGTGGAAAACTAATGGTAAACCTTATAAGAGCCCAAAGTTTTATATTTACCCCCTTCCATCTAGGTATCTATTAATCATATGAAGAAATATGCAGCTATTCTTCCTTTCAAGTGAGCCTTTCTGAAGTGAGCCATGAAACTTTATTTAAATAATCCAAATTATTAAATTTCTTTGCTTTTTTTTCCTTGCTGTTGTTGGTCTTTATAAATTCAAACAATCTTCGTCCAAACCATTAAATGTCTTGTCAGAGGCCCAGTGATATTTTGAATAAATTTCAGCCTAGAACCAGATTAGCCTATGGTTGAAATATTTTTTTTAAGACCTTAATATCTGAAAATACTCAAAAGTGTAAGTAACCAAAATTTTGGAATCAGTACTGATACTGTTGTTATGATTAACCTCAAAAACCCAAAAACTTGGAGTCAGAAAATTAAAATGCACTTCTAGCTCTGCTGAGTTACTTTAGAGAAGTTGAGTAACATCCTTTATCCTGTTTTCCAACTATAAAATGGTTGCATTAACTATATATTTTCTAAAGTCTGTATTAACTCTAAAATAATTCCATCTAATACATGATGTTATTATGCTCTACATATGTAAGGGATTGAAGGTTTAAGTCAAAATAAATTTATATTGCCAATTGCTGGCCATTTATGGATGTAATGAAGCCTGTTGTTACATCGAGGGCAGGGAGCCAGAAAAAGGTGAATCTTACATGGGTGAAAATAGTCACATTGAATAATACAGCAAGTTTCTGATGTTTTGGTACTTGGTCAATACAAGAACCTCTTAAAGACAAGTGAAAAGTCATTGTAAATCTCATGTTTTTGAGATATTCTATTATGACCAACCTGATGAAAATGTTTTGAAGTAGCTACTTCCCTTGTGGAAAGTATAGAGTACACTGGCAATACGTCTTCACTGCCAAAGACAACCCTGAACGTACAACCATCCAATTTCTCATTGGGAGACATTTTATTTAGTTAGATGTAGCCTGGGGAGAACTAAAAAAAAAAAAGTATGAATCATATCATGGATGGTGAGTGGAAGGTGTTGCTGGTTTTGAGCTACCATCACTGGAATTACCAGGACTTAGAATTCTCTCCTGTAGTAGAAAACTGCAGGGTTGTTCTGCAGTGTTCTCGGGAGCCATTAAAATGGTCAGATGGGGGCTGCTCCTGTGGTCTCTGTCCCGACACTTCCTGGGCTCCTCGGTTAATGCAGCTCTGAAGCTTTCCATCTCCAGTCTCCAAATCATAGTCAAGCTCAATTGTGGGGCTGCAGTGAGGAGAAGAAAGGGACAGTTTCCCATTGTTACTGAAACTATTCATGACTTTCCTATGAGCGAGTCTTAATGTTCTGTTTTTCTGTATTCTTGGTGAACTGGGATTAACAGCTCTATTGAATATGAGTGAAAAGGCACATGATTCTGTCAGCCAAGAATATCTGTCCCACTGAAAACCATCTCTCAGAACTCCTTTCCAGTATCTTGCCAATCTTTGGATAAGTTCCTTTGTCTCCTTATTTGTCTAGAGTCTTTATTCCTATGTCCTTGGTACCTTATCACCAGCCTTAACATTTTCTCTGTCTTCAAAACACCTGGAACAGCACATTGCAGTACCAGACTTTCAAAAATAGGCAGGGACACCTGGGTGGCTCAGCTGGTTAAGTGTCTGCCTTTGGCTCAGGTCACGGGGCTGGAGCTCCACATGCAGCTCCCTCATCAGCGGGGAGCTTGCTTCTCCCTCCCCCTGCTTGTGCTCGTGCTCTCTCTCTGTCAAATAAGTAAATAAAATCTTAAAAAAAAAAATAGACATACAGATTAGGTCCCAATCTACTCCACTCTACCTCAACCCCTGGATACTACGTTGTATACATTGTATAGTAAGGCAGAACTTTTTTTTTTTTTTTTTAAGATTTTATTTATTTATTTGAGAGGGGAGGGGCAGATGGAGAAGAGGCAGAGAATTTCAAACAGACTCCACAGTAAGCTCAGAACTAGACCAGGGGCTAGATCTCAGGACCCTGAGATCCTGACCTGAGTCAAAACTAAGAGTCATATGCTTAACCGACTGAGCCACCCAGGCGTCGCAAGGCAGAACTTTTTAAGTACACTGTGAGTTTGATAATCCCACTTGGATTAAGAAAACAAACTCATTCTAATGATTTGTGAGCTACTATATATAACTTCAGAATTTTTCAAGCTTCTAGAAAAGTACTTCAAATATTTCTTTCCCCCATATCAGTTCCATTCTCTTTATTTATACTCCACATCCATGTCCCAACTCAAAATCTAATTTCTATATTATGATGATTATAGAAGTATAGGTAGAGAGATGAACAGATACATAGATATAGGTATATTGGATATATAGCTATATTTGATACATCTCTTGTAGTAAACACCTGGAGATATGTGGAAAAATGGAATCTTAAGATTTGCCTCATTTGCATATCATGGCAGGTAGAACTCTTAGGCCTACAGCCCCCTCTACTGGGTGGATTTTCTAGATTTATTATGCATACCTTATGCAGGAGGACTTAGCCATCCTTTTTGTGGGCTCTTGATCACGCTCTAATTAACGCAAAATCGTACCCCTGTTCTGACTCATAGGAGCCTCCATGGATTCTCTGTTTCAAACTAAACTCTACCTTCACCCATTTGGAAGATTTGGGGTTGAGTACAAAGTCCATGCTGTTAAATTAATTAAACACGGAGGCCATTAGACTGAAGTGGCTCCAACACTGTGGTGGCCTATGTGGGCAATCCAAAATCTAAACCTGTATGTGCTTCAAGGTTATGGAATTGAAACCAAAGGACGGCAATCACAAACAAACAACTAGACTTTACGTGATAGCTAATGAATACTTTCCTTACTTTGCTTCTGATGCCAACAGGCATGGTCCAGGGATCCAGAGGGGGTCCAAAAGGACCGGCCAAGAGGGTCCTTGGCTTCATGAAGGATGGAAATCAAATGAAAGCAAGCAGGAGATGAGAGCAGAGTTTATTGAAGATTTAGAGAGAGCAGATACCTATGAGTGTCTGGGAGACTGGGAAAGGTTAAAGAGCTGGAGCATGAGTCAGTCTTGTCTTTTTGGAGGGCCTAGAGTTTTTATTGAAGGTGATGGTCTGGTGCAGGTGTCCCCTCAGGCAACTAGGAACTGGTGAGAACAAAGACAAGGGTCCAGGTGTTATTCCTGGGAGCCAGGGGGCCTTGACATTGAGACGGCTAGCGCTGGTGGTCCAAATGTGCATATGATGGCTTCTCTGGTCATTCTCACCGGTCCTTCCTTAGATGTTATCTATTCTGAGAGGTCATTAACTCCTTGTCCCTTACCGGGAGGACACACACTATTTGCATTATGTGGCATGTGTAAAGTGGGGCGGGGTTGCAGGTCTTCGTAAGAATAGAAGCAGGACAGGGAGCAAAAAGCAGATTTTTATGGAGTCCTTCAGTTTCCGTGTCTCATGTCGGCCTTTTCTCTATAAAATCCCCTGAGGCTCCTGTCAGTGGAGCACTCCTGACCCCTTCCTGTTGGGCGCTGATTCCAATCAGTTTCTGCTCAAATAAACTTAATAGTTTGTCTCATTTGTCTTTTAACAATACTCACCGTAAAGAACTCTGTTTACCTTTTTCTTCTATAAAAATCTGGTGTCATTAGCTCATCAGATACTTTAGGGCCGGAGGCTCATCAATTGATTATCAAATATAATGTATTGGTTGCCTATTCCATACGCAGATGCAGAGAAAGCTGAGAAGTGTTTTGTTTGATACATTCTCCTACTTGAGAATGTAGTTCTCAAGTAGTTACTTTTTTGTAGTTACTTTTCAAAACAACTAATAAACAACAAACAACCACCACAACAGAATAGAGTAGATGGATTTTATAATATGCTTCTTGAAACAGCTTCATGTGCCAAAATATTCCCTTTTTCTTAAAAAGAGGACACGAGTTTCCCACAAACTACTCCCAGATACTGAAGTCAGCACAATCTCATGTAAGCGAAGTCTTGATATCGATGTTCTTCTCTGAGACTTTCACCTGCCCTGGTGTGTGGTTTCTGCCAGCTCTCCTAGTAGGGAGAACGAAAATTCTGTTCATAGTCCTCATAGACGTGGCGCCCCTGAGCTTGAGAGCAGGAGGGCACTGAAAGCTGGGAGGCCTTTGGTTTGCAGTGGAAGGAGGCCTGGCTGAGTTACAGATTTGGTGAATCCTGACTCTTTTGGAGACAGTATATTTACATCTCTCTTTGGGGTAGAAGGGTAGAATCGGCAAAAATGGAAACTAAAAGAAATGTTCACTTTTAAGTCTTCCGGGTAATACGCAACTGAAAATATCAGGAGTGTAGTCTGTGTGTGTTTGGTATACATGGACACACAATTATGCAATGACACTAAAATTAATTGGTGAAAGATACACATATATGGAAATGTTAAGTCACCCAATATCAATTATGTCTTTCAGATACTTGGCTAGCAAAAATGGTCATGGTTATCATTATCAATCATTATCATCCTCACAGTTGACATTTATTGTTCATTCATTGTTTTGAACTTTTCTCTAATTACTGGTCTTATGTAGGCAATAGACATGTTGGAAATCAGTTTTGAGTGTTGGTTGTCTTACAGAGACAAAACCCAGCAACTTGAGGGAGTAAATTTCAGTGTCATTAAACTGGTAACAATACATAAAGGATCTAGGTGCTCCTGATAAGAATATGGAGCTTGAAGCATCCTTTAACCCAGCTACCTGGGCTAGGTAGGTAAGTAGCATTGTTTGAAATCTGAGGAAAGAGGAAGGAAAAAGCCAATCTGTAGAATAAAAGAGTTTTAGAGGCAATCTTTTCCTTTTTTTTTTCTTCCCTCCCTCTCTTCCTCCTTCACACTTCTCTCCTCCTCTATGCCCCTTCCTTTTCTTTCCTTTTGTTTCTAAGACACAGCTATTTAAAGCCCCTGGACCTTGTCTGGGGCCTTTGGCTGGTACCTTGTTTGGTTTCAGGATGAGTGGTCCTTTAAATTCAATACAATGGATCTGTTTGCTATTGAATTGTTTGTTATAAACCAGGAGTCCTATCAGAAGGCAAAAGGCCTCCTTGTTAATACGCCTTAAGGAATGCGGTATATACAAAGGGACCAAGAATAACTATATCAAAGCTGGCAAGGGAGGCAGCGTTAAACAAATGGCATAAACATCTCTTTAGAAGTTAGGGATTAGTGTTAAAATTTACACTGAGTCGGACAGAAGTGTTTCAATCTTTATCCTTTTCTAATTCTCCGTAGAATTAGATTTCCTTAAATTAGTGACACTTCCCTGGGGGGTACTTTTAGGAAAGCACACAGTACACAGTGTCAGGACTAAAATACAAGAGTAGCTTCCCACCTCCTCCTAAGCCTGAGGCTCTTTATGGAGAATCCTGGTTCCCTCTGGCACACTGGTTCTTATCAAAGTCAACGTTCAGGAAAAGAGCCCAGGGTAATTGTCAGGAATGTGACAATGACTGAGAGCTGAGAGTTAATCTTCTACTCCTACTGATATTTGCATTTTAATGGGAACGATGTTTTAAACAAAGGGACTGAAACCTTGATCCTGGAATTTTAAGTCTTCTTGGAGAGTTTGTGAGGAATGTGTGTCCAGGAGGAGGCAAGGATTCTTTTTGGCCCTCCTCTCCTTCCCCTCCCCCTTTTGCTCCAGAATTCATATTATGTAGACATCTATCACTAATGAAGACAACTAAATTTGAAGCCCAGTGAAGCCATTTGCCAGAAATACACTTCTGGGCAAATTTTTTTACCCTATCTCTGAATGTCACTTTGCTCATCTGTAAAATTAGTAAGGAGTAAATTAAGCCATATGCAAGTTGTTATAACTAGCTTCTGATGTTAGCTCTTCATCAGGCGTGACAAGCATGTGTTTTCCAGAAGTGAACTGAGTGACATTCATCTCTACCCTGCAACCAAAAGAAAACCATGCCTACAATCATTGATTCTCCCAAGTTCATACATCAAACATCGGCAACATATCTTGCATTAACTACTGTGGGAAATATAAAGTGAGTAACATTTGGGGTATTAGATGTGACTTTAAATCATAATGACAGAAAGAAAAAGTCCTTTAATTAAAAAATTATTATCAGGGGTGCCTGGGTGGCTCAGTTGGGTTAAAGCCTCTGCCTTCGGCTCGGGTCATGATCTCAGGGTCCTGGGATCGAGCCCCGCATCGGGCTCTCTGCTCAGCAGGGAGCCTGATTCCCCCTCTCTCTCTGCCTGCCTCTCTGCCTGATTGTGATCTCTCTCTGTCAAATAACAAATTTTTTTTAAGATTTTATTTATTTATCAAACTAGAACTTAAAACATCATTCAAAGGGCTATTGGTAAGGCAGCATGATAGAGACCAAAAAAGTCGAGAAGGTCAGTGATGGATGGAGGCATGTAAGACAACTACAATGACAAAGAAAGAAGGCCAGGGACCTCGGAGAGAGTGAGCATCATGCCAAAATCACACTTGAGCTGCTAGCTGGTGGGGAGCAGGGCCTGGGAAGCTACGCTCGGTACGGAAAGATAAGGACTTTTCCACGTGAAGGGACTATGAGGAAATCAAAAGGATGGGTCCGGCTTTTCTTTTTTTTTTAAAGATTTATTTATTTATTTGATAGAGAGATCACAAGTAGGCAGAGGCAGGCAGAGAGAGAGGGGGAAGCAGGCTCCCTGCTGAGCAGAGACCTCGTTGCAGGGCTTGATCCCAGGACCCTGAGATCATGACCCGAGCTGAAAGGCAGAGGCTTTAACCCACTGAGCCACCCAGGCACCTGGGGCCCGGCTTTTCTGTTGCTCAGACTGTTCTGAAGGATGGTCTTCCAGGCACTTCTGGCTCAGTTAGTGCAAAGCCAAAACAAAGTGACAGCAGTGGTTACACATTTCAGTCTGGAAGTGCATTTCTGTCATAGAGCTCCCCGTCGTTTTGATCCAGTAGGTTTCTTCTCTTCCTTTTTTTTTTTTTCTTTTCCTTTTTTTTTTTTTTTCCTTTTTAAGACTCACCGCCAGCTTGCCATGATGAAGGCTTCCCCGCGGGGAAAGCCAGGAGGCAGGCAATTCCGCACACTTGCTCTTTAGGTCGACCTTTGTTAGAGATGATTTGACATTTTCTCTTTTTCCAAGCCCCAAATTAATTCTAGGCGTCTCATCAGTCTGTTTTCAAAATCATGTCATCTTATTTTTCTCTCATCAGACATGCAGATTTCGGCTCTCTGCGATAGGGCTCTCGATTCTAGCTTCCTTGCTGTTCTCCTTCTTGCACTGGGTGGGGGCACATCCAGAAATTATCAGCGGTTTGTACGGTAGATACTTCAGTCACTTGAATCTGTATTTTCTAATCTCTGACATGCAAAGGTAAAGATAACAGGAGACCACTTCTTCTATCAGACAGGATTGGCTCGGCTGGAAATACACAGTTCGACTAATTGCTCTTTCAGGAAGGAGCTGCCGGGGATGTAGCTACTTGAAAGTTGGGGCAAAGGATAGACAGTCACGTTGCGGTGTACTTTGTTCTACGTGAAAATCAGAGAGGGATGATTAATTTTCTTAGGGTTATGTTATCAGTTACTGGGCTCTCTTCTCCTCTGGAGTGAACAGCCACAGCGTCTGTGCTGAGACTCTGTGGTTAATGTAAAACAAAAACAAAAACGAAAACAAGAAGGAAATTCCACTGAGTGAATTTAAAGATCTATTTGACTTTTTTTTCAACAAGTCCTTAACTGGGCAGCATCACGTCTGGCGAGGAGAGAGGAGCTCTGAGGAGTTGTGCAAAAGGGAAGACTTTTATAAGCAGAAGGAAGGTGGGATGAGGGATTTAAAAGGGTGGATTATTTCAGGCAAGGTTACACTTGCTTCTGGGAGGGTAGGGGGTCTTATTCAAATGACCTCACCAGTGCTGATCAGGAAATTCCAGACTCACTGATTAAGAATTCTGCTCTTGGGGGCCCCTGGGTGGCTCGGTAGGTTAAGCGTCTGCCTTCAGCTCAGGTTACAATCTCAAGGTCCTGAGATAGAGTCCCTCATAGGGTTCCCTGCTCAGCGGGGAGCCTGCTTCTCCTTCTCCCTCTGCCTGCCACTCCTCCTGCTTGTGTGCTCTCTCTGTCAAATAAAATCTTGAAGAATTCCGCTCCTGGAAGAGGCTGCAACTGCAGTTAGGTTAGGTGTTCTCTTGGAGCTTACCAAAAGTGAATCTTTTTAAAGAGGGCATAGTGTGTGAGGCTCTTTGTGCAGAGCATGGCACATTGCAAGAGACTTGAATGTCCAGACAGAAGTTTGCTCAGGAAGACTGACCCTGTCCAAGATATGGTGGGTGGAAGCCGTGTTTACTGGAGAAGAAGCGCCCCAGGTAAATATACAGACAGAGGCAGGAGTCGGGGAGAGCTACGTGTAGCTACTGATCAGGACTAGATGTCTGGCTGGAGCCTTAGCCTGACCAACTGAGATTTTGCTGGGCTAGCTACTCCTCCATACAGAACATTGTCTTGGTGCCCGATTTGGGGATTGGGAAGCACATTTTGCATTCTGAGTCCCGTGTCTGCAAGATTGCTTCAGCCAACCCTTTCCTGGAGTCAGTGGGTGGTCCTAGGAAGTCAGAAGCAAAATTATACTGTCTTGATCATGCCCTTACTTTGCATCGTCTCTGAATTTTCTAGTACAGTTTGGGCAACATTCTTTTCTGTTTTCTTGGCCTTGGCTCCTCCCAGCTTCCCCCTAGGATTCTCTGGAGTTTGAAAGTAGGTGATGACATCTCCCCGGTGTCCTGTTCATTAAGGACATGGTAAACATTCGTGAAAGGAATGACTGAATACATATGTGACTTCTCTGTTGAAAAGCACCACTCACTGAATTCCCTCATTGAAAACACAGAAAAAAAATGTAGTGACTTTCTTAGACTCAACCAAGGTCTCCTGCCTTGTGGATTCATTTGTTCATTACACGAATATGGTTTAGGTACCAGGAAGATTGAAAAGGTAGATGAACAGGTGGAGAGTTCTTTGTGTTTTTGTTTTTGTTTTTGTTTTGTTTTCCAGGGCACATTTGAAAGGTGCTGTGGAATAAATACAATGGAGAATAAAATATGCTCTCTACTTTTAAACAACCAGTCCAGTGAACTGTCCAAGGCAGTGAACACAGAGTTAATTTAAAATGTGTTAATTATTGTAATAGAGGTACGTCTTTGGTGCTGTATGAACACGAAGAGGTAGAGCTGGTTTGTGAACGTGCTAAGGAGGGGTGAAGTAAGAGGGTCAGCCTTGATCTTCGAAGGCAAAGTAACTTGGCAGAGGTGGAGGGTTGAGGGCAAAGGAACAAAAGGAGCAAAAAGAATGAGGAGCCCAGAGTCTGATGTTCAGTCCAACACCTTACACCATACCAAATGAATGAATGAAGAAAATTCTGCTTTGCATGGCCCATTAACTTTCCAACGATCCTCTGCCGCATTCGCACAGCCATTAGAGAATTCTTTTCAGGGTGTTTCCCTATTATAGCCATTTGGAGATGTGAGAAATTACACTCAACAGCCCGGAAAACTACCCCCAGAGCTTTCATTAGCATCTGCGTATCATCTCCTTGTGCTGGTAAATATCTAGATTCCTAGCTCCAGCCACTCTACTGCGGTCTTAATGCTGGCAAATAAAACCCAAGCACTCGTCAGAAAATAAAATATTTACCCTGCACGCTACTGTAAACAAAGCTATTGGAATGGCGTACCATTCTAATAACCATTGTGTACAGGACTGTCATGGGATAAATGATGTATTTTCTCCAGAACATAAGAGGTGCACCGGCGGTAATCAGAGGAAGTGTGGGGAGCCACTTCTCCAGCTAGGATCTCTCCAGAAGGAGAGCGTGGGTGACAATATGGCGGTGTCCTCCGCTGCTGTATTGATTATTCTTTTCCCTTTCTTGTTATGTATTGGCAATGCCTATGTTCAGCTATTTTGGCAACAACTTTATTACTTTGTATAGGATCCCAAAGTAGAACTGGGTGTGAAGAGGTAATGTCCAAAAAAAAAAAAGAATAAAGTAACTCTTTATTCTTTTAATGTGTATTATCTATTACATTATATTAT
This sequence comes from Potos flavus, assembly GCA_028534135.1. Classification (NCBI taxonomy): domain Eukaryota; kingdom Metazoa; phylum Chordata; class Mammalia; order Carnivora; family Procyonidae; genus Potos; species Potos flavus. Next base: position 20,472,177 of record CM052894.1, on the reverse strand, counting down.
CTATTGTATTATCTATTACATCTGCTGCTTCTGAAGCCATAGTAGACATGGAAGAATAAGATTTTTTTTAAGTTCATTTTGGGCTTTAATCCAGAACTGAAGAAAAAGCTACAGTAAATCTCTATTGGTTCCATTATTACGATTCTACAGTGCTCTGGCGTCGTGGGAATTTGAGGCCCTCTGTGAAATGAGTTCTGGCCACTCCAGCTCTCCTCTAATCTTGGAGTCTCAATTTGCATTTTCCCAAGTAATTTTAAAATTTCATGCTTAGTTTCATGTTGTTTCCCCCTGGCAAACTCCTATGCATTCTGAAAAAACTGCATCCCAAGGGCATAAAAAAACAGAGCCTCCTCTCCATCCACAGAGAGTACCCTAACTACAGGGGTGCATGGTAACCGAGGGCTGGGACAGTGTTTGCTTTGCGAGCTGCTCCAATTCCTGCACTTAGACCAGGTCCGACAGAGAATTAGATGCTAAATAAATATTTTTGAATTAATGAGTAAACAGTGTTACCTTATCTAAAACATGGAGGTTTTAAGCTTGCTTCTGTGTATCTGCAGCCCTGCCCTTGTTGACCAGGCTGAGGCCAGATTCACTAGCATGAGTGTTTGGTGGGTTCCCCAAACACTCCCTGATTTATTCCCAGCTCCCTGATTTATTAAGTGTACAGTGACTCAGGCAGCTGAGCTCTCCTCTGTGACATCTTGCCCAGTCCAAGAGGACTACATCACACATGCCACCTGCCTCATCCTCCCCTTCTTATTCCTGGTTGTGAGTAGTATTAGGGAGATGAAATGTCCCCCCCTTTCAAAATGGTGAGAGTTAAGGGGCAAAGCCTCTGTATGATAGGCAGAAATCTTTCCTGTGACAGAACAAAGCAAGAATAAAAACCAAAGCAAAGATACACCCTCTCGGGAGCACAGGCACTCACTGGGGGTGTGTTCTGCATATGGCAGCAAGGTGCCTGGGGGGGGGCGGCTAAGGTCACAAGGAGTGACACAGGCAGGAGGGAAGGAGTGAGGCCTGGGGGCTGCTCAAGAAGATCTCTGGAAAAGGAGACAGAATAGAGCCAGGCTTCCAAAGAAAGAGAGACCTCGGATCCATAGAGAAAGAGTGATGAGACTGTGCTCCAGGAAGGCACTAAGTCTTTGAGCAAACTTGGCAGGCAGGCAGGCAGGCCCACATTGTCTCCAGGAGCACGTGGAGCATGTGTCCCTGCTGCAGAGCAGGGTGAGACAAAGTCAGATGCAGAGACCAAAACTGGGACGCCTCCAATGCCAAGGTGAACATTTGGATTTTACCAATACAAATCCTTTAAGTCCCCGTGCCCTTTCTGAGTTGGGCTCTCTTGGTTGTGCTGGGAAACATGGCAGAATATGTCCTTCTGAGATGCTTTTTCTTCAAGAATGAGTCCCTGATGCATCCCTCCCCAGGGGTCATTTTTAAGGAACAAAGGCCAGTAACTGCTGTGGGCTGAAGCTTCTTAACAGCCCACAGCAGTTTCTGGTGCAGAGTATCTAGAGAGGATCCAGGGTTTTTGCTAATGTTTGTTGCTTTCCCTGTCCAGCTCAGAGGACCACAGCAGCTCTGGCCTGCGTCCTGAGTAGGGTGACCGTTGTAAGCCCAGTTTTGATGAAAAGGGACAAGCCCACACAGGTTGATTCATTCTGAAGTTACTGATCAGAAAATGTCCCCGGCCCCACACTCCAATTCTGAGCAGATACCAGTGTCCACAGAATCCCCACGTGCTAATGCACAGTGGAGTTGAAAAGTCCAAAGCATTTTCAAATCTGTGGTGTCGTGTGAAACGTGATGAAGCATGTATTAGTACCTCGGTAGATCACAGTGGCCTTTGAACTATTAGAGAATTTCACAGCATATATAATATTATCAAAATGAATCGATACCTTAACCTCGAGGCTGATTCCTCAATTACTGTAACTACCAGTTGCTAATTGGAATGCTTTTTACAGTCCACGCTCCCTTTAGACTGTCCAGCTGCCCGTGTGAATGCAACCGAGGAGCACAAATAAATTGGGCATGAACAATTAGACTCTTCTGCTCTGGGTGATCTAAAGAGAGGTGCGAAATGCCGTTACATGGCATCGTGATTCTGAAGCTCTGGGTTGAAGCTTGACTCTAGTTTACTGAATGTCTTCGCCTGGCAGGATTGGAAGATGGGATTTTTAAAGACCTGAAGCAGTTCTAAAGCATTTGATGTTTTCAAATGGTAATGAAGAGTCTCACAAAGATGCTTTATGTGGCATCTGAGCACAGTTATTATCTGCCTCAGGTGTTACTCCTTGGGGAGGGTCTGGCTCTGAAAGGTGATGGGAGGGTGCTAAGCTTTTGTCACTACTGGAAGAGGTCTCACTTTAAGCTCAGGTAGGCAAGGGGCTCTGGCCAAAGGACCTCCTTTGACGGAGTGTGGCTGGGCGAGCATGGACCACTGCCTTTTGCTCTAACTTTGGCTTTAGCCTGAGATCAGTTTGCTGTCCTTTGAGGAAGAGAGAAAATCGCAGTGTCGAAATAACTGAGCTCCAGGGAACAAAGAAATAATTCTGGCAGTTTTCAGTGATCCTCTGACGCAAAACTAATCAGGGATACTTCAGTGACTAATAACCAAATGTGTCAATGGCTTTTAATCAAGTCACCATTTTCTGGAGGGTCACAAAACAACTGGGTGCTTCAGATTGAACCCAGGCTAGTGGAAAATAGCACATCATCAATCTCTCACCATTTTTGTGAGGTAATTAAAAAAACAAAACAAAACAGGGAAATCACAGTGTTTGCTGGGACTGGTTAGTCCTACACACCTTATTGCTAACCATGGTTGGGCACGCAAATGAATGAATGGAATGCAAGGTTTTTCAAACTCGAATATGCATTAGGAATCACCTGGGACCTTGTTAAAACTCAGGTCGAAGGCCTCTCCACCGGAGGTTTCTGATTGGACAGTTTGGGTGAGGCCAGGGAATTTACATTTCTAACAAACCTCCAGGTGATGCTGATCTGCTTGGGTCTGTGGACCATCTGGTGAGCCCACACACATGTCTAATGGATGGGGCTGGAGGAGACGGGCAGAGGGGTCTGGTTCACTAACAGGTAGCAGAAGCTCAATAACTCTATGCTGGGATGGACTCCTGTTGCCAAATGATCTGAATTTTGGCAAAACCTTCCATTGCAAGCAGCTAATTCTCTTTTTTCTTTCAAAATTCTGCTCATGAAAAGGAAGACCTATCCACCAGATAGGTATGGTCAGTAGGTCACCAGTTTGAAACAGCTGGCCTCATTATGTGTCCGGGGGGGGGGGGGGCGCGGCGCGGTGGGGACATGTTCTTCAGTGGAGTGCTGTCAAATACGGGAGACGGAAAAAATAACACCACCCAATTCCTAAAGCACAGAATGTCAACTTGTCTTCATCTGATTCTCATATTTTAGATCTCCAATGGCTCTTTCAAAACCCAGGTGGGACAAAATATACAGGATTCTTTTCCAGGGAAAGAATGTAGATGTTCATAGAACACGCGAACAAGAATACTAAGCAGTGGGCATTTCCTGTGTATTTCTTAGTTCTTCCACACGGAGAGCTGGGCTCATTATGGGCATGGATGCCAGAATGAGGGATGTTGACAAATAACTCTTTCTTTCTTTTCTTTCTTTTCTTTTCTTTTCTTTCTTTCCTGTTGTCCACAGCAAGGCCAATTAGTGCATCTGGGCTGCATCAGGAAAATGTGAGCTGAAATAAGAGTGACATTCAGAAAAGATTTCTTTTCAAGCTCTGTGTCTTTAGGAAGCCTCCGTGCAGTGACCTTATACTTGGAATTCAGCTTTCAGCTGGTATATCCAGCATTAAAGGTGACAGGGAAAATAAAAGTCTTCCTTCCAAAGATTGTGTGTGCCTTTGGCAAAGGTTATAGATGTGATGTCTTTGAACATCCTTCTTCATGATGGCTCTGTCGCTGGAAATGGGCAGAGAAGAGAGGAAATCTGTAGTGAGCTAAAGCTGTTTTCAGGGTAATGATTGTCAAATCCTGTACCTCTTGAATGCAGAACAACAGTGGGTTTCATATTTACATCTGAATATCTGGCTTACTTACTGCTTTGCTCTCTCCCTCCCCTCCCTGGTCATAGCTTTGAAGACATAGGATAAAAAGGAGATAATATTGCATTTAAAAAGAAAAAGGTAAAATACCCCAGTCTCATCTAAACAAGTGATTTTTGAGACTGGAAGCAACTCATTAACTCTTGCAGCTCTGAGATTTTTCCCCGTGGCTCACATTAATTTTTCGCCAGGAGTAACAGAAGGCAGAAGTATAACATGTGCCTTTCCAGCCCACTGTCCCTGCCTGAAGGGATCCAGATGTCTCTAAACATGGCTGGTTACAGGTCATTATCATTATTTCAGTGATTATTCATTCACGATCTGGGCTGGGCTGGAGACGGGGACAAGATATGCCAAACAAGCACATTTAGATTCACTGTCCTGCAGATAAGTTGCTATTCACTGGCACACTCCTCTCTGCTCAGGCCATTTCTGGAATGTATCCATTGTTCCCATGTACCATCAGAACCCTACAGACCAATCAAACTCCTTGAAGATGTCTGCGGCTACCTAGGCTACAGAGTTTCTTGTGGAGCTAGGTACTTCAGCAGAACACAGTGTGAGAATGAGCCCATTACTGGCAAATTTTCACTTTTATAAGCATCTTTCTGATTTTTTGTTGTTAGCTTGGCATCATTACCACCATCATTTCACTGTCCTCTGTATAGCAAGGGTAAGTTTGGAACAGCATCACCAGGAGGCCTTATTCTTACATGATTCTAAGTTAGATTTCACTACTTTGGTGAGATTTGAACACTGAATGAGAAAGAGGACGATCATTCTCGGGAGCAGCTGTGGGTAGAGACATGAACAGATGTGAATGTTCTGGCGGCGTTGTGGGGTGTTTGCGGGGGTGCTCGGGAAGGTGATGAAGATGGAGGAAACTTCAGTAGCCTCTTCCCTGTGATTGCTGATGTTTGCAGCTCCTTTTGGGTATCAATCTTTAATTTCCTGATTGGGTGTTACAAGGGATTCTATGCACAGATTTTCTATTTTCTGATTTTTGGAATTCCACGAGTGGCTTCTCCAATTTTCATTCCCTTTCTCCAGAAAGACACCTCAGTAGTGGTGCAAGCCTCTAATTCCTGTAGAAACCATTTTTACTAAACCATCTTTAGTTTTCTTGACCAAACCCTGAAAGATACAAAGCCTCAATCCCTCATCAGCAAAACCTAGATTAAAACATACACACCCAATAAGGTTATTATGAGAACTGAATAAAATAATGCATGTAAAGTACCTGGCATGGCTCCCAGAGCTCCCTAAGTACTAAATTCCTTCTTTATTTCATAGTACAAAGCACCAGGGCCAACACTCTAGCACATGGTCCACAAAGAATTAGTTTATTAATACAGTGCCCAGCCCAGTTATAGTCACACCACAGGCATGGAATAAATAGGTATTGATAGAGTAATTCCTGAGTTTGGCCAAGCTAATTTCTAGCACATCTGCTACCATCTTTTATGTCTTAGGTAAAGAGTCCTGGGGGAGTCTTCCAACGAGTCATTGGAAAGCACTTCGATAATTCTAGGATTTAGGATCAAATCACCCTAGATTAAGAGTAATAATACCATGTTTCCTAAAACCAATAGCAGAATTGTATATTACTGTCTCTCACCTTCCATCTAACGCAAAACACGGACTACGACTGTGGATTTAAGCTGTGTCCAGGTGGAAGGCAGTCAGCCCTGGGACTAGTTTGGGAGTAGTGTGGTCTATGGGCATCACTCTGTCATTGTGTTCATTAGTCAGGAAGAGAACAGTGGAAATAAACTCTGGTCCTTTTTCTATCTCTGTAGAGTTAAGTGCAGTGATTCCTTTGTGCTTTCCATAAGTGGCAGCTGTGATTTGAACTCATTTTTACTTATTTATTTTTTTTTGAACTCATTTTTTTAAAGGGTCTACATTTAAGGAGTATTTATGAGGAACCCTCTTTCCTCTGTGGCGTGAAAATAGGGCAGCCAAGTAGACAAGTACTGGAACTCCAAGGATGGTGCCATCTTTGTTGGGAGCAGACTTTTTGGCTTATTTGCCCTGTATGTTGAGGGGAAGTCCCCCTGCAGTAAACTCTCTGAGGATCTCTTCTATTTTCCTGATGTACAGATGCTGTTTGGCCTTGATACACTCACCCCAAGGGCACATCATCTCTGGTCAGCAACATTCTACTTCCACTACCCTTCAAGGCAGCATGGTAGCCTAAACATAGTCTCTGGAGACACACTGACTTGGTTCAAATACTGTGTTTGCTGGTTAATAGCTGTGTGACTTTGGAAAAGCAACTTAACCTCTCTATGCCAGAGTTTCATTATTGGGAATACAAAAGGTGAGGGTACGAAGAGCATCAGGGGGTCACTGAGAATAATAAAGAAGCTATTTATGTGAAGTCCGTAATAGCATCTTCTATGTAATAAGTATTCAAAAAATATGAGTTTGTGTTATGGTAGACACCACATCTATAAAATAGCTTGCATTTTGCGGGGAGCATTTGCTGTGTTTTAGTGACCGATAGTCACATAGAAAGATAAAACATGAGAGGTAGTGTTTCTCTCCGGTCTCATTGGGTTCACATCTCATGTGTGGGGGTGTGTGACCTGCATGTGATAACTCAAAATACAAGGCAGACATTCAGTGCTTTAAATTTTAGAAGGGAAGCAGAAATCTGAGTACATGTCAAGGGAATATCAATGGAAGAAGTTCTCAAAGGGTGGATACATTATAGGCCTGCAGTGATGACCGCAGAACAGAGACAGGAATGGGATTTTAGGCAAAAAGATTGGAGCCACTGAGCAGGGCAACACAGAGTGAATATTCAGTTGGATGGGGCTCATTACTTCTGAAGAAAATAACTGTGAGACGAGGTTGAGAAAGAAGGCAGGCATACTGGGTTTGGATCATAGACGCTTAAAGAGACTGGAATTAATTGGTAACATTTTTAAGTCGGAATTTATTTTTTTGCTTAGATTCTACCTTCATTGAAAAGTAAAAACTGGAAGGTCTAGTAACGTGCATTCCCATTTTATCTGGACTTGTATTCCTATGTGTATATGGCCATGACCTTACTTAGAATGCATTTGGGTTTTCCGTTGTGGCACGGTTCCCAACGTTTCCTCTGGCCTCACATACTGGTACCTCAATCACTTGTGTTCTCACAGCTGACTCTACAGGCAGACAAGTTTCTTCTGTTCCAGAGAAGGATACAGAAATTAGAACCGGAAATGGAGAGCTAGAGGAGATGTAGTGACAGTTTTAGTGAAAACCACCAAGTTGGGTCTGCCGTTGAAAGGATGGCAGGAGGTGCCTGGCGGGATGCATGGGAAAAGAGGAAGGTGACCTGACTTGATACAGAAGCAGCACAAAAGAGCCATCAGACATGCGTGAAGCTGATGCGTGTGGTGGCCTGGGTCCAGGAGGCCGCCTCCAGGGCAGCAGGCGAGTCGAGCTCCCGTGTGACCCGAGCAGAGGCTGCGTGCTCGAGGCCAGCCGCGTGGGGGGTCAGCCACATCTCTGGTAGCCCCACTGCTGAGAACCCTGACTGGATGAGGCCTTGGGCATCCTTCCAGACTAATGGAGCATCTTGATCCTCAGTGCAGTCTAGAGTTTTGGGAACATGGAGTTTTTTTCTTTTAAATCTCAGCTTGAAAACTGACTCATACCTCTTAGCAGCATGGCCGGTCATTTATTTCATCTCTCTGTTATCTGCAAAATGGGTTGAACAGGGCCTGCCTAATTGGCTTTCCTGAGGACTAAATTATGTACACAAAGTGCTTATCAAGGCACATAGCAAGGGTTTAGTAAATGTTACTATTATTATTACTCCCATCATTATCATTATGAGGAACTTAGCCTACAGGTTGGAGAGTTCTAGGCAGCGTGAGAGAGTGGGAAAGTTGATCTTTGGGACCTGTAGGTTTATCATTCTCTGCTACCCCAAGTTGGTGTGGTCTCGGGAATCACCTTTTACACACATTTTTTTTTTTTTGCAAGAGGAAAGAGGAGCAAAAATGTATTCCAGAAAGATAAACAGCAAAGGGTTATAAAATGATAACTTTGGAAATTAAGAAGCCAGTAAAATACTGTTAAAATGACCTAGAAGTGAATTGTTATGAAGGTAATTCATCAAAAATATAGTGGGCACCATGCCCAGCACAAAATGAGCCCTCACTGTTTACTTCTTTCTGTCACTGAGTTTAACTCATTTACACTTGACACATGGGAGATGGTTACTTTTCTATGTTAATTGGACCAGCCATGGGGTGCCCATGATTTCTCGGTGTGTCTGTGAGGGGGTTTCTGGATAAATTAGGTTTGAATTGGTATACTCAGCAAAGTAGATCACCCTCCCATCATGGGCAGGCATTATCAGATCCCTGGAAGGCATGAAGAGAACACGAAGGTGAAGGAAGAAGGAATTCCCCCTTTCTTCCTGCCTCACTGCTCGAGCTGGGACATCTTTATCTTCTTTTCTCCTGCCCTTGGGTGGGGATTCACCCCATTGACTACCCTGGTTCTCGGGCCTTCAGACTCAGACTGAACGACACCACCAGCTTTCCTGGGTCTCCAGCTTGCAGAGGGCAGGTGGTGGGACGTCTCAGCCTCCCTAACTGCGTGAGCCAGTTTCTCATGTTGAATCTTTCTCTGGGCAGGTAGGTAGGTAGAAATGAATGTGGATATGGAGATAGGGATAGATGGTGATAGGGATGGCGATAGATGTCCTATCAGTTCTGTTTTTCAGGAGAAGCCTGGCTTATACAACACATTATCTCATCTTAGTCTCACACCCATCCTATGAAGTAGGTATTGCATCTGTCTCCATTTTATGGGTGAAGAAATGAAGGTGAAAGAAAGTAAATTGCATGTTCTACACCACACAGCTAGTAGGCGTCACAGCTGGTGTCTGAGCCCAGACAGTCAGAAACCAGAGGCCAGGGTGTCATGTATGGCCTCCTGTGAATTCTGTGGTTTAGGGACCAGAAGCCTCAGGAGAGACAGACGTGAGGAATATGTCCTATGCACGTGATGCAAGCCGCGGTAGAGGTATATAGAAGGGTCTGGCAGAGAACAGAGAAGAAAACAACTACATTTCTGACTGAGGCAAGAAGAGCTTCCCAGAGGAGTGACACTACAGCTGAATCTTGGGGAGTACGATGCCAGAAACACATAGAAAATACCAGTAGGGCACGTTCATGCTTTCTGGGTAGCAGGTTCGACCACCATCTACCAAAACATAAACGGTCTATGCCTTTGGATTCTGTAATTTCATTAACCATGAAACGGTGAGAGAAACATGCACAAAAATGCTGATCTGAAATATGATTTTGAATTAGAGAAAAGTAGAAATTGCATAGATGTTCAATGGCCTAACTTGTACAAAGTAATGCAATCCAGTCATTACCAGGGAAGATGGTTACACACCCGCAACCGATTGCTAAGTGGCAAAGAGAGGAGAAGGTGACCTCATGTATATAAAACCACGCACAGATATGCTAGAGGCATAAAGAATAATCTGGAAAGATTTCACCACATGCTAAAACTGGTCATCGCTGGGTAGTGGAATTTGGGAATAGTTTTAGTTTCTTCCTTTTCTGTATGGTTTGTATTTTGACAATAGACCTGTATCCTAGAAATTCAGGTATAAAAAAAGAGAAAGAAAAGAAACAAGCTTGGAGGACCAGACAACTTAAATATTAAGCAAAAGAATTACAAAAGTCTGTTCGGATGAGGCGTAGAAAGTGGAAAAAGCGGGGAAAAAATTTAGAAAGCACCGATGTGCACAATATCTTTTTATAAATAGGACTGCTGCCTTTGGTGACAGTGTGATTTAAGGAAACGGTATGATTCAAGCTGGGAAACATCATCTGTTCGGGAGATGGCAGAGCTGGGATCCCCCAGACTTGAATTCTTCCGGGCAGCACTACCCTGTGTGTGCCAAGTCCTATTGTGGAATTGCAGTGGGTTACAGGTGTGCAAGTCTGTGGATCCTTTGCTTTCGGGGTGAACGTGCAAAGCTTGGGACAGCAGAGCCCCTGGGCCAGGAACCCCTGGCAATGGACTGCCTCATCTGTTTACCCCAATATGACATTTATTCTGTGTGAGCTGTGAGGTGAAAAATAATGGGATGCCTAAAGAGACCATTTTATGTGGTCTCTTATTTTTTAAAAAGGATAACTGGCAGTCAGAGAGGTTTAAAGACTTTCCCAAAGTCACATAGCTCGTTAGATCAGTAAGCCAATCACTGATTAAAGTAGAAATAAGATTACTGACACACACTCACATACCCCCACACACAAACATTGAATTACAGTCAAACTAGAAGAGCACACAACAAAAGAACAGAATTCCAGGAATGATATATTCTGACAAGCCAAGCCTCCTCGCTGCTTTTCGAGGGCCCTGCCTATCTGTATCTGATACTGATTATTAGGGATCCAATTAACAGCTCACACGAAGTAAATAGAAATCATAATGTTAGCGTAGCTCATACAACATGGTAGTCTTTGCTCGTTTTTGTCATCTAGGCCTTGTTTTGTTGTGCATGTGTTTTGTGAATAATCTCTGTATAAGGAGTCTTAACCCTCATGGCGTTCTCTTCTGTCAGGAAGTTCAATTCCAACTATTGATTAGTTATGATATTTATGTCCCTGTTCATCTTCAAGACAGCCTGGGGCCCAACTGTCATGATGGGTTTACTCAGGGCATAGCTGCCAGTCACGGACGCAGGTTAGAACCCTCAGAGCTGATGAATTTGAGAGATGACCTGCTTGCTTCAAGCAGCTTCTGGTGTGTTTTGTGAGGCTGAAGTTCAGTTTCCACTTTATGATATATCCATCCTCCACATCTCAGTCCTCTCAAACTCAGGCTCTTCAAAGTCTGCTAAAGTTCAGCTGTGTGGTGGCCCTATATCCCTCTCTTATCCTCAATTCACACATCTTCTCACTCCTACCTCCCAGCATGCTGGGCTGCAGGCCTGCCCACTGTTCCTCTGACCAGACAGAAGAAGAACTAGGGAAATGGCGTCTGAGGTGGGCCGACAAAAGTCCACATTCCAATCCCTAGAACCTTCAAATGTTACCTTACGGGACAAAGGACATGCAGATGTGAATAAATCATGGATCTTGAGATGGGGAGATTATTCTGGATTTTCTCGATGGGCCCTACAGGGAATCACAAGTATTCTCAGGAGGAGGTAGAGGGAGATTTAATTATAGAAGAGGAAGTAGATATAAGGATAGAAGCAAGAGGTAGGAGTAGTGTGAGGAAGGAGTCACAGCCACAGAAAGCAGGCAGCCTCTGGAGACTAGAAGGGGCAAGGAAACAGAGCTTCCAGAAGGGACATGTGCCGCCAGCATCTTGTCTTTCTCCTGGTGAACTTGATTTGGACTTCTGGCCTCCAGAACTATATGGGAATAAATTCATGTGGTTTTTAACACTACTTTAGTCCTATTTTTCTTTTCTTACAGCAGTGATAGGAGACAAACACAAGCTGTTTTGTGGAAAATACTTCCTGTACTGTCTCCATGGAGTTCCAACCTACTGAAAAAGTCCATTTTTGGTCAATCTTCATCTACTACTGATATTTATTTTTCTTTTCTTATTTTACCATCTTCTATTCCACAGATGAGGAAACCAAGACTTAGAAAGCAAAAGAGTTTTCTTAAGGAAGCATCACTCTGAGTAATAGACTCTCCTTTGAAATCTTTTCTTTGCTTCCAAAGCTGATGGTCTTTCTCAGACACTAAGCCTTTTTCTTGAATTGGAGCTTCCCCCTTTGTGATAAACAGGAGGCAGGGAATTCTTTTCCTTTTGTATATTTTACTGCATTAAATGCGAGTATGGCCATGACTCTGATAATGATGAGCTGTTGGCTTAGAAATGTTTGGGGATGAGACTTCTTGGAACTTTCAGTGCTCCACTCACCATTGATTCTTGCTAGATGGAAATAGAATCAGAAAGACAAAAATATCATGATGAAAAATTCTTTTACTAGGTGACCTTTAAGGTCCCTGAGAACTGGATGAGGACAAGAATCTTTTGAGATGTTTGGGTCAGTGCCACATTTTTGATAATATTTATGGGGACATTTTCCTATTATATTTAAATGGACTTGTTTTTCTCTTTCTAGACTTTTTGTCTCCATTTTAGGTACAGTTATCCTTCCTTTACTCCCTCCTTCATGCCCAGCCTTAATGTACAATTGTTATGAATCTATTTTTGGTATGCACGGTGGTGGTGGCATCTAATATCGATTAAATGCTGCTGTGTGCTAGAGTCAGCACCAAGTATTCTTGCATGAACAACTTAGACTAATCCTCACAACAACTCTATGATTTAGGTGCTTTCATTATTGATCAGGTTTCTGAAATTCAGAGAGGTTAAGTAACTCACCCAAGGTCACAATGCTAGTAAGTACTAGAACCGATAATTAACCAGTCTATCTCATTTTAAAGCTCATGTGCTTTTTTCAAGAATGATGTCCCTCTCATCCACTTGTAGGAGGTATCACCATTGCGTTGCTGCTTAAAATACATATGTGGTTCTTTGACTATAAACTCCACTGTAGCTCCCCAGTGTGGCCCACCCATTTGGGCAGAGGTCAGGCATTTCCAGATCATCCCAATATCTTTTCCCCCATTCTTTCTGCCCCAAGTCCATCAGCACTCCTCTTTCCTCAGAGCAGCTGGTCGAGTGCAGCCTTTCAAAAGAATAGGGACCTGATCACCCTAGCTTCACCTGTGTGTGTGAACTTTGCCCAAGGAGACAGAGTCTGACCTGACAGTGGCAGAGAGATGGGGAGGGTTTCGTGTGACTAGACAAGTGACTGGTGACATTCACACCTATTGTTAAACATTTGCTTTCTTTTTTTATAATCTCTCAAAACATACTCCCAAATAGTGTAGACTTTAACAGCATACATCTCTTCCTTCTCCTTCCCCCATCTCAAAGGTTAGGACTCACTGGGTTAGGCAGAACATGCTAGAAACAGTCACTTGATGATTGATATTTAGAAACTGCATTCTATTTCTCTTAGAAAATTAGCCCAGTCTCAGGGGGTCTCAGAAGTGTGATATGGAAAAATGCAAAAGAGGCTTAGAGAGGATTTTTCTGATGAAGGGCAAAGTCAAGGCCCAGTCTTGCTTGTTCACTGAGGGGGTCTTAAAGACCCCATTGTCCTCTACAACATATAACAATGTTCTTTTAATTGAGCCCCATGTTCACTATCAAGGAGAGTGAGTGGAAGATGAGAAATAAAATGCTCCCGTTCTTTTCCACTGGCTATTACCTCAGTAATGGCATTAATAAAGGTGGCATTAGAAAGAACTGGGGAAAAAAAAATCATCATCACTCTTGAACCCATAAGAAATGAAGATTCAAAAGGTTATTATAGGTAATAAATTCACATTCTAACATGCAAAATGATTGTGGGCTTGGATTGGATGCGTTTGGTTTAGTGATGGTTTTCCAATGGGAGACACATGCTGGGTGAATAAAAGTGGAGCCTCTGGGCCAGGGAAGGGAAACTGGGGACATTTTTCCCACCTGGGGACCCTGGTGCAGCATCTTACCGCAACAACAATTCCTCCCCAAGTCTGCTCTAAAAAGCCCAGCTTGAGAGAGGTTTCTGTGCGTGCCAGAATCTCCGAGGACAGGGAAGAAAGACGGTGCTAGGTGAAGACAAGGTGAACAAATGAAATCTGTCTAGCCTGAATGAGCACACTGTCCAAAAGCTATTTCGGGAATCGGAAAGCAATCGCTCTCCAGATTGCTCTGTTCACACCCAACCTACAGCTGATGCATTATGTTTCTGATAAAACCTGAGTTTATCAAGCCATGAGTTTAAATAAGCAAAATGTTGCCATTCTTAACCCGGAAACAAAGGGATTTAAAATGGCAGCCACTGCTTAGCTAAAAACATACATTTCAGAGCTTCAATTTATGTATGAAATTGTTATTGCCTTTCTAAGGCTTTTAAGCTATAATTACCTTTACCCTGAATTCTAAGAGAAGGGGGAAGTAGGGAAATGAGAAATCTCTCTAATGCTTTTTGCTTCTTTTCTTCTTTCTTTCTTTCTCTTTTTTTTCTTTTTAAAACTTAAATTAACTGTAAATGTACTATTTTCCTCTGAGATGAGATGATAAGAATCCCTTCATGGCCTCTACTATCATGAAGTAATCGAAAAAGCCCTAGTTGAAAACTCAAGAGCCCTAGGTTTGATACTAAATTCTGTCTTCAATGTCTACTTATTCAGGCCCCAAACCTCAATGTCACCCTTCACTGAAATATTAGAGAAAGAAATTTCTCTAATATTTTTCATCCATTCTTTGAGCAAATCTGTTTTCACCATTTCTACCAGTATTCCACCAAAGTCCATGTTACCATCGTCTTTTCACACAGCTGCCAGAATGTTCTGTATAAAATAAAAATAAAATCAGATCACCCCTGTTTCAAACTCTTGGATGAACCCAGAGTTCTTACCACATCCTACCAGATCTGGCTCTCAGATAATCTCACAGTGCATTGTCTAACTTTCTTTCCGTCCCTTACTGGGCTCCTGCCGTGCTGGCCTCCTTGCTCATGCACAAGCATGTCTCAGTGTGGAGGCTCCCCGCGTTGGTGGTTCCACCTGGGATGCTCTTCCCTGGGGTCTTCATGAGGTATGTCACTTCTCATAGACCCTTCTCTCACCACCTTCTCCAAGAAGCTACCCCATTAAGATTCTCCACCCCTTATCCTGCTTTATCTTCAGTCACTCACCTCTTCCTTACACTATGCTTTCTTCTGTTATTCCTAATGTCTCTTGTTAGGAATGAAGGCTCCAGGAGAGGAGGGATATGGTCTTCATCGTTTTGATTGTTATTATTTATTAGGCTTTCTCAGTGTCTGAACAATCTGGCAGAGAGCAGGCACTGGATGGATGAAGTAACTGGGTCATTTCACTGCATTTGGTCTAAGTTACTTCATCTTTATAGTTAAGGTCTTAGATGTTAGGGTTTCTAAGGTGACTTTTTGATTTGACATTCTGGAATTCTACAACCTTCATATTGTTCACTATTCTACCTATGATGCACAGACCACAAAAAAGTAGTAACCACAGATAACTAAAATAAATAAATAAATAAATAAATAAATAAATAAATAAATAAATAAATTAAAAAATCATATTTTCAAGAGATGGACATGATGAATGTCTTTTTTTCCTTTCTAAAATTTAAATTCAATTAATTAAAGTATATTGTATTATTTGTTTCAGGTCTGTGATTCATCAGTCTTATATTATATTCAGTGCTCATTACAACACACCCTCCCCAATGTCCATCACCCAGTTACCCCATTTCCCACCTCTTCCCCTCCAGCAACCCTCAGTTTGTTTCCTAAGGTTAAGAATCTCTGTTTTGTCTCCCTCTCTGGTTTTGTCTTGTTTCATTTTTTCCCTCTCTTCCCTTATGATCCTCTGCCTTGTTTCTTAAATTCCTCATATCGGCGAGATCATATGATAATTATCTTTCTCTGATTGACTTATTTCGCTTAGCATAATACCCTCTAGTTCCATCCATGTCCTTGCAAATGGCAAGATTTCATTTTTTTGGATGGCTGCAAGACATGATTAATGTTTCAGTGTACAGTTGTCCATGCTTATTTCTATGTGGTATGTGTGTGTGTGTGTCTATAGTAGAATCCGGTTTTGTCCAGAGATGAAGCATACATTGAAGAGCTAGCTTTTGAGTCCCAGTTTTAGGACTGAATATGTGTCACTGTGGGTGAGCTTCTTACCTTCTCTGTGCCTTTGTTTCCCTGTTTGGAAGATGGGAATAATAACCCCTGGGTTATTTTGAGAAGTGAATGAATACATTTAAAGAACTTAGAACACTGAGTAGCACATGGAAAGGGCTAAAAATATTAACAACTTTATTTGTTCACATTTAATTATGTATGTTGTCATATTCTCCCTTGAACTTTGCTTGCTCTTTTTATTATTTTATCTCTTCTTGTGGACACTCCCTCCCAAACCTTACTGGTTTAGTCTACATGGAGACTTGATCCACCTGGTTCTCAGTCATGAGTTCAATGTCATGAAACATTTATTGTATTAACCAATCAATTAGAAATATTGATCAAACTCTGACTTGGAGGGTATCCAAAGATCCTTAAAGAAGTGAAATGCTGATTGTTTTCCTCTGTGTGCTCATATATTAGCTGGAGACATGTACACACACACAGACACACACAGGTTACAATACCAGAGAGTAAATCAAGTGCCAAGGTCTTGGCACCATTAGTAAATACTGAAAGAACTCTGAGGAGGAAAAGGGGCCCGTGATCAAGCTCCTTGAAGAGGCCTCTGGAGCTCTGCATGACCTATATCTGCTCACCTCTCCCATCTCTCTCTCCATTTCTCTCCCCCACAACCACCTTGCATGACACAGATCAGTCTTACTGAACTTCTTTCCATCCGTCAAATGTTCCATATTTCCATTTTGTTTCGAAGGCTTTGCACATGTTCTCTCTTCTGCACAGAACATCATGTCTCCCATTTTCTCTGCATGCAACTGACTCCTATCGAGTTTCAGGAGTCTGTGCAGACACCACTTTCTCTAGGAAACCTCCCTGCTGTGTACTGCCTTAGTATCATTTACCCTGTAACTACCTGTTTACTTGCTACATTTTCTCTGTAGAATTCCCCTGGGAAAGTTTATCGCACTTGCCCTTCCCTGCTGTATCCCCAGCACGTGGTGTAGTGCTTTTCACAAAGTGTGGGTTAATTATGAATCTATTGATTAAATGACTCTAGATCAGCTCTTGTTTTGGAAAAGTTGTTTATCTTAGTTCAGGAACACCTATTCAGGGATGTAAAAAAAAAAAAAAATGATTCTTCCAGAGAAGTGGAGACAGCTATTTCTAATAGTCAGCAAAGCATTCATTAGAAGACAGCCTCAGTGCTTGGGACTGACCTAGTGATCTTCTTCTCTAACTCGTTATCTCAATGAATTTCTCTCCCTGTGCCTCCCACAGCTATATGAATAGCCTCCCAAGCACTCTGGAAGACTGTCTACTTTCCTATAGACAAGTCACATCAGTGTAGATGCCATCTTGTTATGCCTTTGTGGATGGACAGATAACCTATCTGTTACTATTATGGCAGAAATGTTTCTTTTCTGTTCCTTTCTGTATCCCAGACATATTTTTCCATGAAGGACAAGATATGTAGAAAGGTGGTATAGGCTGACTGAACCCCATTTGACCTGCCTTTTCCATAGAGGCTGTAATATTTAGGGTTTGAGTCCTGCTTTATTCTTCTTTAGGGTATTGTCCAGCAGAGACCTTGGGTGGAATGACTAGACTCTGAATGACTAGTCTAGTCTAGAATGACTAGACTTCTACAATCTTTATTGTACAGTTTCTCACTCTACTGTGTTCTCGATCATGCTTCTTTAGGCCTGGATACTTGTCTGAGGCCTAACCTGGATTTGCCATATTTGACTCTGATTAATCCCAGAGGCTTTGGTTCTTCCCCATTTTGTCCTACATTATAACTAATTTTCTTACGAATTCTCTACCCTGGAATATCTGAGTGGTAGGCCTTACTGCATTGATTTCTAGCCCTTTCCTGGGGAACAAATTCCATCATAACTAGAGAATGCAATGTATCTTCTATTTCCTCAGAATTCCCCAAATTATAGAGGACAATAAGGACAATGCCAGACACAAAGTGGTCACCCAAACGGGATGTGTGTGTGTGTGTGTGTGTGTGTGTGTATGTATGTGTATGTATGTATGTGTTTAAACCTCTGGGTAGAAAATGCAGAAAGATGACAGACCTAAAGGTTCAGGAGTCTACTCCACCCAGTTCAGTGCTCTTTGATGTCCAAAGAATTGAGAATACTGGGGTAACTTTCCCAGCAGATAGGAAGTCTTCTTTTTCTGAAATCCTGAAAGGGACAAAAGATGTTTTCTGTTTTCCAATTTTTGCAGCCAGGCCTCAATTTTTTCTGGCAGGTACATGTTTGACCAGGGGTTATCCAGTCCTTAAGGCCAAAGCTTCCTCCCCACATGCCAATTACTGCCAACCCTTGTGTGGACATATGTGAGAACCACGCTTGATGTTGATATACATAGACACCTCACAGAGGCCTCCAGTCCTATACCTGGAAAACGATTACCAGGCTGAGATTGGCTCCAGAGACAAAGATGGCTCTGTTTAATTTGAAGACTTTTTAAATGGTGCTCAGGGAACAATAGACTGTTAATGGAGAAAGTAAATCTGTTAATATTTAATTTTCTTAAGCTGTGGTTTCTTATTAAGAACTCCCTTATGTAAGGTATGCTGGTATTGTTTGGAGAGAGCGGAGCGTCTTTGGACTAGTGACCTGGTGCTGAGACTTTATTGCAAATCTGTGATGTCTAACCTCGATCGCAAGAGGTCTCTCAAATTATCCATGACACTTGTTCGTGAGGGCTTAGCGCTCCTGCTTCAACCCTGACTTCTCGCCCCCTGGTTTCTGAGTTTCTTAAGGATATAATTAGTAAGCGCCCATCATAAATTACGCATTGTGACTGATAGAAAGGAGCCAGATGAATAGGATACAGTTCCAAGCTGGAAGTCAAATAACCTGCATGTTTACAACTTTATTTCAATCTTGCTAAAAAAAAATCCCATCACCTCACCTCCAATTAAGAGAAAAAATAATTTTTCTTCATTTTTGGGTAATTTTTTAAATGAAACTTACTAGTATGACAATATGTCCTCAATACCAGTGTGTTAGATATTGCTCTAGGTTCTTGGGATACAAGGAATAAGAAAGACAAAGTCCATGTTTTTGTAGAGAACGGATTCTAATTGTAAAAAGATACATTCTATTAAAAAACAATAAGGCGATTCTAGATAATGATAAGCATTTTGAAGAAAATAAATTATATCATGATAGAGAATGTGTGTATGTGTCGTGTTCCTTCATAGAGGGTTATTAGGAAAGTGACACTTGAGTTAATATGGTAAAGAACCATCATGCAATGATATTGAGACTGAATATTCTAGAGAGTTAAATCAATGACCTTAAATACCTTAAGCCTAGCTCGTTTTGTTAAACAAAACCAAAGTTATAAGCATAAGAATCAAAGAATAAGAGTAAGGCGAGGGGGAAAGAGATGGGAGAGGAAAAAGGATTGGAAAGGAGGGCAGGGTCCTAGAGATTTTTTAAGACTGTGGTAAGAAGTTTGGATTTGATTACAAGACAGTGGGAAGCCAATGAAGGGCTTTGTCAAGATAATGAAATTGTTGGATTTAAATCTCAAAGCTTATTCTTAATTTCTGAAGAAGACTGTATTGTTATCATGCAGGAGAGGGTACAGAGAATCAATTATGAGTTTATGGAAATAGTCCATTAGACAAAAAATTTGGTATGGTCTAGCATATTAGTAATGAAGGTATAGAGGCTCAAGATGTGTGTTGGGTGTAGTACTGATGGAATTCACTGATGCCTTAGATGAGGGAGATGAGAAACAAACATAAATAAAGAATGGTTCCCGGGATTATATCCCTTAATATTGATGCCTTTTTCTGAGATATGAAAGACGGGAGAAACATACTTGATAGTGATGAAATGTATCTTGGTTTCGGGCATTATAATTCTGAGCTACCTACTAAATATCTAAACAGAAGTGTCAAGCAATCAGTAAGTTTAAGTTTTGTGGTCAGAAATGGAAAGTATAGATTTGAGCTGCAGTGGTATGTAAGCAGTATTTGGCTGAATGAGATTGGCCAACGAGGATTAGAGAGTGTTTTGACAAAGAAGAAAATAGAATAGAAGACAAAAACATTTAGAAATTGAGCAGAGGTAGATGATCAAAACTGAAAGACCAGGTTGAATTGGTCTGAGGGTAGAGGTTAGTATGATGTTCTGAAACTCAGTAGAATGTATTTCAAGGAGTAATGGCTAATGTCATCACATAATCACACTATATAGAAAGAGAATATTTGAAGACCATTGGACTGGGTAAAATGGAAAGGATTATCCATCTTGACTGAAACAGCTCAAGTAGAATGGTGGTCATGAAGCTTTTTGGAGTGGGTTGAATAGAACCAGAGAGGTGATGTAGACATTGACTATAGAAAATTCATTCACTTTGATCTTCAGGGGAGAAGAGAAGTAGTAGGGCAGTAAAAGAAGGGCTATGTAGGCCAAAGACATTTTATAGAAAAATATAAGATGTACTACAGTATATAAATATCCTGAGGAGAATTTTCAGTAGAGAATAAAAGTGATTATGTGGAAAACAAGGAAGAAACGTGTATTAGATAAATATTTGAGGGGCGAGAGAGAGTGTGCAGGTGAGCAAGGGGGGAAGGAGAGTGGAAAGGCAATTTATGAATGGCAGAAAATATTTGTAAATCATATTTTTGATAAGGGTTAATATCCAAAGTATATAAGAATCCCTTAAAACTCAATAGCTAAGCAGAAATGAAACAAAGGCCATAAATAACCTAATTAAAAATGGGCAAAAGAATAGACATTTCTCCAGCGAAGACATATAACTATCAGGTTTTTGAAAGGTGTTCAGTGTCACTAATCATAAGGAAAATGAAGATCAAAACCATAATGAGATATCACCTCACCCCTATTAGGATGGCTATCATAAAAAAAAAAAAGATAACAGGTGCTGGAGAGCATGTAGAGAAACCGAAAGCTTTATTTTCTGTTAGTGGGAATGTATATTGGGTGTATATTGGGTGTACCCACTATGGAAATCAGTATGGAGGGTCCTCAAAAAATTAAAAATAGAACTACCAGAGGATCCAGCAATCCTACTTCTGGGCATATAGCCAAAAGAATAGAAATCAGGATCTTGAAGAGATATCTGCACCCCCATGTTTGTTGCAATATTATTCATTGTAACTAAGACCTGGAAGTAGCCTAAATATCCATCAACAGATAAATGAATAAAGAAAATGTTACATGCACATACAATGGAATATTATTTGTCCTTAAAAAAGGAAGCTATCTCACCATTTGTGACAACATGGATAAACCTGGAGGATATTGTGTCGAATGAAATAAACCAGTCATAGGACAAATACTACATGATTACGTTTATATGAAGTATCTAAAATAGTCAAACTCGTAGGCACAGAGAATAGAATAGTGTTTGCTAGGGTCTGGGGGAGGGGGAAATGGAGAATTGTTGCTCAATGGGGGTAAAATTTTAGTCATGCAAGATGAGTAAGTTCTAGATCTCTGCTGTATGACATAGTGCCTATAGCTAACAATATGGTCTTGTGCACGTCATTTTTTTTTTGTTTTAAGAATGTAATGTACTTATTTGAGAGAGAGAGAGAGCGTGAGTAGGGGGAGAAGTAGAGAGAGAGGGAGAAAGAATCCCAAGTAGACTCCACACTGAGCACAGAGCCTGTCATGGGGCTCTATCTCATGACCCTGAGATCGTGACCTGAGCTGAAACAAGGAGCCAGACGTTTAACCGACTGACCAACCCAGGTGCCTTTGGTCTTGTGCACTTTAAAATATGTGAAGAGGATAGATTTTATGTTAAGTGTTATTAACACACGTAGACACAAAAAACACAAGAACAGTTTTGGGAGGTAATAGATATGTTTATTATGTTGACTGTGGTGATGGTATCACAGTTCTCTGCATTATATTCCAATTCATCAATGTGTACACATTAAATGTTTACAATTTAAAAAATATCAATTATATTTCAATATGGCTTTAAAAAGAGATGAATTGTGGATTTTTAATTTACCTAAGCCTTAGCCATACTTGGTTCTTCTGACTGTACATATGTATATGTGTATATACTCATTTGTGGAAAGATATAATACCCTTGTAGCCTACTGTAGTAGGCTGAGGCAGTTCCTCAGCCTTCACCCCACACCAGGGGAGCAATTATTATTAAATAAAAGGCAACATAATGACATCAAATAATGAGAGTTACATCCACGGAGTAGCTTAATTCTCTCACATATCTGTTTTTTCTTGTCTTTCTATAAGTACCTATTGCTGTTGTGAATAACAGATTTATGGGCAGCAATTTGGTCCCGGCCATTCAAAAGATCCCAACACTGGTGGCAATCATGTATGAATATTTGATCTGACACCAGGCAGAAGGATGCTATTTGGAGCCACTTTCGGCCTTTGGAGTGGCTTGCATTTGCTTCTTGCGGCAGATATTAAAAACTCTCCAGTTGTTAGGATGGAGAGCCACATACCTCTCAAACTGTATCCTTATGGGGGTATACATTAAATGCTGATAACAAGTAACCCAAGGGTTGGGAAGGGGAGCTTGCTTGTGAACCAACCACGGACATGTAGATTATAGATTGAAGAAGAGGGGCAAGCTGAGTTACAACTCCAGTGTGCAGAATAAGTCACCAGTAAGTAGAAGCCACAAGATGGGGGACCATTGCCAGAGAGGCTAGTTGACTCAGGGCCATGCTTCATGGATCTTTGAGCCTCGTTTCCTCATCTGTATAATGGGAATGATAATGTAAACTTCATGGTGTTGAAACATGAACAAATCAGGTATATGAATGTGCCATGGAAGTCATTCTTACGACTCGAACTTAACAGATTGCTGTTATGATTTTCAGAGCCTAGGCTATCACCCGGCTTCATTGCGTGATTTATCCTTGGGAAACATCTTTTCCTATATAAAGAGAAAGGGCAGAAATCAGAGACCAGAAAGTGGATGCTCATGTTTGTGGTAATTTCTTGAAAGGCACAGCAATGGAACAAAAATAAAGCCTCATCAAATCCTTAAGTTTCCTTTAGACCAGAAATACATTTTCTAAAAATAAAGCTGCTTTTAATCCCCTTTGTTATTTTTAATAAAATATTAATCAGCTCAAGGTAACGTATGACTATGATAAGGAGACAAATATTTTAATCATTCATTTGGCAGCTATTTATTTCATGCCTACATAGGCTGGAAACTGTGATCCTCAGAGTTTGGAGGAAGGGTGGAGGAGATGGGGAGGCAAGCAGGTATATAGGGGAGTATAATGATACATTGGGGTCATTTAACTCAAACTTGCCATTCAAAAGACTTCTCAAACAACGTAATGTCTTTATTGAGACCTAAAGGATGAGACCCAAACAAAGACTGGAAAGGGAAAGTTTTCAAGATGGCAAGAGCAATATGGGCTAAGACAAGGAATTTGTGCAACTGCTTTCTTAAGTGAAGCACATATTTTAAGAAAGAACATGATTAGTGAAGAAGCTAAGAAGGCAAGATGGGAGCAGATTGTGCAAAATCATGCAAATCTTGTTAAATTTGAAATTTAAGAGCAAGGGGTATGGGGGCATCAGAGTGTTGTTTGCAGGGATGTGACTCTTGTTCTAGTAAGGCTGATACTTGGAAGAGCTGAAAGGTTCAGGCAGTAATCCAGGAGAGAGATGGTGGTAGCCAGACCTAATATTGCTACTATTTAGCAAACATGGTGAACATAACTGTGTCACTCTTTTGTCCTGGGTCTTGTAGAAGTCAGTTTATGGTAGGGCCTACCCTCAAGAGGATTCCATTTGCTACCCTGATTCTTATAGTTTCCCAAAAAGATTCAATGACAGAAGACAGGACATTTATGTCCTGGGATATTCTTGGAGCTCAAAGCAAAAACTATACTGAGCAAAGTTGAACAGGCCCAAAGACTTAGTCAAGACTGTTTCAATAGGAGAGAGAGACCGGGCCAGTCTGAACTCAACTTTGCTGAAAAAAGAATGGTGGAGAGTTTTTAAGAACTAGGGTGGGAAAAATTTTAGGCCATTTGTGTTTGCCGATTGTCCTCACCCAAAGGAAAAGTAAAATCACCCACCTTCATGACAACAGGTACTTTTACAACAAAATACCTACAGCAATTAGGTCCCTACCCTCCCAGAGACTTGGAGATAGGGGTGCTATCTTCCTTGATGATTATATTTCAAAGGGATGTCTCCCTAGTCCTTGAGAAGGACATTCCTGGGTTGTAAAGTTGGCAAGAGGCTGGAACATTACATCTCCAAGGAACAGATAAATAATTTGAAACTATAAGTTTTCTATAGTAAATAATCTAAGGAAAGGGAGGTCAGGGGCCTAGAGGCAGGCAGAAACCTGTCTAAAAGTTGGGGGGGAAACAGTGAAGTCAACTTGGTCAGAACATAGAAAAATCTGCCATGAGCACAATAGATTTTCCAGAAAGAAAATTTTATTTTGAAATCACATAATATGTGTGCCATATTTCAAAATATATGTGCTTAATGAATGTGAACATCTTCGCCTTGGTTGAGATGCTACCGAGAGCAGAGCCTGAGATCAAGACTTGGTTTGGGGTGGTTTCTTTGGAAAGTAATTCCAGGAAGCAGCAGTGAGAGTGAGAGCCGTGAGGCAGGGAAGGTGGACATTTCAATGGGGGCATGTTATGAAGTTTTGCTATTGAGTTGCTGTGTTGGAAATGAGAGCTGAATTTGGCAAGGACCTCTAAGAGGAGAAAAGAAAAGAAAGGGAAAGGAAAGGAAAAGGAAAAGAGAAAAAAAGAAAGAAAAGCAAGGAATTTAACTGAACACGCTGCAAGCTTTGCTGCTGCTTGGTTCTGAAAGTGAAATTGATATTCACTGTGTACCTCCTTCACCACCTTCTACATTTCCCTCATCTCCAAGGAGAAAATCAGCTCGTAAGGGTTGCTTACATGCTATGATGACCAATCCTTCATCCTTGAGAGATAATCCCTCGATTCTCTTACACTTGTCAGACTATGTTTGTTTTAATTTCCTACCCACTGTTAAAACCAAACATAAAGCCTGAAAATATATTTTAGTAAGTTCTCATGTCTAGGATATAATAGCAGTGTCAGCTTCTCATGATATGCAGGGTTGATAACCCCAATCTTTCTTTGCCTTCTGTCCTACCTGAGTGTGGAGCCCAAGGGGATCTGGCAGCATTTGTAACTTTGGGTTCAACAGAAGTCTCACTGTGTTTCTCAGTGGAAATATTCTTTGCCAGAAAACAGGAATTTCAATCCAGCAAAGTTGAACATTGTGGTGCCAGAAAGCACAAATTCTATAATTGGTTTCTAAGAGTAATGAAAAGAAGAGCCAATTATATATCCATCTTGAAGTTTCCAGTCTGATGTAGTCTAGCTATGATTCTGCTATTAGTATAGGGCATATACAGCATCCTTGAGGACTACTTCTACCCCATAATGCATCATCTATTAGCTGGTGCCTTAGCTGAGCCTTTAATAATTTATTAAAATTCTATCAGGACATCTGCTTTGAGGTGATAAAGTACATAGTGGGAAGAGTTAATACTCAAGTCACGAGTCCATTGTCACATCTCACTTGCTTTAAAATGAGTCCCTTGAGCCAAGGCAATATTTTATTGGATCCATGTCACTAAATTAGGCTAATCTGTAAGCCCTTAGATAATGGGGCTGGCAGAATAGTGTGGGATGGGTAGCCAAACCATATATGAGTTAGTTGTTATATTTTTAAGTTTGTTTATTTATTTGCAAGTAAGCTCTACACCCAACGTGGGACTCGAACTCATAGCCCCGAGATCTAGCGTCACATGCTATTCAGTGGAGCCAGACAGGTGCTCCAGTAATTGTCATTTTTAATAAGGAAGAATCACTACTTCTTCAGGGTTGAATGAGTTCAGTGAAGTCTTCTTGAGTGATAGTCCCATATTAAGCGCACAGCTTCCGGTACCGTTGTTTACAGGTTGGGCATCTCTCAGCAGCTGTGGGTAGATCAGGTTTGATGAGAGAGCCCCTGTAGAGTCCCCTCACCTGCCACCGTGGCTGCTCCTTTCATACCGCTGTTGCATGAGCTCTGGAATGGGCGAGGACAGGAGCTGCCTGACATCCCCTGGGTGAGCTATTTAATTCACCTGGCTCTTTAATGTCTCATCCACCACTGAAGTTCTCTGTTGGACATTGAATGAAGACACAAAGATTGACATACTCTGTGTCATATCTTTAGATCCATCCATATGCCTATTCTCTAGACCTTTCCTCCTCTGTCTTCCAAAGTTGTTTATTCCAGGTCCTTGATGCAGCTGGGAGATGAAGTCTATGGAATCCTTAAGTTCATTTTTTCTTCCGCATCAAGTTGATGAGCAATATAATGAACCAGGGAAATGTTCACTTGATGAGTCCACAAACTCACTAGACCCACTGCAGAAAAAAATTTAGGCCCAGAATTACATTTATCACCTGGCATGATTTTTTTTTTTTCTTTTTTTTTTGAGAGAGAGAGAGAGGGAAAGCAGGGAAGGGCAGAGGGAGAGAGGAATCTTAAGCAGGGGCCATGCCCAGCCTGGAGCCCAATACGGGGCTCAATTTCACGACCCTGGGATCCTGACCCAAGCCAAAATCAAGAGATGGATGCTTAACCAACAGAGCCACCCAGGCGCCCCACGCCTGGCATGATTTTTAAAATCAGCGGCACTCCAGCTGCAGGAAACGTTTTTTGTTTTTTGTTTTTTTTAATGTTGCCAAGAAGACGGCATGCTTTCAAAACATGCCCGAGGCTATAGTTGTCTGAAGGAATCTGCCATTTCTATTCCTTAAGGTGTTGAAAGCCAACCATTTCCACTAGTCTTAAAATTGCTAATGCACTCAAACTGTTCAAATGCTAAAACTACTGCATAAACGAATGTTTGCCTTTTTATCTGTGTTATATGCCATTCTTCCTCGAGTTAGAATCTCAGTAATTGTGATATTTCAACACCTCAGGTATTATCACTTTACCACTATCAGCGATGGGGTCTGTGTGGGCTTCAGATTGGCCTAATAGCAGGATTCCTTTCTGATGTCTGTTTCCGAGGGCTACTTCTACATTCCTAGTTTGGCTTCCCCTCGTGCAGGGGGTTGGATGCAGGTATTTCATTCGGTTATTGATCCTTCTAAGCATGACTGAAGGAGTCGAGAAAAGTGAGACAAAAAAGGGAGAACCATCAGTAAGATTTTCATTGTTAAGTTTGCTTCTGTGGGAAATGAAGGCTTGATTCCACAGGGGACTGACAAGTGATACAGACACCTCCCAGAATTACCCGACAGAGAGTAAGAGGCTCAGGCATCTATCTATTGGCTCCTGTCCCCCATTGTTTGAGGTTTGACCCCAGGGGTTTTAATAGTCCTACAGTTGCGGGTTCTGCTTTCATGTGGGTTGGGCTAGATGCTAGAGGCTGTGTGGCAGAGAGAGACTCACAGCTGGCCCTTGAGGGGCAGCACTAACACCCTGCACAGAAGAATTCACACCCCTATGACTCAGCTCTATGACTCATATCAGAGGGGGGCCAGGTGGATATGTTGCTGCCCCCCAAGAGCACATTACAGCATTTTCAATCCTTCAGAAAGAAAACAGACACACAAACAACAAACCAATAGACCAACCAATAAACAAACAAAAAGGATACATCATGAATATTCCATTAATCAAGGCGATGCCAAGCTGCTTGTCATTGAGGTTTTGCATACCCAACCTTGAGAAAGGTGACCACGGGAAAACAAGTTCCCCATATAGTAAAAATTTTAATAAGCGAGTGCAACAATAATTATTGGTTTTCAGGTCCCAAGTATTTCAGGAAATACTGTCACTGAGAGATTCTCAAACAGGGAAGCTTCTACAGAGGCAAAGTGAATACATTTCAGTGTAAAGGGAAGAAAAGAGAGCATGCTATGAGTTTAGCGAGGAGGGAAAGATCCCATTAGCTGGAAAAATTAAGAGGGCTTTCTGGAATAGGAATCAGATGACTTGGGGACACCTGGGTGGCTCAGTCCATTAAGCCTCTGCCTTTGGCTCAGCTCATGATCTCAGGGACCTGGGATCCAGCCCCGCATCGGGCTCCCTGCTCAGCGGAGAGTCTCCCTCTTCCTTTGCCCCTACCCCTTGGCCCTGCTCATGCTTTCTCTTTCTCTCAAATAAATAAATAGGATCTTAAAAAAAGAATCAGATGATTTGGATTTTGAAGGACAAAACATTAAAATTACTGAAACGAGATAAAGAATATTTAGGACAAGTACTCTAAGTGGAGGGAACGGTAGAAGCAAAGAGGATAGGGCCCAGGGTGTGTTGTCGGTGAATATTGAACAGTTCTGTCTGGGCTAGATCCAAGATGAGTTAATTATTTTTCAAAATGAGGAGTGTAGAAATAAATACTGTCCTAATTTGGAGGAAAAACGATTTTGTGAGTTCTCCCGAGTCCTAACAAAGTCACCTTCCTATGCACGTGGTGGTGGTGGGGGGTGGCATCCACTGAGGACGAATGGCCTAACCATGAGTTTCTAGAGCCACGTGGCACAGATGCCATGCTCAGAGGTCGGTGTGCCACAGCCGTGAGGGAGCGTCCACAAGTTGAATTGCATAATCTTAGAAGGAAAGAATAGACCACGGTTTCCAATAATGTCAAGGTCTTGCAAGGAGAACACAGAAATGGAAAAAGCAGCAAGGCAGAACTGTGATTTTCTCTAATTATTCACTCTTGAAACTTGAGATTTTTCTCAAAGTAGAACAGAACTGCTCTTTTTAATTTATTATTTCCCCCCACCCAGGGGCTGGGCTGAGGTTTCACCTTTAAAGTGCAGGTGGGCTTTCAAGTTACAGAACGGCAGGTCTGTGTGTTACCAACAACAAAATTTCTTTTATCAGTGTTCCATGTTCAAAGGGAAGAAAAGCTTCAAATGCATATGTTTTCAAAGGGACTAAAGGGACTGATCATCTATAGAGCCAGTCACACTCGTGAGTTCATGGCAGCTATAGTCAGTCTATAAACATGCTCTAGAAAAGAAAGGCATCTCATAAAGGGCAAACGCCTTGTCCTTTTTGGCGTCTGATGCCTTGCAGGCACTCAGCTCCAAGGTGTTGATGAGAGCCAGGGTCATACGACCTTTGTTTTCCTTTATCTTTTTTTAAAATTTATTATTAATGTTATCATCATTTGAGGTGACTGGAGGAAGGGAAGGAAACAGCACAGAGGAGGAACGAACAGCTTTCCCTTCTAATTAGAGCTGGTGTTCTCTTGTCAGGCTCGTTTCAGGATTTGGACCGGGGGCAGTTATACTTTCCTCCCAATACCCTGACTATACCACACGGCATCTGACACTGGACTCCATCCCAGAACCAGGCACAGGTTCAGTGTGAAGCCAACTGGGTCCTGGCCCAGTGGGTAGCAAAGTCTCCTCACTAAGATTTTTCCATTAGGTATGTTTCTCTCTAATCAAGGGAAGAGAAAATAGGGCACATTCAGAGGAGTGCCCGGTACACCACTTTAACTGCGTTGGTGTCGGCAGTCCTGATCCTCTGCCCATCTCTTCCTTGTCATCCCGTACCAGCGCTATCCATGGGGACATGAAAGCTTCCTTTGAGGACTGTCTTTCAGTGTTCCCAGGAATAATTGAAGAAAACGTTCCGATGGAATAGAATGATTGAATTAGCTCAGCAATTAATCTAACAGATAGCATCCTTGTCGTTTTCCTCTAGGAGCATCTTTACTTACGGGATGAATGGAAGACCATAGCATGAATAGAGACTCCGGCAGGGGCTTACGAGACTTGTTTCAATACAGGCTCGCCTTATTTTAAGGGAATCTGACACATAAAATATGTAAACCAAATTAATCAGGGCATCTACAATAACTAAATTTAATTTAAAGCAGGGATTCTTCAAGTGTTAGTTTTGTAAGGATTCTATAGTATATTACCTGAAGAGCAATAGCTCAGCTATCCCTCGAGATTAGCACATGTGCATGTCAAGTAGAAATTCATCCAAATATTTATAGAAGACAAAAGGAAATGATATTTTATATACAACGGTTATAGAGTTATAATTGATTTTATTCTTTTGTGTGTCCGCCTCTAGATTTGAGGAACTTAAGGGTGGAGGTCAGGATATCTATCTCATTTATCATTGTTTGCTTGTTTTATTTCTAGCAGTTAGCCCAATGTTTGGCTCTAACCATAATAGTAATAAAAGCAGTTAATATTAAAACTTGTTTGATATTTGCTATGTGCCAGGCGCTACTCTGGGTCTACACATGCATTATTCCCTGTGATATGAGAAAAGTGATGTAAAACATAGCTAGGATACATATATTTCTCCAAATCACGCAACTACTCTGATGGGAACAGTGAACCCAGATATTTTGATTCCAGAATACATACTCTTGCTCTCCCCACGTGTAGGGATTCCCTAAGAAGTTTCCCTAATACTGAGATATATGTTTGATTGCAGATAGTTTATTTGAGGAATGATCCAAGAAGTACTTGGAGAAGTGGGGATCCAAGAAGTAGGAGAAGTGGAGAATGAGGCAAGAAAGGGAAGGAAGCCAAACAAGAACGCACAAATGAGCAGGTTGCTTCTCACCTGCTGGGGTTCTTTGGGAGATGGAATGGGACACATTCAATGCCATATCACCCAATTAGCAAGGAAGCAGATTCACTAGCTTCTACATGTTGAGCCCTGCTCCTGAGATGTCAACACTCCTGAAGGCCTGGCTTTCCCCATGTGGAGGCTGAGCACAACCCCATGGCCAGAGAAAGCTCTCCATAGAGAACCCCGGGTGATTACGACCACAAACTATTAGTAAAAGCGTCTGTATTAAGAAGAAGTCATGGGTGGGAGAGGAATGGTGGGGGCTGCTCCAACATGAACATACATTTTTGGGCAAAAAGAGCAGTTGGAGATACAATATATTCATCGATTCTGGTCCATTTGATGATCTTTTTTTTAAAAGAATAGTTCAGGTTTCTAGTGGGCTCCCTAGTTGCCTTATCAGTTTTGTGGATCCCAGCCCCGTTATGAGGAGATCAAGTTTTTTTTTTTTAGTGACATTTCAAAGCCGTTGAGACAATTACTACATGGACATTTTCCCCTGCTAGAGATAGTGCACCCAGCCTTCCTTGGCACCAATTAAGTAAGGAGAGAAAAAAAAAAAGGAAAAATTTAGAGTTTCCTGTACTGCTTCATTGCTCTACTTAATTGACCTGTTTGAGTGTGTACCAGAACTGCATATATCTTGTTAGAGTGGCAAAGTTTGAAAAACAACTGAAATTCCAACTTCCTGCAGCTTTTGGCGTAGGAAAGTTTATAGTTGGTGGTGGTGGGGGTGGTACCCGTGTGCTGGGAGGGAAAATGTGTGTTCAGGAAAAGGAAACAAATTAGTAGCTTCATGTGCTGCGGTCTTTAATAATACAATAATTTAAGACTGAGTTATTATGAATTCTGAATAAGCGTTGTCTGCTGTTTAAAATTTCCCATGGCTTACTGTCAAATATATTAAAATGGATTTGGAAAGTCTGTAAGCCTTCTAATCATGGATAAAATATATTCTTTTACAGGACTCTAAATTTGCGGTAATTATGTGCCATTTAGTTAATCTCCCTACATTATTTACCAAGCATATTTTGTAGTCAAATACTTGAAGAGTTGACAGGGTAATGTTCAACAGCAACTATGAACAGAAATGAGAGAAAGAGGTTAGGGGAAAAAAAGCATCTGAGTGTAAAAATGACTTGTTTTCATGTTATTTATTTATGGATTAATCTATTTAACGAGTACGATAGTTAACAGAGTCACCTGGGGTCCATTAAAGACTCACGTTTGGGTGTGAGTGAATGCATGTTTGAAAAAAAATAGTCTTATGGATACAAGAACTACCAAAACAAAAAGTGGATCCAACGGGACTCAATAATCAGAACCCAATTGTAGCAGCCATGTCACAGATCCTGGCGCATAGTAGAGGCATGTGAGGACAGTGCAGCTGCCTAGATATTCTCGATCCCCAGAATAATTGTTAACAATAAATAGCTTTCTGAAGCTGCTCGGAATTAGAAGGGATTTATTTTCCCAAATCATAATTGACAGAGATGCAGAATGCTGTTGTATTGTGCATTTGGACACCTAAGTATTTTCAGATCCTCCTTGCTCAGACACAGCAGCTGAAAATGCACTGATATTTATAAGCTCTTCTGCTGATGAACACCATGGTGGGCATGGTCAGGACGGTCCTATAGCTTGATGGTGATCCCAACCAGGGAAGGGAGATTAAAACTGCCATTTATAACTTATAGCTGTGGGAGATATAAAAAGATACAACATGAAAAGGGGAGATGTCTGTGCTGTTGGCATATAAAAATCCCCTTTTTGCTTTGTTTCTGACATGAAGATTTAATGTAAATCCCGGACAAACACAAGTCTTGCCACACACACTCAGCAGGAAACTTTTATATTAAAAATATATATTTCAATAATATGATATACAGGTGATCACTTTAAAGTAGAACATCAACTATTGGATGTGGTTTTGTTGCATTTTACAAAGCACATAAACTTTAACATAGGAAAGGTAATAAAATGCTTTTCTTGCCCCGTATTTGCAAGCTAATTGCTCAAAAAGATTAATACGCATTAGCAACTGTGTCATTCCCGGTGGAACGTCCCTCCATGGCTGATGCTGGCTTCATTTGCGTACGTGTTCCTGTATCTCAGTCATGGCCTTGGAAAAGGCTGGTCAGAAACTGCTACCTTTCCATCTCTTTAAGGCAGTTAATTCTGAGTATTTAGGCTTCTATCACAAGGACTCATCATGTTTCAGTAGTTTTTTTAAATTTATTTTAACATAAGGCTACTGTGCTGGGTACCATGAATGTTACTCTAAAAAGCTCCATTTCTTCCTGACTCTCATATGGGGCTTCTGCACGACTGTGCTTGTTATAGGGTATTTCTGTAAAGAGAAAAATAGAAGACTAGCTATGTTAGACTGGAAGTTCTTGGAGGACAGTTTTACTCAACTTTGAATATCCCCAATACATAACACAGGTATATTTTTTAAAATAACATGTGAGAGGTGCGTGACTGTTGAAATGATTGGAAATACATGTACGGACAGACAACCTGACTTTAGCCATCATTGGATGCATTTGTAGTTCCGTGAAGATACACTTGGAATGTAAACTCTCTGATTTCGAACTGATAACTGAAATGTTAAAGTCTCTAAACATGTGTAAAGGTAAACACAAGGTTATTTTGCTAGAAACTCTCATACGTAAAGCGTTTGGGGGCAGAGGAGGAGGAAGACAAATTCATCTGGTCTGAGGGAAGGAGATTGGAGGAAACATCAATACTGCCATTTTGAATTTAGAAGTTTCTTGACTTCAGAGTCGTCAAAATTCATCTCATTCCATTTGTGAACCAGTTCATTAAAGTATATAGGGAAATGGAAATCACAGCTGTTAAACAGATGGCAAAACTAGGAGATGCCGAGGGTCTCGTTTTTGCAATATCACTCAGATACTGATGGTGATGAAATCGAGCCCTACCCTCTGCTGACTCTAAGTTCAAGGCTATTCCTTCCTTGAGCACAAAATTTCTTGTTCCCCACACCTCCACTCTCCAATCAGTAGCTAAAATATGTGTTGGTGCTCCAGGAATTTGAAACATGCAACCATATTTGAACCCTTCTCAGATCAAATGAGCATATCTTGAAAAAGAAATGTATAGTGAGTCAAAAAGTGTACATTTCATTGTATATACATAATACCAAAATAGAAAGGAACTTTTTAAAGCTTGCTTATTCTGACTTATAACAGCATATAAGCCAGTCTTACAAATAATGATGGTTTTCCTACCCTTTGCAGACTGCCTTATACAAATGGGAACAGATCCAGGGAAGAGGATAATTGTATGCATATGTGTATAATTGTGTGTTGTTTATTATTTTTTAACAAGTGTGCTCATTCTTACTGGAGTAAGTACTAGGAATTACTGAATACACTGGTCTCCCATATTTTCTTTAGAACATAACTCTCCATAGGTGACAAACAAGGGGTAAATCTATTGACTGATCTCAGATGCTTTAAAAAGAACACATTATTTCCTCTTATCATAATATTTATTATGTAGTTCTTTAAAACTCTTTCAGCAATGAACACTATTTAGAGCGCATAGCCAACACATTAAAGATAATGTCAAATCGCATTTATGTCCATGAGAGATTGTAGATTAAAAATGAAAAAAAAATGAGTATGGCCTAAAAGAACCTAGCTAATTTGGTCTGATATATGTTATGAAAAGAGAGAATATACTACATTTCAAGTGCCCTGGAATACTAATAAAATTGAACTTATAATAAATAATAAAGAATATCTCAATGCATTCCAAAAAGTGGATATGGCACAGACGACCATCTTTAGTCAAAATTAATAAATTAATTCGTTAATAAATTAATAAAACTAGAAAACAGGACAGAATGAAAACTGAAATCACAGAATATATAGAAAGTAACATTTTAAAATGCTATATTCCACTATATGAGATATAGCTAAAGCAATGCAAAAACATATTTATTCAAATAAAAAGTAAAAACAAATTAAGCATCCATATCAGTAAGTTAGAAAGTGACCAATAGTAAAAGCCTATAGAAAGTGGAAGGAATATAGTAAGGGTATAATAAAAAATGAATTAGAAAAAAGAAAGTAGTGAAAATAATAAGTCTATTCACTTGTCATTTGAAAAATCCAAACAAAATAAAGTAGATTATACATTGAATTAAAAATAAAATAGGGAGAAAGCTCACACATAAAATAAGAAATGGGAATGGGGAAATAAATATTGAGACAAAGGACATTACTAAACTAAAATGTCTTAGCTCGAGACTGTGCAAATAGATTCAAAATCCACATGAAAGGAGTGCTCTTCTTAGCAAATATAAATTAGTAAATCTACCTGCAGAAGAGAATGTTATAAAATAGCCAAAGAAAGCAATAGTGGGCAATTATTCAAATGCTATACTTAAGAGTACCAGCATCAATGATACTACTGAAACTTTAGGAATGTATAGAGAACTATTATTTAAACTCACTGAAACATAAATGAGAAGAAATATGTCAATACTCTTTTAAAATGAAGTTGGTATAAAATAAAATAAAATAAAATAAAATTGGTATAATAGTATTGCTAAAATAACATATTAAAAAAGCAGCAATATAGTCTATTTTTTCTTATAAATGTCAATGCAAAAATTCCAAATAAAATCTAGAAATGTATTAAAATAACACTTGCAGTTAAACTGTGTTTTGGGGCGCCTGGGTAGCTCAGTGGGTTAAGCCTCTGCCTTCGGCCCAGGTCACGGTCTCAAGGTCCTGGGATTGAGCCCCGCATCGGGCTCTCTGCTCAGCAGGGAGCCTGCTTCCTCCTCTCTCTGCCTACTTGTGATCTCTCTCTCTCTCTGTCAGGTAGATAAATGGAATCTTTAAAAAAAAAAAAAAAAAAATGTTTCAAAACGAGAATGCAATGGTCTTTCAAAATCAGATCAAATGGTATGTTTCACAATTGTAGTCCAAAAAAGAAGAAAGCTATTCCCATAAATGTTTGAAAGGCATTAAAAATTCAACAAGGCATTAAATCCCAACATCTATTCCTAATTGAATGCATGTCTTTATAGACTAACTACATTTTTATTCCAAAAATATACAATTTTTTGCATATTTTAAATCTTTTATGTAAATGAAATTAAACTGCACATTATCTTTTTGTAACATTTTTCAAGTTCCACATTATGATATTTAAGTGTGTTTATACTCATAGCTTTAACTTAATGATTTCAACTATAACTATGGCACCATTGATTTATCCATTCTCTTATTGAAAGACATTTGTTTCAGGATCTTCTTTTATGACAATAGTGCTAAAAATATGCCTTTATAAGGTCTTTTTACAAGCAAATGTAAAAAGTCCTCTGTTCTATTCCTGGGAGTGTAATTGATTGCTTGTAGTGTATGTGCACCTTAATATTTCCTAGGATTTACTGACTTCTCCAAATTGGTGCTATAAATTTATATTCCTACTAGTAGAGAGCAAGGCTCCACATCTTTCTCCAAACATGGAATTGATACATTTTAATTCTTGTTAACATTTTAATTATCGTTCCTATTTGATATGTGTGAAATGGTATGCAGTGTTTTTTAGCGGTGCTTCCCTGAGTCCCTGTTTCAGAGCACAGAAAAAGAAGGGCTTCCTAATTCTTTTGCTGAAGCCCAGTATAATATATAGATACTAAGCCCCAGCAAAGGTAACACACAAAACATGGAAACAAAGGCCAACTGTTCATGTGAATAGGAGAGAATTGATGAATACTAAGTTCTCAAAATAATTTAGAGCATACTGACAGAAAATATTTAGATACCCATGTGTAGTTTTTTAATTAAAATTTTTTGACATGCAAAAATCTATCCATAATTAATGTATACAACTTGATGAGTTTGGAGATAAAGATGCACCCATGATATCATCTCCACGGTTTATACCATAAACTTACCCATCACCTCCTAAAAGTTTCTCCTGGCCTTTTATTTATTATTGTTATTATTCTTATTCTTATTATTTTATTTTTATTTATTTTTTTGGTAAGGACACAACATAATATCTACCTTCTTAGCAAAATTTTAACTACCCAATAGCGATTGTTAACTATAGGCAATATGCCATATGGTAGATGTCTGTGACTTATTCATTTTGTGTAACTGAAGCTTTTTATCCTGCAGTGAATGCCTGGCCTCCCAGTTTCCCCTCCACATGAGGCTTGGGCAATAGCCGTTCTATTCTCTGCTTCTATGAGTTTGAGTATTTTGGATTCCTTTTGTAAGTGGTATCACACAATATCTGTCCTTCAGTGCTTGGCTGATTAGCATAATGTTTTCCAGCTTTATCCATGTTGTTGCAAATAGCAACATTTCCTTCTTTTAAGGCTGAATATTCCATTGTATTTATAAACCACATTTTCTTTATTAATCTGTTCACAGACATTTAGGCTGCTTCCATGTCTCAGCTATTGTAAAGAATGCTGCAATGAACATGGAGGTGCAGATAATCTCTTTGGAATCCTGATTTCAGTTCTTTTGGATATACACTGAGAGCTTAGATTGCTGGATCACATGGTAGTTATATTTTTAATTTTTTGAGGAAGCTCCATATCGTTTTCCATAGTGTCTACTCTAATATACATTTCTACCAGTAATGTGCAAAGGTTTCCTTTTATCCACATTCACACCAACGTGTTATCTTTTGTTATTTTGATAATAGCCATCCTAACAGGTGGAGTGATCACTCACTGTGGTTTCGATTTCCATTTCCCTGATGATTAGTGATGTTGAGCACCTTTTCATTTTTCTGTTGGCCATCTATATGACTTTTTTAGAGAAATATCTATTCACTTACTTTACCCATTTTTTAATTAGTTTTTTTTTTAACTGAGTTATAGTAATTCCTTATATATTTTGGGTATCAACTATTAGATGAATGGTTTGCAAATATTTCTTCCCATTCCATCGATTATATTTTTATACAGAAATAAGAGGTATTAAAATTGGAGAGCAGGAATTAAAAACCATCATTTTCTGCAGATGATTTGATTATATACCTGAAAAACCAAGTGATGCAATTAAAGGTATTAAAAATGGAATGATAATTTTGTGTCACCCAATGTAAATATTCCACAGCTTTCTGATCACAATGAACACCTTGTTATATAATTAACAGAATATATAATTTATAATAACAAAGTATACTATCTAGAAATAAATTTGTGAAGAAATATATAATACATACATGCATAAATTACTAAAAGTAGACTAATGATGTCTAGTACTAGATATTAAAAACACATTATGCAGGTAGTAAGTAAATATAGTCACCTATGTTATACCAGTGGCAAAGTTTAGAGCTCAGAAAGAGATTCAAATAAAAACATTTTTTATTTATATGATAAAGTGAACTTCTAGATTTAGAAGAATGGTTTATTCAAAAGCAATGTTGGAGCAATTCCTAAAAGACTTGGCAAAAACTTGTATTCTTACAAAATAAATTACAAATGGATATTCCACTTCTGGCATAAAGAAGTAACTTGGTCTGGATATGTGTTTCTTCCCAAAACAACTTTAAAAGTGAACTTTAAAATTCAGCTTTAAAATTGAAATTACATACACACACACACACACACACACACACACATATATATATATATATATGGCAATACATATATTTCAATATTATATTTAATTATGTATTTCAATACATATATTTCAATATATATTTAATTATATATAGTTCTATATATACTGAATACCAAAGATAAATAGAATATATTAAAGGCAAACAGGGGGAAAAAGATCTATTACATACAAAAGAATGATGATATGAAGGATAGCTGACTTGTCCCCAGAAACCATGCAGACCAGAAGATAAGAAGAGGGCATCTTAACATGCTACAGAAACAGGCAATACAGAATTCTGTATCTGGTGAAAATAGTTTTCAAAGTAAGGGTAAAGTAATAGCCTCACTCATCTTCCTGAATTCTCTGGTATAAACTATACATTATTAAACATTTTAAAAAGCCCATTTCATAATCAATGAATCAAGTCAAAGCTGCCAGAGGATTCTGCTTGTAGATGTGTTAAGGAGAATATGTTAACATTTTAAATTAAGCTCAGCCAAAAGCAATAACATTTGCCCCTCTGTCAGTCAGTGTACTGAATGGATATGGTCTCTTCCTTCATACCTATTGTCTACCATTTTCCATCCTTCTGTCTGCCATGGGACGCTGATCTTTATCAATTGCATCAACAGGCTCACTTGCTTTCCAGCTTCCAGTTGAGTTCAGCCAATGGAAGGTACCAGCAGAGTAGAGGGGGAGAGCAGAGTGTCACTTCTTAAAGCCCCAGTGCTGTCACTGTTGAGCTGTGAGTTGCAATGGCTGTATTCTTCCTTCTCCCGTGAGGGGTCCTGCTCCTGGCTGAAGCTGTCTCTGATAGTTAAAGCCCTCTTTCAGAGTCCTGGTGATCTTTTCTACCTCAGAAGAGTAGGGATATTGACTCTCTGCTGTTGCTCCCTGCAGAGCACTCCACTGTCCTTTGCAGTTTTCTCTTTATGCTGCCCATACCTTTGTCAACAGTGTTTCTTTAAACTACCCTCAATTATCCTATGGATTCCATCATTTCTTTCCTATAAAAACCTAGACTGATACAGTTTGGGTTCTTATTTGCAAACAGGAGGAAATAATGATAGAAGTTGGAAGCAAAACAGGAATTATGAAAGCTCATACAATCTGAGAATGCTGGAGGGCCAGGGATGCTGGGTAGGCAGCAAGGATGATACCAACTCTGCTGCTGACAAATGGTCCCTGAAAACTCTCATGCTGCTGTTGTTAAGTACATACATTCAGCTTGTTCCGGTGACACCACCAATGTCAGGCCCTCCATACCACTAACCATGGGCCAGACCTAGGGAAAAGAGGTTAAAGATGCTGGTAGTCATCTGTGAAATCTGCCATTTTCACTACCCACAACTACTTTCTTTCCAACTTCTAGTTCTTAAAAGAAATGTAAGGAAAGACAGTTCTTTCCTAACTTAATATCCCATTTCTCATATGCCTCTTTTACTTCCTTATCAAAAAAATTCAGCCCAGAAATTCATGGTTATTGTACCCTATTCTAAACCCAGAATCTCTGCATGATGTTTCTTCTTCTTCTTTTATGATGGTTGTGTTAGTCTGGAAAGCAGAGGACAAGATGGGATTAAATATGCAATGATTCTATGCCTATTAAAACATTTACAAAGGAAATAGTCAAGCGATTTCCCAGGCAACCTCTGTAAAAGAAAATGAGGGAGCTAGGAGAGGTTGGGAGACGTGTCAGGACATTAGGAGGTCTGATGCCTCTCACCCACCTCAGGGAAGGAGAAGAGGAAGGGAATTTGAGTAGGAGCATCCTGAGTTGCTGTGTAGTCCAAGGAAAGATCGGGAGGGCTATAGAGGAGTCCTGAGCCACAATTCTGCATGTCTCCTAGGAAAGAGCCTATTTTAATATTGCTGTCATGTTCAGTCATTGGCTTGGAACAACTCATGCAAGGCATGGCCCCAGCACTAATACAGTTTTGGATTTCAGAGCACAGCAACTGAAGACCTTGGTCAATTGCGCACCCTGTGGTTGGGGATCTGTGGGGAGTGTTCTTACGACCATTACAATGATCCTCTCTTAATGTTCCGTAACCTGTGGCTATATTGTATAGTCAGCCATCAATATACCATCATATGTCAAATAATGGGGTCAAGCAAGAATGAAGAGGAAAATTAGTTTATAAGATGACTATAGAAATAGATGGATATATAGGTATGTATATACATGGCAAACACCAAAATAAATAAGTCAATGCTATTGACTTGCTAATGTCTTCTTTCTGTAATTGGCCCCAAGAGCATAATTGCTATTTATGAGAACTTTTCTCCACTACTGACTCTACATTCAAATTGCCCTCAGCAGGTACAGGAACTGAAAGTTTTCCTGAGGGACATGAGCTTATGATGGCATCGTGTATATGGGAGTCCTGCAGTCTTCCATTAAAATTTACCCTTCAGTAAAACAGTACTAATGTTTAAGGGGATCCTCTAAGCTATGTCATACTCTTTCTTGTTTCCATTATGTATCAGAATCCTAAGTCTGTTGGTAGTGAGAGTCAACTATTCTGGGCAATACTGCACCCTCTCCCACCACTTCTGACTGTTTGCTTTGGTTGAGAGTACCTAGCCTGGGGCAGCCTCAGCTTCATTTCAATGGAATCATGTTTCATTTTGTTTTGTTCCTTCCTTCTCATGGTGGAAGAGTTCTTTCTTGACTTTGGATATTTTTAAGCCAATAGAGTCCAATTTTATATATACATAAAATTATTCCTGTTCTTTAATATATCTATATATATATGTTTTTTTAAGTACACCTTTATCTAAAATAGTAAGAATATATCTATCTATCTATTTTTTAAGTACACCTTTATCTAAAATAGTAAGAACTGCAATCTCTCTTCTACACTTGTATTCTGTCCATGAGAGATTGTACTCAGTGTCTTGCATCTTTCACTGTTTGTGGTTTCCTTTGAATCTGTGTAGTGTTGGATACTGTCACAGTGAGTAAGATATCCTGTAATCACATGAAAAGTAATATTGACAGAAGCATGGCAGGC
This sequence comes from Potos flavus, assembly GCA_028534135.1. Classification (NCBI taxonomy): domain Eukaryota; kingdom Metazoa; phylum Chordata; class Mammalia; order Carnivora; family Procyonidae; genus Potos; species Potos flavus. Next base: position 20,431,084 of record CM052894.1, on the reverse strand, counting down.
AGGAAAGGGATAACCAATTTAAAAAACATATCTCTTGTAAAGACGAACCATACAACTCTCCAGGATGTAAAGATCCCAATGAAATCCTCCTTTTTACCATGACTCTGGGATAGAATACCCTTTGGGTAATTTGGTGGTAGTTGCTACTGTTGCAAAATCAAGCATTCAGTAGTAGTCTGGGGTTATAAAAAACATCTGAGTTGTTGTTTGTGTAACTCTCTGTTTGTGAGCCTTCCAATGACTACATTCTTCAGAATAACAAAGAAGCAGTGGTCTAGGACCTTTAGATACCTCTGATTCTTGTGAGATGAAGGCAGCTTCGGGATTTGAGGATAAGGTCTAGAGAAAACCATATCATGAGTGTAAAACAATACCAATCAATAGAGAAGAATGAAACTGGTCTTTTTCAGAAGTAATTCACATAAAACCCTATGTCCTACTTACTTAAGAGATTGGAGATTAGTCAAGGGGCACTAGAATAGCAGTCAAATATTTTGTGGGTGGATACTGATTTTAAAATTCTAGCTGTGTTGGCCCCTGTATGACCTTGGTAGAGTAGGCTTTCTCAGTCGAAGTCTCTTAGTAGTAAATGGGCAAAACTATAATTTCTGCCTTATAAGATTGCTCTTGAGATCCCTGAGATAGTTTCTGCAAAGTACCTAACACAGAGCATGTGCCATTCTAAGGTTTCAGTAGCAGAGACTATTCTGATGCTCCATAGGAGACACTTACTACCAACACCATAGCACTGCACCTGCAACAACCTTAGTCAGGTCGATTTGTGTGTTAGCTTTCTTTTTTCTTCCATTACTCAGAAAGCCAGATGACTGTCCTGCAGGACTTCTAGAATTCCAGAATGGAAATTCCAGATTTAATGTAAACTTAAATCTTCAGATCAGTTCTTAGGTGGAGTTTAAAACACAGATGTGCAGTTGCATATCCCTTAGCCCAAGACGAAGTATTCTAGTTGCTTCCGAATGGATGGGTAATGATTAGAAGGACAAAGCAATTAAAATCATGATCATAGTAATGAAAGCGGTGGTGGCACTGGTAGCAGCAGCACTAACAACAGTGACAGAAATTACACCCACCGTGGCCACTGCCACGCCAGGTACTGGGCCATCTTTGTCTGTGTGTGCGCCATGTACTGTGTGTGATATATTACAGGTTACATAAAGAATATGAAGCCCATTATCACTTATGGGAAAGTGACATTTTCCGAGTGTGAGCAAATTTCCCAAGTTCATGTGACCATCAGATGATGAAGCCATGTTCTGAGCATAGGTGTAGGCGAATAACGCCGATACTCATCCTGCCATTATATTTTGTTTCTTTTGTTCTACTTGTCTTATGTAACTCAGGACCTCTGCTGTGCGACTTCGTAAATCATTTCCCCATGTCTTTTCAGTCCTCAGGCCCCCACTTATGTAGTAAGCCTCTCAGCACTTCTGTTTTCTTCGCAGCACTTCTGTCCATTGAGCTGCTGAACACAGGGTTCTGAACACAGCAGTTGTTAAATAAATATTTGTTAACTAACTTTCCCTTCTTTTTATTCATGTAAAACATTTCCCACAGTGTTCACTACTCTGCCAATTACCTTGTTTCAAATCTCAAAGTCACTCTATAAATTAAAGCTTAACATGGGGCTGACACAATCTACAAAAGCTTTGTTCATTTTCTCAACTAAAAATGGTAAAAAGCACCAGTGAAGTTCTTAAGGAGAGGGAAAATAAAAGAAGAAGAAAGAAAAAGATTTGGGGCTAAGTAGGTAAATTCAAAACTCAAAGCTTACAGTAGTCTTGTAGTCTAAAGAAAGGAAAGAAAAACAAGCAAATAAATAAAAGATTTGTAAATTAAAATATGCAACGAGGGATTAGAACACTTTGACATTTCTCAAAGTGAAAACTCTGTTTGTCTATTAACCAAAAGAAGACGGTAAATATGAATTTTCTTGATTTCTAGTTTGTAGCTAATGCTGAGAAATGAAGTTCTATTTGCTGAAGAACGCAAAGACTGCTGCCCGTATTTTCACTTGGGTTATAGAAAACAACAAAGGCAGCAAAACAAAACCTTCTCAAAAAGAAAAGATTTTACCCCTGCCAACACTCTTTTTAGCGGACTCTAGCTTTTAAAATTCAAGTTCAACACATGGTTTGAAGTCTTGAAATTAGTTTTTAAAGTGATGTAGTTTTTAGTGGTTTGTTGACTGATATTTCCCATTGAGGATGAGGGATAAGGGGAAGGGTCGCAGGACAAATACTAAATGAAACACTGGAAGAGACCACTTTGATAGAAGAAGGCAGGAAAATCTGCTTAGGTCTGTCTGTACAGCTTGATCAACACAATGGTTCCAAGTAGCTGGGACTTGTAGGTCAGACTTGGGGCTGGCAGTTGACCTATTGATCGCTATCTCTTCATAAATTAAGACCACCTCTCTAATGACCTATCCTTGTCATTATTCCACTCTCTTCTAATCAATACAAGGCAAGTTAAAGGAGGCCTCCTTAAAGCCTCTGGAAAGTGAAAGCACTGTGCATTTTTTAGATCTAGGCAAGCCATAACCAGTGAGCATAAAAAATTCTTTTGCACAAAATCCTGTGTTTTTATTTATTTTTTATTTTTTGTTATTATTTTTTATTTTTTCAGTATTCCAATATTCATTGTTCATGCACCACACCCAGTGCTTCATGCAATACGTGCCCTCCTCAATACCCACCACCAGGCGCACCCAACCCCTCACCCTCCTCCCCTCCAAAACCCTCAGTTTATTTCTCAGAGTCCATAGTCTCTCATGTTTTCTTTCACAAACTAAAAACCCCTACTCATCAGCATAATCACGTACTCTCTTTCTTTCAACTTAGAGAAGTAACCAGTTGTAATATGAAACCAAAAGCTACATACATCTTTCAAGTTAAAAGAAAGTTCAACTTTTTTGGTGTATCAGCCTCTGTAAATTGACTAAAGCACTAAAGGGACTATTTGAAAATAGGATACTTGAGGGCTATGGTTGGTTGTGTGTCCACATAGTGTGAACAGTTAATAAATAAGGCTTGTGCGTGTAATGGGATTAACAATTCAAGTGTAGGAATATAAAGAGGTTTACTAAGAAGATTCATGTCCTGAGTCACACATGTACCAAGTTCCCCCCAGGTACATTTCTGAATTTGAGTGTTGTCTAGAAGTGGTTTATAAAATAGAACTCGAGAGAGGCAGCATTGTACAATGATGTGCTCAAAGGAGATGACAATGCCTATTTATTGAATACAGTAAGTAACCCATTTAACTGGGCTTATTCCATTCAAGGGTACTGTCTTCTCTAGGAAAGAGAGGAGAACTGATTTAAGTTCTATATTAATTCATTAAAATGATAACATGGAAAGAGGCTGAGCAGAGAGGAAACAGGGCTTGAAGTAGGTTGTGCAGGAAGTCAGAAACTTCCCTGACTGCTTTTGTGACTTTAGGCAACTCACTTAACTTTTATAGTCTCAGGGTTTATGGCTGACAAGCTGGGAGTGAACAACTAAATGAAATCAGGGCTTTTGGATAAGTGTCTCAATCACATTTAATCTTTAAAATAGCTATGTGAGGGGCACCTGGGTGGCTCAGCGGATTAAGTGTCTGACTTTTGGTTTCAGTTTAGGTCATGATCTCAGGATCCAGAGATTAAGCCCCATATTGGGCTCTGCACTCAGCAGGGAGTCTTCTTCCCCTCTCCCCTTCCTCTGCCTGCCCCCACTAATGCATGGGCACTCTCTCTCCCTCTCTCAAATAAATAAATGAACCTTTAAAATAAAATAAAACAGCTAAGGTTCAGAGAGCCTAGGTATGTGAATATGCTTTGACTCTTGAGACTATACTAATAATAATTTAGGAAAGCACTTTGAAGTTGACAAAGACTTGCTAGTAAAGACCAGAGAATGTCTCATCACTTCCCTTCAGCTTATATTTTTCTTTCCAATACTTCTAGGCCACAGGGGCAACATGGCCAGAGAAATAGACTGCCCACTGCAGATTCTAGTTAATGTGAAAGTCCATAGGAATGGGATCAATTGTGTCACATATGATGTTATTGTAGCATGGAGGGTCTGAAGAGTCGCAATCCCCGATATAAATTTGCCATCATGGGGTTAGTTTTGTGCCCCACTTAAAATGATGGCAGTAAGAGGGTGCGGGGTTACAAATCTAGAGATCTGAGTTTTACCCCAGCCCTGTCATGAATTTGAGATATGATTTTCAGAATCATCTGTTCTCTGATCAACCTTGAACATCACTTGTAAGGCTCAACTAAGCAAATGTACACAAAAGCACGTTTTAAGGATACCATTCTTTATGAGTGCCAGCACTTCCAAAACCCACAAGAAAATTGGCAAGAGGACTAGGTGGTGTTTCAGACCAGTGGTTCACAGCAGTGACAATTTCCCATTGCCCACCTCCCTCTTATCCTGGGGACATTTTTGGCAGTCAAAACTTGTGGGGAGGGTGTTGAGGGGTGTGGGGGTGGGCAGGGATTGTCTGCTACTGGATCCAGTGGGTAGAGGACAGGGATGTTGCTAAACATCCTACAAGGCACAAGGCAAACCCCCCAAATAAAGAATTAATACAGTTCGAAGTGTCAAAAGTTACGAGGTTAAAAATCCCTGGTTTAGACAAAATTACAAATAGGCTGGAAAAGGGGAAAAAAAAAAAGAGAGAGAAAACCTTTCTAATGAGTCTTATCTCATTTCCCCTCCTCTCCAGCTCCTTTCTAAAGTAAAAAAAGAACTGTGTTAAGATTTCAGAGGCTAACACACTCAGAGTCAGAAAAATTCAAATTGCGTCGGTGCCCAGGATGAACTCAGGGAATACATAGTTCAAGCTAAATGATCCTTCATAATCAGCCAGAGAATTAAGAGGTGTCCCAAGCCACCTTTGCCCAGAAGTCCTGTCGTCCTCTCATCTCTAACTCCGAGCTTTTTGAAGAAAACAGAGCATCTCTTGAGTCCCTTGGACATGATTTATTTTGCTTCTTTGGTTGATCATTCACATGCCCAAGCTCAAGGCATTTCTCATTTCATTTGAAAATATAGAAGGAGCATTGCTCAAGCTATGTCACCAGCGCGGCTTACTTCTATCCCAGACACACGAGGCGGGCAGGTGAGAGTCAGTGAATAGGTACAGAGGGGAAGGCAGAACAGTGAGAGCTGGGACACAGTTAATTACTCTGTGGGGGTATGCTCTCTCCAGCTGAGCCCCAGCACCACAACAAGCCATTATCTTCAGCAGAAATAATGGAGTTGGCAATTAATTCAGCGGAATTTTTGACTCGAGGTACCTCTCTAGTATAAAGCAATTAGCTGATGCCCTTTGCTGCTGGGAGGCTGTGAATGCATTCTGGGGGGTATCATCCTCTGTGTGTCACAAGCAGCAACTTCAGTGTCCTTGCCTGACCTCTGGCAGATCCAGCACGGAGGTCCAAGGAAGATAATGTCTCCAGTGGAAAGGGTGGAGGAGAGGAAGACAGATATGTGGCGACAGATAGAGAAGACATTTCTCGTCCTAAGAGGGATTGCTATCTTTTTACACTGCCCACCACCTGAAACACCATGTAGAGGTTTATATTCCCCTATATTTCTTGCCTGGAAGTTGAGAAATTGATTAGAGCAGGTGTCCGACATGCTAAGATCCATGCTTGAGTAAAGTGGCCTGGCCCATTCCTGAAAGCGTAAGGTACAAGGTGAGAACAAATCCAACAGTAAGTGGGACTTGTATGATTCTATGGTAGTGGTTCTCAAACCTTGGTACAATTTAGAATCACCGAAGAAACTCTTAAGAACATGAAATGTTCAGATCCAGCCATGGGGATTGTGAGTCCGTTGCCCCAGAGTGGAAGCTGCCTGTGGCTTTTAATTATTTCCCCAGGTGATTCCGAAGTACAACTGAACTCGAGGACCCCAAGAATAGTGTGGGCCCCGACAGGGAGCATGGGTACCACCTGGTAACTTGCCGGGAAAAGTTCTTGTGTTCCACTCCAGAGCTGCTGAATCAGAAACTCCAGGGGTTGGACCCAGTAACTGGTGTTTTACCAAACCCAACTGGGCATTTGGAGGCACAGTAGAGTTTGAGAACCCCTGCAAGGGAACGATGAGTTGCTTTGTTTCCTTGCCATTCTCTGCTATTTAGAAGTATTGGTACTGGTGGAGTCTTAAGTCTGGGCATATTTTTTTTTAGGCTTCTCACCATTGAAAACTATTTCTCTCACCTTTACAACTGGGATCATGTAACTTCTGCTTATATGTTAATCCTGGTATCATATATGAGCCAATCCTTTCCCTACATCTTGCTTAAAATGAATAATCGTGATAATGGAATAGTTACTATTAATTGCAAGAGCTCATCACTTTCAGTGACAGCTCCATCCCAACCACATAGAAAAGGCTCATCAAACTGCATCCTTTACCTTCCCTGATGGGGAGTTGCTTTCAGATAGGAAGCTGATTATTTATCTATTCATGAAGATTCAGGGGCCCTCTCTAATTTAGAGAGTCCTGGAAGTGATAGCTACCCTACTATTCTTGATCCACAGGTAAAAAATAACAAAGAGGATAAATCACCCACAGCATTATGTGTTGTGGCTGACTGAAAGGAAAACAGCATAAGATCTGGATGTTCAGGGAACTTTCCTGAAAAATAGAACCTCATAAAGTAAAAACAGTAAAAATGTCCCTTTCTGCCCAATGAGAAAAATTATTAAAATAACGTCAGAGGCTCTTGGCACTGGGCATAAATTTGAGATTCACCACAGGAGCTCTAACTGCAAGGACTAGAGCGGACATGGTTCTTGTTGGCTGGGGGCAGTGAAGTGGCGGTATGAGGGGCTATCCTCCTGGGCTCTAGATTTTAGAAGCAAAGGGGAGACAAAAACCCTGCTGCTTTCCCTGGGTTGAGTAATGAGAACTGTGGTGTTTAAGAAGGGAATATTCTACCTCTGGGCTCCTGCAGAGTAGGAGTGAAGCTCCAGGAATCAATGCCTGTATCCACCAAGAGTCCCAATTACTGCCACGTGTACAGACCGTGTATCCGTGAACGGTTCTTTGGGGAAGCATGGGGAGACCACACTGTGTTCTCGTTACTCCGCACCTGCCACCAGATTGCGGAAGTCAGATTTCTGACAACAGATTGAATAAAAATTAAGTTAAAACAATATATGAATTTGCTGTCTGCCGTTAAACTTTTATGAAAACAGATGGGTGTGCATAATCTCTCAGAGGAACTCATCCAGGCTGAGATGCGTTCTTCAAGCTGCAGGTGTAGAGATTTCAAGAGCCCCCTGGGTCTCCTTTTGAAGAACAGAAGCAAAAGCAGGAATATAACAGAGAGAATTGCACCATTTTTGGTTCCTTTCAGTAGGTATTTGAAACTGTTCTAATGACGAGAGAAGAGAAAGTGAATCCAGATATATTTCCATATCACATAGATAGAACGTGTAGATCTGTGTCTGTTTGATTCATTGATTCTCCAGATCAATCAATAGAAATTTTAATGGTGCTTTTCAACTTTCTTATACAGTGGCAGGCTTACAGCCACCCGGGTGGTCTCTAAAATTACAGGGGGACATCAAAGAAGGAAGGGAATTCTAGTGGATTAAGCCTGGTTTTATAGATTATATGCTCTGCAAACAGGAAAGCAAAACATCTTTTTGAATGCTGGCTTTATAATTTATTAGCTCTTATACCTTGGGTAATATTCAAACTTCTGTGAGTCCTAGTTTCCTCAACTATAAACTTAGGCTGTTTTAAGAACTAAATAAGCTAATGCCTGTAAAACAATCAGCCTCATGCTTATTAGAAAAATATGTAAGTGCTGTTAATGGTGATGAAATTTGGGGGCTAATTTTGGGGACATTAAATTAGAGCCCTCAAGTCCTTAAGCATCCACTGGGAATTAAGATGAAAATCTATTTATATTAATATAAATGACACTTATCTACCGAGAAGATAATAATCTAAATCAACCATATTTTAGTAACTTGTACTTTCAGGGACTTAGATGCTATGTTGGATCATCTAGAACTTCTAGCTTATAAATTCAAATGCTGATCTAACATAATTAATCTAGAATATGTACAGAGAACACTTTACAGAGGAAAAAGACACAAGGTCACTTTTGGAATAAAAGTTCACTCTCTTCACTACGTACGTTAATTCTGGGAATGTATTTTTAATTTGTCATTCTAATTTTCTTGTTGCTGCCTGTATTAAGTGATGTGTTAATTCCCACATGTTCATGACCTGTGAAAAGGAAGCACATATTAGCCACTATTCTAAATTGTACTTTCAGGAACCCTAAAAAACAATGTTGATTCTAATTAATTCAGTCTAAATTTATTGAACTCTTATAAATGTGCAATGTACTGAAGTATGAAAGAATGGTCCCTGTCCTAAAGAATTTTATTTCCTAGGGTATGTATACATATCATGCAAGGGAGAATAGGATTGGAACTAAACAAGAAGTATAGAGAGTTCTGGAAATGAAAAGAAAGGACAAATGGCTTCAACCTGGTAAGGTTAAAAAATATAAAATGAAACGTAAGGAGTTTTAGGGGCTTTGAAAGAAGTGTGTGTTGTTCCTGGGGGAACAGGGGAGGAATATATAGGAAATTCTCAGACAGGAACACCACAGGTATGAAAGTGGGAAGGAACAATTACATATTTTAATAAAAAAAATTCCAGTGTGCTGCATGTAATGGTCACATTTAAGACCATCCAAGTGGACATTAGATGGTGAAGAGTATGTTGGACTCAGCAGTGTATATTCACCTATGGCCAACAAGAGATGAGAAAACTCAGATATAAGTTGGAGAATGATCAGAGCTTGATAGTGAGAAGATGACTATGGAAGCTAGAGTTAGGATGTCTTAGCAGTCAAGGACATACATAGTATTTCAGGCCAGAGGAATTGGGGGTCAAAGCTAAGGAGTAATATGGGAACAGAGACGTGAGAAAGGAGAAAAGGCACTGTGTTTTGGTGATTGAGAGTTCAGAGAGAAGAGAGGGAGGGAAGGATAAGACATAATTTCCAAGTTTTATTAAAGATCTTTTCTTCCTCACTCATCCTTGTGGTCAGGAATTGGAGGTTATAGGAAGAAGGGGAGATTCGAGCAGAGACCCTCTGGATACATGCAGGGCTGCTGAGCAGAAACTGGATAAACAGCTGCGGAGTTAGGGGAAGAGCTAGCTGGACGATGGATTTACATTTAGGGTTTCTTAACAGACAGAGGATAGCTGAAGCCAGGAAGGTTTCACCACCAAAGGAAAGTGTATCGGGCTACCTCCCTTATAGGGTTTGGGGGATGGGGATAAACATCTAGTGAAGCATATTCAACGTGAAAGAGTGAGAAAAGATATTAAAGGAAGAAAATACATGTAAAAATAATGACACTGTAATAGTGCTGCAAATCAAGAAAGGCAGCCGGCAGCAGATCATTTATTTTGAGTAAATATTGGAAGACAGAGAGCAGATGAAGTCAGACTGAAAGGTAAAATAAAACGGGAGAAACTCACAGTCACCTGGTGAGATGCAAAGCTTCAGTCAGCTCCCATAAAGAGTGGAGGTGGGCCTTGGGCAATACTCAGGGTAACTGATTGTGAACTGCTTTCAAGATAGCTGAGCTAGTGGGTATACCCTCTCTTCACCACCCATGTGTTCATGCACAGAGAAAGCTGGCCCTTGGAGAGAAATCTTAGCATTATTTGCCAAAGAAAAATCTGTGATCTTTCTGGAAAAGAGTCCAAGGGTGGGTGATGAGGTCTCAGCCCCTAATCCAAAACTTTATAGAAGACCATGGCGAAGGGAAGAAGATTGGTAAGGGTGGAGGTTGGTAACTCCACCATCTGGAGTGGAATATTTTTTACTCTAAAAATGGTGGAACCCTGCCCACCTGTCTTTCCCACACCAGACACCCTACAGAGAACACTGGCTGTGATCCTGTCCTGTTATAGAAAGCCCTCACTTCCAATTCATTTAATGAAATGTCACATCAGCGTAGGCAACATAACAGAGAAAGAATCAGGAACAAGTGAGGGAGGAAAAAGATGGAGGAAGAATGAAAATAAGGTGAGCACACTGTTGAGGGAGAGGTTCACAGGCAGCAGTTAAAGGGAAGGTAGATGGAATTAGGGAAGCGACTGGCATAGTAGGATTGTGCTCATGCTTCACCATGCATTGGAACCCCCTGGATGGCTCTTTGAAACAGCTTGTTGAAACAATAGGACCCGAGAATTTTTCTGACAAATTCTCAATGGTGCTGACCCAAGGACCAACTTCATGTAGCAAGGGTCTAGGAATGGGAAGTTGTAGGCTGGAAGGAGATCATTGTGAGCCAGAAGCAGAAGTTGCTGATTTAAGAGGGCTTGATTTAAGAAGCTCATTAAAAATGTGGCCAGAGAAGCAAAGGGGCTGGTAAAGAGGGAATACAACTCCTTAAACAATGTATTAGTTTCCTATTGTTGCTATAACAAATGACCCAAACCTAGTGGGTTAAATACAACACCAGTATATTCCCTAATTATTCTGGAGGTCAGAAGACCAAAATCTGATTAACAGGGCTAGAGTCAAGGTGTCAGCAGTACTGGTTCCTTCTGAGGGTCTGAGTAGAAAAGCCATGCCCTTGCCATTTGCTACATCTAGCAACCAGGTAGAAGGATCTCTTGGTTTGTGGTCCTTACTTCCATCTCGAAAGGCGTAGCCTTGATCTCTGCTTCCATCACATTTCCTTCTCTGAATCTGACTACGCCTGTGTTCTCTTCTGCACTGGACTCACCTGTGTAACCCAGGATAATCTCCTCATCTCAAGATCTTCAACTCAGTCACATCTGCAAATTCCTGTTGTTTCTCTATAAGGCAACATGTGCAGCTTTTGAGGATTGAGACATGGACATATTTGGGGGAAGGGAGCATTTTTCAGTGTAGGGCAAACATGTTCCATAAAATGGCCTTTGCACAGCTTCTCATTCTACATCGCTACCCTGTACTGAGAAGTAGAAAAAAAAAAAAAATTATGTGAGGCCAGACTTCATTTTGCTCTCTTCCCACATTACTTCAAGGCATATCTGGTCTTAAACTCTCAAAATACCTCCTCTTTATCTCAAAGTAGTGGTTTCGTACACTATTCAGGTGATTGCAAATACAGTGCGACTTAAACTCCGAGCTTATCTAATGGAACATTCATTTTATTTTATTTTATTTTATTTATTTATTTTTTTTAAAGATTTTTTTTTTTTTATTTATTTGACAGAGAGGAGAGAGATCACAAATAGGCAGAGAGGCAGGCAGAGAGAGAGAGGGAAGCAGGCTCCCCACTGAGCAGAGAGCCCAACGCGGGGCTCGATCCCAGGACCCTGAGATCATGACCTGAGCCGAAGGCAGAGGCTTTAACCCACTGAGCCACTCAGGTGCCCCGGAACACTCATTTTAGACAGAAGTTTTTTACCCTAGATAAAGGGTAAATGATAAAACAAACAAATAACCCTTCTCGATGGATCTTATTAATACATTTCAGGGCCCAGTTCAAAAATGGCTACCTCTTCCATATCTACATCTAATCATAATGTAAAAGGAATATGACCGGAAGAGAATGCTAAAGGGTTTGGAAGTTCCTCAAATATAATTCTTTCGCTTGATAAGGCAACTCATCCAATAGTCATTGATTCTCCTTCTTCTAATTGGATCATTATGTTCTGGAAAGTTTCTCTCACCTACACCTCAAACTGACATCTCTTCTTCCAGATAAGTAAGTGGCCATGTGATGCTTGCCTGCTGTTTCTTCTCCCATTCTCCATTATACTGACTTGTTCTTACTTCTCATGAATCACCTCCCTGACATTCCAAGTAATGGATCTTTTTCTGTCCAATCCCATTATTTTTAGTTTGCTTGCCCCTACACTAAGACATAAGAGTGGATACATGTTTTGTATAATACAGTCCCATGTGTAGAGCATCTGTCTCCTTTACTCTGTGGGCAGATGAAAGGCAGCTCAGGAAAGTCTACATCATCCAGTGGTTAGGGGTGAGAGCTCTATGTCATACCGCTTAGTTTGGATTCTCACTCAGACCTTTGCTGGCAATGACTCTTTAAGCAAGTAATTCATTTTTGAGGTCTCATTTCCTCTTACATAAAATGGGGATCATCACCATAATTGTTTATAGGGACATTGCAGGAATCAAATGAGAAAATCCTTAAAAGCTGGCATAAAGCAGGTGCTCGGTAAATATTGGCTCTTTTTAAATTTTGCAGCTGGGAGTGCCATCTTGTACCTCCATAACTGGGGTGGGGTGTAAGCAGCTGACTCTGTGATCATAACCAGTGCTCGAGTCACTGGACACCAGCTTGCTTCGCCAAAGAGCGTATTTAACATTTTAAAATATCACTGAGCTTCCCCAAAACAAGTTACTGAGAGATAGTCACCATCATTTAAAATGATGCAATGAGTTCACACCATGTCTCTATATTTTCTCAGAATGATTAGGTACATTTTTGTAAAATAATATAAAATTCTTAATTGCTTCTCCTCACATATAGAAAGCAGGCATATACTTTAGTCTCCTACATGAGAAATAAATTTCTCCACAACAATATAAAGATGAAGAAAATCTAGGAGGGGAAATTAGTATTTGAATAGTAGCCACCATCCAAGACTATCAGGGCACACCATAATTCCTTAACTTTATTATATTTAAAGTTACGACAATATTTTATTGCTTAAAATGAAACTTTAAAAAACTGGTCTCTCTCAGTAGAACCGAGAAGGAAAGGAAATAATCGAATATGATTTCCTTCACTTTCCAGACAAGAAAGTTGGAGACATGGTAAAGTTATCCAACTCAAACAAGAAACAATCTTTTCATGGTATAGCAATGCATCCCCCACACTGCAAACCAGTATTATCAATGTAAACAGAGTGAAAAGGGATTTTAATGACGAATTTGATCAATTTCCTTACTTTCAATTTGTTTGTAGATAAATATTACCTACTTATTAAGGCTTATGGTAAGTTTCTCCTATACCTTTGCAGTTTAAGTTCAAGTGACCTACAAAGGGATTTAGGTAGACTTTCATTTTCTGCAGTTCAGGAGGTAGAGAAAATCAAGTGTTTGATGTTGTTTGAGTCCATTTCTTGGTCCATAATGAATTCCCCAGTGGCCTGACATCTTAAATTAGCACACTCATTCCTAACTTGGGTTTTCTGACATTGAGCTAATCTAGAATCAAAAGAAAACGGAAGTACAGTGTTTTCCAATTAAATAACACCAGGAATGTATGCAACATTTTGGCAGGGAGAAAAACCTCACATTATAAAACTAGTGTGCTTGAATGTCAAGTCTATTGATTTGGTAAGTAGTTTTGTAATACAAGGTTTCTCTCCCCACCCCCAAAATGTTGCATACATTCCTGCTGTTATTTAATTGGAAAACACTGTACTTCCATTTTCTTTTGATTCTAGATTAGCTCAATTGCCAGAAAATATCAAAACCCAGGGCTTTGTAATCTGACATCATATTATCTTCTCCTTGTTCCCACTTTCCTTATTTTATTTTCTTGTCTCAATCTTTAGGGGACAAGTTATCTCATATGAGTCCATATACCTTATGTTATAGAAGAATGACAAAAACATAAGTGAATCATTATTAATGTAGGTGGCTCGCTGTGTTACCCAGCTCAGGAGGACCACACCTGATAGAGAATGAGCAGAAGAATACAGTGCTTAACCCCAAGTCGTGAATGAGAGAGGATAGATTTTAGGCATCAGGTTCAGGATAAAGTGGAGTAGTAGATAATTCAGTGGAATCAGGGTTATATCCTAGGTCTATCTAGCTCTTTGGTATGTCCTACTGTAAGTTGTATATCTTGGGAAAGTCACTTAATTCCCATCAACTTCAGATTATAATTCTGGAAACAAAACCCCACAAAAGCCTCATTTTTTGTTCCATCCTAAATATAAGTATTTATATCATTCATATTTATATATATATATAGTATTTATAAATAATATAGATATAACTGTACTTTGAGAATATGACAGTGTTACTATCTTTATGCTAGCCTCTAAAGGAAAGAAAAAAGAGATAGGTGTTTTCTACTTTCAAGAAGCTTACAATCTTGGAGAGTAAGAAATTGGCAAAGGAGTTTTTGCCAATGAGAAAGGAAGAGATGTATATACTCTAGAAGAATTCAAGAGATGCAGACCAAAATTAAATTATGGTGGATTAGTGGCTGGTAGAAGGGAGAATATTCTAAGTAGACAAAGACTATGAACAAGGGTACTGAGGTTGGAATGAAACTAAAACATTTTGGGGGCAAAGATCAGAATGGATGGGGGCATAGAGGACGGAAGCTGGATCATGTAGAAATCAAAATTAGCTAGGTGGGAGATGAGGGAAAATAGGGAGATCTTTAAGGCCAGGAATGGTGCTTATACTTGCTACAATAGGGAATCAGGTACTGTCTGAAATTGTGTTTGAGCAGCACTGTGCTAGCCGTCCACTCAGGCAATAGCCCAGTTGCAGGAGATATAGACCCACTTGAGACCAAAAATCTGCTTCTCCAGGAAGCTTTCACATATCAAACCAACTTTGTAGAGAATTGGCCACTTTGAAACTCTAAACAAGATGAACACGGGTTGTGAGGGTTTATTGTCATTGCTGACTGTCTTCTTGGAAAATAATAGCTTCTTCCAATATTCCTTTTCAGTGTCCCACTGGTACTTTGGGGCTAGATGGTGGGTGTTTTGGGGAAGGTGGCTGAGAAGCAGGGTCTGAGACTATGAGAGATGGTCAAGTGATTTATTAAGGAAGTGCTCTCCAGAGAAACTGGTCAAAGTAAGTCAAAGATAAGGAAAGGGAAGAAGCCAAGCAAGCTATTTCAGGCAAAACAAAAACAAAAAGCAGCCCTAGTCATCCCGCAGAGGAACTTTGGGGTGTGAATTACACCTGAGTTCATTTTGAATTCATCAGAGCAAGAGAGATGGGTTTTAATTTTCTCATACCAAGTAGTCATTGGCTCAGGAATGCCTGGGGAGGGAGTCAGAAAGTAAATTTCCAGGCACTTCTAGCTCTCTGTGCTGGTAGGCAAAACAGTCTTCCTGAAAAGGAGTCGGAGATAAGAGTCAAAACAACAGGGATGTCAGGGGTGGATGCCCCGAAAAGTTATGCAGGGACTGGAATGATCACCAGCAGTAAATGCTTCCAGGGCACTGGTTGTATAAGAACATTATTTTTTGCCCTCTTTTTGTATTAGCCTGAACTTGCAATTTTATCCCCATTAAATCCTCTCACCTGAGAATCTGAGACATAGAGTTTGGAGGCCCCAGATTTCCAAGATATCCACTAGCACTTTCACCCCTCCAGTAAGAAGTGTTCAGATTTAATCCTGCATCGCAGAAAATAATTAGGTCTTTAAAGCCTATAAATTACATTTGTCAGCAGCAGAGAAAACAAATGGAGTTTCTGGTTCTCTGGTGGCAATGATGAATGGCAACATTGAGCTTTTGCTGTAAGAAGCTTGCGTGGACCTAGGAGCTTGTTTATTGACTCTTAACGAAAAAACTATTAATCCAAACCATTTTAGAAGGTGGTGGCCACGTTCCGTGTGTACCAGTTTGGGGGGTTGTCCCACTGGGTTGGTAAGTTCTATATGGCTGACATTGCTCCAATGACAAGAGAAAATGCTGCCAGGGCACCACTTTAGAGTAGAACACACTGCAAAAGTATACTGATTAGACAACCCATTAACTAAGATTTATATGATGCTAGTAGGTATTAATAGGGCTGATTGTATCTGTACAGGACATCGATTTCTCACTAACATTCATGATGTAAACCCCTTAGCTTCTGACTCTACACAACAGTTTAGCTGGAAAATTTCAAAGTTTAATGTAAAATGTAATTGGTTAAAAATGAGTCTAAAGGTATGGAATGTGTAGGCTGAGAAGAAAAGCTGGTTTTGCCCTAACTGCTAATAGGGTACTAAAACCAATCTGCACTCCATGGACAGTTCTGTAGGAATTCAGTTCATGGAAAGGTCCTGCAGGTTCAGAGATGTGGGAGGTTCAAGGCCAAGGGACACAGTAGAATGGAGGATTATGCTGTGCATTTTGAAGATGCTGAAAATAGAACAGCTCCCCCCACCCCAACCTGTCAATGACTGCACTGTTTAAGTACAAAGATAATAGGTTGGGATTAACCAAGTACACATCTCCCCATTCTCTTCCTTTCTGTTTAGGCAAATGTGTGTCTGTAGGAGTTTTCAATCAAAACTGATCTGCATCCCGAAATATCATTAGGAGGAATCACATTAAAAAAATACAATAAGCAGAAAGGAGAAACAGAACAAAAGAAGCAAAGCAAAAGGAAACACTCCACCAGCATCTCCACTTGCTTCTTAGCAGTGCACACAAGCAAACAGCAGCATAAACTAACTAATGAAACCAGCTCTCCTGGTTTAATGCTCAGAGAAACGGAGAAATCCGTTCAAGGTCCCAGTTCAATACGGCTCAGGAAAAAAGCCTTGCTGATGTAAAGTTTCTACACAGTTATTGTGTCACCGTCCAGAAACCTACATGTGTATTCACAAGTCAGGAATGTTACTGTAAAATACAGAAAAACTCTCTAGAGCCTGGGCTCCATGAAGGAAAAAACAATTCATATCTTTTTGAATCAGTAAAAGGGCAGAGTAAAGGTATCTAAAAAGCCCTGTGAGCTTCCATATAATTTCTCCCTCTGTTGACTCCATGGAGAGAAAAATGCTCCTGTGTCAAGCACCCATTTAACCGTCCGATG
Organism: Potos flavus; assembly: GCA_028534135.1. NCBI lineage: Eukaryota > Metazoa > Chordata > Mammalia > Carnivora > Procyonidae > Potos > Potos flavus. The sequence goes on along the minus strand of CM052894.1, from coordinate 20,414,272 downwards.
TGGAAGGGACAATGCTACATTCTATGGTAGTTGTGAACATGCATGAGGCTTGTCTTCATTTCTCCAGCCAATGTTCCCTGAGGTCCGGAATCCAGACAGATACAGAAATAATTGCCATAACAGGCTCGTGGTAAACTCTGACCTTACGGTTGGAAGAGATAGCGTTGGTTTAGGAATGGGGGAACTGGGAAAGGCAGCATTAGTTAAATGCTGGATGTCGTAGCAATGCATTCTGTATGAACACAGCTGACTGGAATGCATGGAAGTCCTAAGCCAGCCAGGATAGGAGTTGCTCTCCAGGTTAACATTTCTTAAATATTTCTCCAATAGTTGTAAATGAGTTTCAGGTAATTTTTTTTCTAAGCAAATGATATACAGAAAATACTGTAATTAGAAACAGATTTCCTCTCCCTACTTCCCGGGCAGTGGCAAAAGAAAGGTTCTAAAAACTATGAGCAAAACAGTTTCTGCTCTCATGCAAGTTTTGTTTCAGGGCCAGTCTTATTTTATGATTTTATGAACTAAATTTCTTGGGAGGCACAATCATGATAATGATATCTAAGATTTATTGAGTGCCTATTATGTGCCGGGCCCTATGCCATGTGAATTAAGTTATCTTTGTGAAAACTCAAAACCACCTTATAAATTGTGGCCTATAACTGCCCTCCTTTAATTAAGGAGTCTAAAACATAGAAATTCAAATAAATTACTGATTCCCCACAAAGAATATTGTCATGTATAAACTTTTTTAGAACCTCAGCTGACAACAGATACATATAAAATTTCAAAAAATACTCAATATGTAGATATTTGTGCGGTAAAAGTGAATTTCACTTCTTCCTGTTTCCTTGGGAGGATGCTGTCTACTGTGTTGGAAGCTTGATTTAGTTTAGTACTTCTTAGATGTCGGTGACCTGACCAATCTGATTTGGGGTCTATAAAAATCTCCCCAAACCTGATTTTTATCATTCAGAAAGAATTAGTGTGACTGATGTTTTAGTATTAGTGTTAGTTTCTGGCTTTTTTTTTTCCCAGCTATAATCTTCAATACTTAAAGATAGAAATATTAAAAAAAAAAAAGATAGAAATATTTTTTATTATCATCTGACCCTAAGATTGTAAAGGAGAGGAAAAGTTGAAAATTTTCTACAAATCAAATTTAAGAAACAAAACACACGAACAAAGAAAAAAAAGAGACAAACAAAAAACCAGGCTTTTAACTATAGAGCACAATCTGATGGTGACCAGAAGGGAGGTGGGGGGGGGGGGGAGGGTGAAAGAGGTGATGGGGCTTAAAGAGTACACTCAGCACCATGAGCACTGAATAATATATGGAATTGTCGAATCGCTATATTGCCATCTCAAACTAATATAACGTAGTATGTCAACCATACCGGAATTAAAATATAAATAAAAGGACAAAAATTCCCACAAATTAACCAGGTCATCAACTAACATTCTAACATATTAAGGGCTGACATTGGGCTTTCAACATTTTTCTTCTGGGAATTTAATTGCCTCTCAGATCATGGGTAATAGAAAATACACTTTGCAGATTACAGCATTCTGCTTTCTACCTGATGGGATTTTCCTTACTCAACCAAACCTGCAAATCTTGTGTTACAGAGTATTTTAAAAACAAAAATTAAATCTTCCTTGAACCCCCTTCAACAAACTATCATTTGTAGATTATTATTAACAAAAAGGAAATGGAGGCACAGAGAGGTCAGTGTTCACACGGACTGTAAGTGGAAAAGCTAGAATTCAAACTTGACTCCATCTAGCTCTAGACTCTTTAGTCGTTATTAGGTGAATTGCCGTGTCACTGTTAATATGCTGCTGACGCCATAGGCTATGCATCAGAGTATGAGTGCATCTGGTCATGTGCATATGCAAAAAACAAGACTCTTCTAGGCAGCCTGGCATAGAGGAGAGAGGCTTGGACAAGGAGCCAATCCCCGATTCAGAGATTCCTGGCCATGGATCTTACCGAAATGAGTATATTGTGTGAACCTTGTGCTAATAGGACTCCCAACTACTCACTGAGCTGTTTCAGGGCCTTTTGATGGGGGAGCAACTCTTGTTAGCCTGCTTGGGTTCAACATAGCTCTCAGCACAAAGAGTTCTTTGAGTGTTCATTCATCTATTGTCCCCACCTCCCCAACCGGTTATAACTGTACTTTAAGCTTCCAGAAAGCACCGACCTTGCTAATGTGCTCACCACTACTGCACCCCAGAACCTAGAACAGTGTCTGAGACAGAAGAGGGGATTCCTGGGTTGACTGAACAAAAGAGAGAAAGAATGGATTTCAGGATCTCTGCACAATATACTCTTTCATTATCAGAGATGTTGTGATTTTCCTTAACAGGTCAAGGTGGCTAATCACCTTTCCTTGTCTTCACAATAGCGAGGATTTTGGCTTGACTGTGTGTGTTATCCTTCGGTTTATAGTATTTTGTAGTTTTGGATTATAGAGGTTTTTTGGTTTTTTAGTTTTTGGTTTTTTTTTTTTAATCAAACACAGATTGACATACAGGCAGATATTTGAGACTTAAAAGTAAACATTGAAATTCATCATGAAGAAGAACCAGACATGCTTTTTGGGGCACGTTTGTTGTCTGAAAGATACTGAGACATGAACTGGAGAGAAGTTTGGATAAGTTTTGTTTTGGACACCAGGCCTCCAGCTAGCGTATGGGCTGGGAGCTTAATCAGTGAGAATGGGGGTAGGGGAGAAAATCTTGCTCTTCCCTTTGGCCCATTGGTTTCCACTACCTCCAGAAACTGTGTTAAAACACTTATAAAGCAATTAGTCTGCTGGTCTGCTAGAACCATCCTGGGTTCATCCTTTTCATCAAGCAATTCCTGCCAGGGACCAAGCGGTCTGGAACTAGCTTAATAGAACACTATCAAGAATGATCACTATTTGAGTTCCTTACATCCTGGAAACCTCAAAGCATAAACATACAGATTTTATTTAGATAAGGCTCCTGTCAATTATAGAATTTTATCACTGCACAGTCCCTGACAGATAAACGGTAGCATGGAAGATTTTTGTCTCTGTTTTCCCACACTCAGAAAATAGTAAAAGTGGGACAATCCATAACTTTTTATTTGCTTTTAATGAAGATGTGACACAAGGTTCTGTTACAAATAGACTGACTGAACCTCTAAAACATACCCTGGAGTATGTGTGCTTAGGGGTGGGAAGAGGTTCTACGTAAGTGATATGCATTCCTGCCAAGATGTGCCTCCACCGTGTAAACGCCAAGTTCAACTCACATTTATAACTAGACTAGAAGAAAAAAAAATGAACATTGCTTCCCTCTATATCAATAACATACTAATAGTCACTTAAAAATGTTTTCCTGTTAGCCTATTCTTCTGTGCCAACATTCTATAGAGCAAATTGTTCTGTCATAATTTTCCTGGTGTTTTCAAGGTGAGGGGACTAGCTCACAGTGTTTAGGTCTTATGCTCTTGCTCCAAGTTTAGTTCAGTGATAACGTTTCATAGACAGAGAAGGCTGAAATAATCAGGTTAAATCACCTGATGTTAGCAGCATTCAAACTTTCCTTACCCTATGAAGGTGACTCAGCTTAGAAGGAAGCAGTCTCGTAAGACAGCCTCTTGGATGAAATTAAAGGTCTTCAAGGCATTGAAGAGGCTCACCGCTTTACGGTATACAAGGCACTATCACATACGTTAACTCATCCGAGGCTTACTACAACCTTTAGGGAGAGGCCGAGGGAAGAGTCTCTTCATCTATAAGATGGAGTCCTAATAAGTTTCAATGGGTTGAAATGACTTACTCCAAGTCCCACAGCCAGAAGATGATCGAGCTGGGACAATCCCAAAAATCCCTTACTTGCTTTTCATAAGGATTTATCACAAAGTTCTTTTGAATAATGAACTCCCTTTGTGCATTTTGAGTGCAATTTGGTATGCAGAGATTTGATTTACACACCACCTTTCCTAGCCCTTCTTTTGCTTAATACTAAACATATATTCCAGGAGACACTCATGAATATTCAACTAATGTCCAGTCTCAGAAAGTATCAACAAGGTGCTTCCAGTTCAGAAAAGAAGCCACATTTCTGATGATAATGTTGAAGTTCATAACGCATCAAGCCCTGAGCTTCTCCAGTGAGCCACTGGGGGACCTTCCTGACTCCATCTGCTCAGACTAGGATAATTCTTAATCAGCTAGTGAGACCGACTTCTTAGCTTCCAACTAGTTCAGGCTCTTCCTTTCTTCTCCCTTTAAAAAAACTCCATTGCAGCATTATCTTACTGCATAATTTTCTGGCACCTTCTTTGTAAGTCATTCTACCCTTGTATTTTCCTGAAACATTCATGGATGAGAAAAACAGAGACCAATGTCTATCTGTCTGTCTGTCTGTCTCTTGTGTTCTTATTTCCCTTAATACCATCCTCTGGACATATTCCTTTTAGCCTATAAGGATCCTCCCCTCTTTTGAACTTCTCTGCCATTTTATGCGCCTTTGCTAAGTTTTTCTGGTTAATTATCTTGTGGTTTGTCTCCCCAAGATTATTAAAAGTCAGATGAAGGCAGAGATAGTTACCTATTTTATTTTATATCTAGGGCATTAACCTGTATAGTGCCTTCCAGATAAGAAAGACTAGACAAATATCTGCAAGTGCTTGTTGTTGTTGTTTTCTGATCTAACCACCTCCAATGAGGATATAGTCATATTTTCCTTGGTAGAAAACATTGTTAATCACAGCCTAACGTGGAATATGTACAACTGGCAGTATGTGTATGTTTACAGGGATGATCAAAGCTATACCTCTAAAGAATATTTATTCCTTAAAGGAATCCATTTGGGAAACCATCTAGGGTTTTTGCATTTTTACATTAATAATTTGTATTTAGCAAATATTGAGTGTTTACTATGTGCCAGGTAACTGTTGGAAATATTTTGTGTTTCTTAATTTATATAATCCTCATAAGAAACAGTCTTTTGGAAGACAGCATAATGAGGGACTTGAAAGAGTTTACTTTATCAGACAGCCCTGGTACATTACCCTGTATGCTTCTAGACTACGAGCTCTTTCCACATAGGAATTTTGTTTTGCTAATTGGTTCCTAGTACATATTAAATGCTTAATAAATATGTGATGAGTGGAAGGATTAAGAAATGAATGGAAATATTGCTTGAAACTTTTCTTTGGGGGGGGGGACTCCATGTTAGAAATTATCATGTAAGAAAATCAGTTTCATTATCCTTTAATTACCCTGTTTTAGTTCAGAAATGACATTTTCCAGCTTGATGAACCTCCCTCAATCACCAGACTTACTTCTGACTGACCTTCGGATGGTTCCACAAAATGAACCAAATTTCGCCTTGAAGGAAATCAGTGTAAATCAGGGTTTCTCAACCTTGGCATTATTGATATCTTGGATTGGATAATTCTTTGTTCTGAGGGTTGTCCTGTGCATTGTAGGATGTTTAGTAGCATCCCTTAGTCTACTCCTTAGATGTCAATAACATCTTCCCCCTCCCCACTCCTAGCTGTAACAACCAGAAATGTCTCCATTCATTGCCAAACGTCCCAGGGTGAATAAGGGCTGGGACAAAAAAGTCCCCGGTTAAGAAACACTGTTGTAAACCATTAAGAGGTGTGTTGTTTGTTTGATTGGCTGGTTTTTGTTATTGTTTTTAAGAGCTGCAAATACTTGTTTTTCTGGCGATTCTCCAAAAAGATGCCCACACATAACGGGAGAAGTTACAGCATCTTTAGAATAAGTAACATACCTTCGTAAGAGGACTATTTGGAAAGAAACAGCATATCTTTTGATGTTTACTTTCTTGTGAGTTTGTATACATTTGATAAAAATCGGACTCCTTATTTCAATGTCCTACAGCACATATTCCTCTGTCAAGTCCAGCAATGCTCATTAATGAATCCTCTCATTTACCAAATGGGAAAAGGTATCCATGGGACCAACAGTGACTTGGATGTGTTGACTGGACTCAGCCCCAGGCATCCTGCCTCAGAGGGTCCTGAGCACCTCTCCTGACTGATTCCCCTTCTTCAGTGACCCATTCCACTTTCGCTGGGGCCTCCGATGGTGTGGCCTCTAAAAGGTCACACTGCTTCTCCAGAAGTATATCAGCTTCACAGGTCACCTCACATGCCTTGCTGCCTGTCAGACAGGATGAGAACATCTCCCCGGGAGCGGCAGCCTCGTGCCTTTCCAGAGCCACAATCTTGTAAGCAGTCCCACAGTTATGGGTAAATACACCGACCATGCACAGCCATGGGGATGATGGGCGGTCATGACAGATTGACCGAAATGCCATGGTAAACCACTCCTCTTCGCTGGCCTCGAAGCCCCAGATGAGAAAAGCAGACAGCTGAACAGCTCATGGCCTTTAGCTATCAATTCGATTTAGCAACTGCAAAGCTGCTCTAACAGCCCACGGGCCAATTAGTGGCCTGCAATCATCAGCATTAATGTGTTCACATTTCCCCCTGCAAATTGCTAATTGGTTGAACAGAGCAGTGGTTGGGCTGGGCTGCTGGGGAGGAAGAAGGAAGTTTGAGCCGTATCATTTTCTTGCTGAGTATATTTAGATTAAAGGAGATGCCAAAGGACAAACTGCTTCTGAACTCTTTTAGCAATTTAGGATGACAGTTCTTTACAGCAAAATGTTATTAATTCTGTATATTCTGGATGGTGTGATGAGTCTTTCAGGTTAACCAGCATCTTATTTTTTAGAGTTGCTTGAAGGATGAACATATGGAAACTTTCTATTACCTCTCTTATCAAGTCTTTCCATGTATTTGCATTTTATTCTTATAATCCAATATTAAGATATCAAATATCCCAGGGCGCCTGGGTGGCTCAGTGGGTTAAAGCCTCTGCCTTCGGCTCAGGTCATGATCTCAGGGTCCTGGGATCGAGCCCTGCATCAGGCTCTCTGCTCAACAGAGAGCCTGCTTCCCCCTCTCTCTCTGCCTGCCTCTCTGCCTACTTGTGATCTCTCTCTGTGTCAAATAAATAAATAAAATCTTAAAAAAAAAAACATATCAAATATCCCTTCTTTAATAATATCATTGTGTTGATTATTCTCCATTGCCAACTGCCCCTTCCCCAGTTCACAAATATTTGTTCTCTGTCTGCTTTGATACCCTGAGAAACTGACTTCTATGAACTCTATTACTCTTGCTTGCCTTCTGGTTTACCATTGGATATACCTAGTAAGTCATAATAAGGATCCTAATTCAGGAGGTGAGAAGAGGGTTTCTTCTTGCCCACTTCTTCCTTACATTGGTGTGCATTTCTGGTATTGGCTTCAGCCCTCTATAACTTCATTCCTTTGCAGGTGGCAACTCTTCCACTTCTTCACTTATCATTAGGCTTTGACAATATTTTTCCTCCCCCTTGCTTTTCCAGGTCTAGATATAGCACTGGTTTCTCACTGCCGCTAATTGCTAGGTGCCTTAACATAATTTGATGGCTCCTTTAAACCTGCCCACACTTCTAGTGGTTCTTTCATTAAATTCTCTTTAAAATACCATCTGATTGTGCTATTATTTATTTTATCTGCCTGATACTTTCCATGCACTTTTATTTAACAAATGTTTATTTTGCCCATACTATTCAAAGTGATGGATGTTCAGCTATGAGCAAAACAGATAGGATTGCTGTCCCCATGGAATTTGAAATCTGGTTAGGATGTTAGATACTAAATCACTAATTGGAAATGAAATCTTCTAGTGTAGTAGGGATCTTAGAGCAGAGAGTCTAGAACCAGTTATCCTCCAAAGTCCATGGTTTACATTAGGGTTCAATCTTGGTATTGTGCATTCTATGGATTTTGATGAATGTATAATGACATGTATCTACCATCGTACTATTGTTCAGAATAGTTTCACAGCCCTAAAAATTCTCTGTTCACTGACAGAGATCCTCCCTCCTGCCTAACCACTGACAACCATTAATCTTCATACTATTGGCATAGTTTTGCCTTTTCAGAATGTCTTCTAGTTGGTATGTAGCCTTTTTAGATTGGCTTCTTTCACTTAGTAATATGCATTTAAGGTTCCTCCATGTTTCTTCTAATGGCTTGACAGCTCATTAATTTTTGGCATTGAATAATATTCCACTGTCTTACCATACCATTTATTCACTAATCTGCTGAAGGATATTTTGGTTGCTTTCAAAATTTGGCAATTATAAATAAAGATATTATAAACATGCTTATGCAGGTTTTTGTGTGGACTTACATTTTCAGTTCATTTGGGTAATTATAGTATGATTGCTGGATTGTGTAAAGTATACTTAGTTTTGTAAGAAACTGTCTAACTGTCTTCCAAAGTGGTTATACCATTTTGTATTCTTATCCATAGTAAATGAGAATTCCACATCTTCACCAGCATTTAGTATTGTCGGTGTTTAAGACTTTGGCCATTCTAATAGGTGTGTAGTTGTGCCTCATTATTTAAAGTTTCAATTCTCTCATTACATGTGAGGTTGAATAGCTTTTAATATACTTGCTTGCATATTTATATTCTTTATATCTTCTTTAGTAAAGTGTCTGTTAAGATCTTTGGTCCATTTTTTAACTAGGTTGTTTGTTTTCTTATTGTTTTAAGGATTCCTTATATATTCTGGGTAACAGTCCCTTATCTGATGTGTCTTTTGCATATTTTCTCTCAGTCTGTGGCTTATCTTCTCATTCTCTTGACATTGTCCTTTGCAGAGCAAGATTTTAAAATTTTAGTGAAGTGTAGCTTATCAATTATTTCCTTCATGGATTTTGACTTGATATTGTATCTAAAAGGTCATTACCATATCCAAGGTCATTTATCACTATATCCAAGATCATCGAGATTTTCTCCTCTCTTATCTTCCAGAAGTTTTATAATTTTTCATTTTAGTTTTAGGTCAATGATCCATTTTGAGTACATTTTTGTTAAGGGTCTAAGGTCTGTGTCTAGATTCAATTTTTTGCATGTGGATGTCCAGAGTTCCAGCACAATTTGTTGAAAAGACTATCTTTGCTTCACTGTATTGACTGCTGCTTTGTCATAGATCAGTTGACTATATTTATGTGGGTCTCTTTCTGGCTCCTTCTTCTGTTTCATTGATCTATTGTCTATTCTTTGACTAGTACCACACTATCTTCATTATCGTAGTTTTATACTATGTCTTGAGGTTGAGTAGTGTTAGTTTTTCAACTCTGTTCTCGTCCAATATTGAACTGGCTATTCTGTTTCTTTTTCTTTTCCAAATAAACTTAAGAATCACTTTGTCAGTATCCACAAAATAACTTACTTGGATTTTGATGGGAATTGCATTGAATCTAAGATCAAATTGTGAAGAATTGATATCTTGACAATATTGGATCTTCCTATCCATGAACATGAAATGTCTCCATTTATTTAGTTCTTCTTTGATATCTTTCCTCAGAGTTCTGTAGTAGTCTTCATGTAGATCTTATACATATTTTGCTAGATTTATACCAAGGCATTTTACTTTGGAGGGTGCTGATAAAAATGGTATTGTGTTTTGGATTTTAAATAACACTTTTTCATTGCTAGTAAATAGGAAAGTAATTGACTTTTGTATATTAACATTGTAGTTTGAAAACTTGCTATTAATCACTTACTAGTTCTAAAAGTTTTTATTTTTTCAATTCTTTAAGGTTTTCCACACAGATGATTATGTCATTTGCAAACAAAACCAGTTTTCTTTCTTCCTAACTGGTATACCTTTTATTTTCTTTTCTTGTCTTATTGTATGAGCTAGGATTTCAAGTACAATGTTGAAAAGCAGTGGTGAAAAGGGACATCCTTGCTTTGTTCCCAGTCTTAGCCAGAAAGCTTCTAGTTTCTTACCATTAAGTGTGATATTACCTGTAGGTTTGTAAGTATTCTTTACTTCTCTCTATTTCTAATTTGCTGACAGTTTTTTTTTTTTTTTTTTTAATCATGAATAGGTGTTGGATTTTGTCAAATGCTCTTTCTGCAGCTATTTAAATGACAATGTCATTTTTCTTTTTTAGGCTTTTGATATGATGGACTGCAGTAATTCATATTTGAATGTTGAACCAGCTTTGTATATTTGGGATACATTGCATTTGGTCATTGTGCATAATTTTTCTATACACTGTTGGATTTAATTTGCTAATATTATGATGAGTATTTTTATATTTATGTTCGTGTGAAATATTTATCTGTAGTTTTCTTTCTTGTAATGTTTTTGTCTGGTTTTGGTTAGAGTGATGTTGGCCCCATACAAGGAGTTAGGAAGCTTTCCCTCTGGTTTTATCTTCTGAAAGAGGTTGTAGAGATTTTACATAATTTTTTCCTTAAATATTTCATAAAACTCACCAGTGAACACATCTAGGGCTGGTGGTCACTGTTTTGGAAGATTATTATTTATTAAATTACTTTAATAGGTATAGATTTATTCAGATTGGCTGTTTTTGTGTGTGAGTGCTTAAAGATGTGTCTTTCAAAGAATTGACCCATTTTTTCTAGGTTATCAATGTTTTAGGCATAGAGTTTTTCATAATATCCCTTTATTATCCTTTTAATGTCCATGGGATCTGTAGTAAGTCCTTCTTTCATTTCTGATATTAGTAAATTGTGTTTTCTCTCTTTTTCACAGCCTAGCTAGAGGCTTATTGATTTTATAGAACTTTTCAAGAACTGTTTTTTATTTTATTTTCTTTTTTGAGAAAAGCCATGTTCAGCCACTAATGAGCCCATTAAAGGTATTCTTCATTTCTATTAGTGTTTTTGATCTCCAGTATTTCTTTTTGATTATTTCTTAGACTTTTCATCTCTCTACTCACATTATCCATCTGTTCTTTCACGTTTTCCACTTATTCCATTAAATCCCTTAGCATATTAATCATAGTTTTAAAAAAATTCCTGGTCTGATTATTCCAACATTCTTGCCATCTCACTCTGGCTCTGATGCTTGTTCAATCTCTTCAAGCTGTGTTTTCTTTTTGTTTTAAATCTTTTAGCATGCCTCGTAAATTTTTTATTTTTTATTTTATTTTTTTTTAAACCGTGGACTTGATGTGCTGGGTAAAAAGAACTGAAGTAATTAGGCCTTTAGTAATGTAGTGATAAGGTGTAGGGGGAGAGGAAGACTTCTTCTGTCTTTTGATGTGGTATCAGTCTTGGTAAGTCTGTGCCCCTGGGCTATGAACTTCATCTCCGCTTCTCACCGCCTCTCCTCCTACCCCACCCCTGATCCTTAGGTGGGATAGGATGGCTGGAGGGAGCTGGAGTTAGGTGTTTCCTTTCTCCAAGTAATTTAGGCTCTGATAAACTCAAGCAGGTTAGGCTCTGGTAAAACAGATTTTGCTGGGAACAGGCCTTGTTAAGAACAGAATGTCGTATATTTCAAAAGTGTTCCTTTTCCCCTCTCCCTTCTGGAAACGTGAGGTGAGGTGATTTTTCTTTGTTACTATGAAAACTTTGTAAGTCTCCTGGAGGAAAAGCTCCCCACATTGCAAGAGCTTCCCGACCCCTGCCCCGCCCCCCCCCCTGCCTGCCATGAAAGGGTCCCTTGAAATTTTTATCTCTCAGGTTTATTCATGCTAAGCCTCCAGCAATTTGTTAATTACATTTTAGGTTTTCCTACTCCAGTACTGGTTCCCCAAGAGGTTTCTGCTTTGATAAATTGTAAATCTTTCTATCTGCCTATGTGTCTTTCCAATTTTGGGGTCAGTGGTTTGCCCTGTGACCTCTCCTCTTTGTAAGTTCTAAGAAGAGTTATTGATTTTTTTTCAATTTGTTCAGCCTTTTACTTGTTGTTAGGATAAAATGAAGACTTCTAGGCTTCTTACATGCTAGACCAGAAACCAGAGCCCAATGTGATTATCTTTATTTCATTATGAAGCTTGGCTCAGAGAAGTAAACTACATTTTGCTGGATCATGGAATGAGTAGGTAGCACAGAGACTCAACTTCAAGTCTACCTCTTCCAAAATCAGTGCTTTTTTTTTTTTAAGGTTTTATTTATTTATTTGACAGAGAGAGCTCACAAGTAGGCAGAGAGGCAGGCAGAGAGAGGAGGAAGCAGGCTCCCTGCTGAGCAGAGAGCCCAATGTAGGGCTCAGTTTCAGGACCCTGAGATCATGACCTGAGCTGAAGGCTGAGGCTTTAACCCACTGAGCCACCCAGGTGCCCCAAATCAGTGCTTTTAGACACTGGGATATATGGAAATTCATTGTTCTACATTCCCTGTTTTAGCACAGTGACTTGAATTAGATTTTTTTTTTTTTTTGAATTAGATTTTTTTTTAATATGTTTTTGATCAACTTCAAAATAAACCCAGGCAGATTAAATAGAAAGACCTATTCTGATTTTCTTTTGAGACACCAATGAGGTTGTGTCTGGTTTTCCTTCAGTCCCATGAGTAAATTATTTATTCACATGGAAACAAAAGCTCAAGTTCTTATTTTTCCAATTAATATTTATATTATTGTAGGGTCTATCACATCTATAATGCAAAGGACCCTAAAGGATCATCTATCAGGAATAACTGCTTTAAAGGTCATTGTTGAGAGTCAATGTGCCAAGTTAGAGAGTTTAGAAATGTATTATCTTTTTTAAATTAAGTTTTTTATTTTAATTCTAGTATAGTTAACATACAGTGTTATATTAGTTTCAGGTATACAATATAGTGATACAACAATTTCATACACCAGCCAGTGATCATTGTGACAAGTGCCCTCCTTGATCCTTATCACTTATATTTCACCCATCCCTCTACCCATCACCTCCCCTCTGGTAACCACCAATTTGTTCTCTATAGTTAAGAGTCTGTCCACTCCTTCAAGCCCAAGCCTGAGGAGGAGAGAGCTGAGCAGTCTGGCTTACCTTAAGGGGCAGAAGGACAAAATCTTTAGTTTCTGGTACATCTCTTTGACATTATGGGGGGAAAAAAATACTGCATTGAGAACCAAGCACATAGACTCCAATGTGATTTATTATCAATGACAGTCAACAACACCTCTGAAACCTTTGGACCTGTTTCCCTATGAGGGAATTAAAAAGTCCAGCCATCATATTTTATGACTAAGTTTACTAGAATAATACTCTATGCTATTTCTGTCTAAAACGAAAGGAGATCTCACCTGGAGTCTCCTTCCTCTTTGATAGATTCTTAGTGATGAAGAGGGGTGATCATTCATGCTATCCTTTTTATATATTGATTGTCCTTTTCCAGATTTATTTTCTCCATAACTAAGGAATAGTCATTTTATAGCATTCTCTAAGGGAATAGGCTCCAGTAAGCCTTCCCATCTGCCATAGTTTTTTTAGCCAGAAAATAAAAACTTGCGAAAGTCATAAATGATGGAATTACCCATGTTATGCCATTTACAGTGTGAGGGCCTATAAACGCCTCAGTGGCACTGGAGACACACTACCATCCCAGAAGAGTTTCACATTTGCTTAGGGAAATAAAACCAACATGTGCAAAACTGAGGACAAAACAAAACAGCATATAGGCAGGGGACAGTGACCTAGGACCTGGGGTATCTCTGATACCAATTATATGCCCTTTAGCAACTTACATCACCTCATCGGATGTATTTCACCTGCAAGATGGGAATAATAAGGGAGAACTGACATAGGGTTACCCAGTCTTGCAACCCCTTACATTGCACACTCATGACTCTGTCATATGGGCCTTCAGTGCTGCCTGGAAATCCTTTTACTCTGTTATTCTCCTAGAGGAGTCACACCTTCTCCCCTTGCTCCTCCAGTATTTCCTTTCTCATCCTCAAGCTCAGTTGATGACCTTGATCTTTATTTCCTGGAGAACACAGGAACAATTAGAAGAGAAGTTCTGTAGGATCCCCTGACTATAAGTCCATCACCAGCACCCACACATTTACTTTTCCTTCCTGGTGTTATACGTAAGCTCTTCATGCACCAAAGGCCAGCACCTCTCCTGTTACCCAGATCCCATTTCCTGTCTCCTCCTTAGATATACCACTTCAAGAATTCTCTCTCTTCCTCTCTTGGATCTTCAGTTTTGTGTTCTTTTTTTTTTTTTTTTTTCTCTCAACTGCATTTTTTAAGCTCACAAACCTACTATATATTTATTTTTTAGAATGATATTTGTGCATATGGGTGTATCTTGTTCCCACTTACTTATTTAGGTAGCTCAACCATTTGACCATTTCTCCACTTGCTTTATATCAAATCTCCTTGAGAGAGTTATTTATAATTTTTGTCTCCGACTTACCTCCACCAATTCTCTATTCAACCCATTAATATGAGTATTCACATATTCACCAAACCTACTCTTGTTAAAATCTAATGAACTCTATATTGCTACATTCAGTACTCAATTCTCAGTCCTCTTCTTACTGACCTATAGGAGCATTTGACACTGTTGTCATGCTCCTTGTTAAAACACTCTTTTCACCTGGCTTCTGAGACACCACGTCCTCCTGTTTCTCCTCTTCTATCATTGCCCATTTCTTTTCCATCTCCTTTATTGACTTCTCTGCACCTCTCTGACAGCCATATATCAGTAATAGCCCAGAGCTGATTCCATAGACATCATTCCTTCTCTTTGTACAACCATCCCATCTCGTAACTATCATACACCATCTATGCAGTGACAAATCCAAGACATATCTCTGAACTGAACATATCACATGAACTCCACACTTTTATGTACACTGCCTTCTGGATATCACCACTTGGATGTCTGAAAGGCACCTCAAACTTAACATGTTCAAGAATTACTTTCGAGACCCACCGCCACCTTCTCCTACAGCAGTGTTAGGAAATGGCAACCCCATCTCTCATGCCCCTCAGGCCAAAAGCCTTGGAATCATCTTAGACTACTCTCTTGTACTTTTGCCTCACACTTCCACAAATCTTGTCATTACCACCTTCAGAATATATTCATATTTCTCATTTTTTTAGCCCCTTTAATTCTATGCAAGTTACCATCATTGTGAACTTGGTTTATAATAATAGCCTCCCTTGATTCTTCCTTGATTGCCCTTTAGTCTATTCTCGACACACTAGCAGGAACAAATCTATGAAAATACAAAATGCACCATGTGTGCCTCACCTCAAAACCCTCCTTTTCATTCTTACTCGACTCAGAGTAAGTGGCAATGTTCTCATGAGGGCCTACAAGGCCCTTTGTGTTCTAGTGCCACAGTATTGTTCTGAGCCCACCCACAACAGCTTCCTTGGTGTTCATCAAACACTAAAAAGGCTTCTACCTTAAGGCTTCTGCTATTCCTCTTTTTTTCAGCCTGATCTTCTCTTCTGTAGGTAGTTGGATAGCTTACTCTCTCACCCCTTTCAGGTCTGTTAAAATGCTACTTTATTGAGGAGAATTTCTATTAACGCCATTTGTAAAGAGTGCATTCTTTTTTTTTATTCCTCTCCTTGCTTAATGATCAGTTGCTCTGGATATTTACAGGTTTACTCTCTGTGTGTTCCTCCTAGGATGTAAGTTCCTTTGTTTAGAATGTAAGAAACTCTTTTACTCAAGGCTGTGGTCTCAGTACTTAGACAAGTGCTGAGAGATTGTAGAATCCCAAAAATATGTGTTGGGTGAATAAAAGCAAGAATGAATGAATGACTATAACTGAGAGAGTGTTTTGAACTCTAGCATCCACATGCATTTGTACTGTGTTTCATATGAGTCAGAGTAGACCCTAGAACATAAGGACTATAAATTGAAATTTGCCTTTAGCTTCCCCAGCCTGCTCTCTTTAGTCTGCCCCTTCTTTCCTGCCTTTAGTGATAGATTTGTACAGCTTTTGTTTTAGCCATAACTCAAGGGGCTTTTCTTCTTCTATTTGCAGAGTAAGAAAGCACAAGGAAAAATGAGACCAATCTGTTTCCAAATATACCCAGGAGACCACGTAGTACCATTGTTCTAACAAGGTGGTAGAGCCAAAGGATGCTCTCTCTAACAGAGAAATCACACAGAGCACAGTTTTGTGGAGGAGAATTAACACGAGCCAATCAATTGCCTAAAGGAAGCCCTGATGCCTTCCACACTTGGCTATTACAGACCTACCCACCACCAACACAGTTTCCAGGGAATATAAATCTGAGGCTGTTATTCAATTTAAAGAGCATTGGTAGGTTCTTGAATGCAGGAAAAACTTAGTATTAGATTTTGCACTGTGAGGATGAATGGGCAGTGGGGGTCACTAAGGAGACTGATGACCAAGGAGGTTCTTGTTGCTGTGTAATAAGAAGGTGTATCAGCCAGGAAAGCAAGACCCTTTGATGGAGGGCTTTATATGGCAGGTGAAGGTACTTCGGTTTGATTCAGTAGGCAGTAAACAAGGAGTCATTGTATTTTCTTAGATGGGATAGAGGTGGTGACATGGTGAAAGCATTGTTTAGAGTGATTGAAAAACCTGGCTATAAAACATATTAGAATGTAGTCCTTGAACAACCCTGCATCAGGACCGCACTAGGATATATGCTTTTGTTGGCCTGGAGTAGGTCCCAGTAATCTACATTTTAATCAGAAACTCTGTGGGAGAGGCCTGAGTATTTGATTTTTTAAAAAACACACGAAGCAATCAGATGCACACTAGTTTATGGTGTGCATTACAGCAGGTTTATTTTCAAACTCAAGGTTGCAACCTGTTAGTGAGCTGTAAAATGAATTTAGTGGAATGCATCAGACAACACAAAAAAGCACATACTGCATGCTTCCGTTTATCTATAGTTTATGAACAGGCACAACTAATCTATGGTGAAAGAGATCAGAGCAGTAGTTGCCTCAGTAGGAGAGAAGCCTAACTAAAAAGTTGCCCAAAGGAAGCTTTGGTATATCGGACATACCTCGACGTGGGTGATGACTACCTCGTTGTAAACATTTGTCAAACCTGAGCCAATTGTGCACTACAAATTGATGCATTTCGTGATGTGCAAATTTACACACTTACATTGTTCCTCGATAATAACAGAAGGGAGAAAACTATGTAGAATATACTAAGGCAAAAAAGGAAAAAAAAAGAACATGTCAAGCCATTACCCAACATAGGGTTAAATTGCGTGTATTGTATGTGTGCGCGTGTGCACGTTCGGAGTCCTGATTATTCACCCTGAGGATATGTATTGTTGGAGGGTGTGTGTTTATGTGTGCATTGGAAGCACTGCAGGAGAGAGAGACAGTCTAGCAGCTGTGGGACCATTTCTGTTTACTCTGTCTCTCTTTTGCTTTCTATAGATAATGTGATTCCATGCAAGTATCTCGCTATCAAAATTTCCAGTATGTTGTTATATTTCTAAGGCCACTTGAGTTTTTTGGTAACTTTCCCCCCACACAGCTCAATTGGATTCTAATTTCTACCATGATTCAGTGTGACATAATATTTTGCGTTCTGATGAATGTGCAGTGGTAATGCCCAGCTACAGAAAGGTTGTTCGTATTTTCTCAGTAGGACAATGGACTGCTTCTGAAAGCTTTGTTTAAATGTGTTGTAGATTTTGGGCAGATGCACTATTATCACCAGTAAAGACTGCATTTTAAATAATTAAAGCACTACCTGTTCAAAGGGAGATGTTTGGAGGCTGTTCATTTCTGTTGATGGAATCGAACACAGAAATACAAGGAAGCACTAGTAATCTGAAGACTCAGGCAGATAAATTCAGCTTACACTGGGGTTCTGGTTAACCTCTCCTTGCGGTAAAACACCCAA
Source organism: Potos flavus (assembly GCA_028534135.1). Taxonomy (NCBI): domain Eukaryota; kingdom Metazoa; phylum Chordata; class Mammalia; order Carnivora; family Procyonidae; genus Potos; species Potos flavus. The sequence continues at coordinate 20,396,567 of CM052894.1, read as the reverse complement.
AGCTTCCATTGCCCAAGTTCTTCCTCTTGAGGTAGTAAGGATACTACCCTGCATGGAGTTTTTCTCTGAAAATTCTGGATATTATTGATTTCTGGAATGCAGAATGAGGTCCTCATTGTACAATGAGAATTTAAGATGTCTCTCTCTGGATAAAAATTTTATAGAATTTTAACAAGGTTTAAAAAGAAAGAGAGTCAGGGTGCCTGGGTGGCTCAGTTAGTGAAGCATCTGCCTTTGTCTCAGGTCATGATCTCGGGGTCCTTGGATCAAGTCCCACTTCGGAGGGTTTCCTGTTCAGCGGGGAGTCTGATTCTCTCACTGCCTCTGCTCCATTCCCCTGCTCATGCTCAGGCTCTCTCTCTATCAAATAAATAAAATCTTAAAAAAAGAGAGAGAGAGAGAGTCAAATTGAGTTAGAATGAGCCATACTGATTCTCCAGCTTGTGGGACTCAGGAGTGTTAGCTGGTCAGATCCTGCTTTTCTCCTGGCTTGAAATCCTTCTTGGTGTATGGAATCTCCTGTAATTTCCTATATTTCCAGTATGAGTTTTGGACCTTTTTTGGTATTTGAAATCTAATTATAATCCCATGATTCACTTGAATTCTACTTACTATGGAAGATTTATATAACTTTGGTCCAGTCTTGTTTGCATGTGGAGATACTTAGAGGGGACTATTACTGACTGAGGTGGGGAAACTTTCTTGAAGATAGTGTATGTGTCCTGATAAATCTGGAAAGGTTATAAGTTCTAGTTCACACAAGAAAGTCAGGGATTCTGGAGGCATATATAAGAATAAAAATAGACAACTTTTCCTTTTCTATCTTTCTTTTTAATTTCTTTGGCTGTCAGATATGGAATGCATGATGATTAAGGGTAGGTGGGAGGTGGGTGAAGGTGACTGGTTAGATAACTGGAATATTAGAGAAGATTCCTTCAAGGAAGGAATAAAAAGACATCTTATAACTTTGAGCTTGACTAAGGCCACACATTGCCTACTCCCATGATGGTAGGAGGCACCACAAGGTCAACACGTTTTGATGAGATATTATGAGGAAGATCTTCGCCTCAACAAGAACAGCACCACCATCTCATATTAATGAAAATATCTAGGCAATTGTCTTCAATTATTCAACTTTATATGATGGTTTTCTATCCTTACAGAAGTGTTAATATGGAGACACTAAGGCTTCAAAGAAATAATGTGAACACTTTAAGAAGAATTTCACCTTATGCCAAAAGAATATCAAATTGCAGAAGAGGGTAGCACCACATATGATGGGAATATAAAACATGAAGTTGTTCATCATCCCAGTGATGAAGTAGACAGGGGACATTAAGATTTTTGGTTGCAAGTAAGAGAAACCGACTTCTATTGTCTAAGCAGAAGGGTTACTGGGATAATCTAGGATGTTGAGAGTTTGGAGGAGGAGGTTTGGAAAGGAGTGGAGTCGAGGGATACAAAATTTGGGGATGAAATAATGTGGCCAGGACACCATATGCTAGATACGTCAGAGACAACCACATCTGCTAGACATGAACTCTGTGTGCTCCCACTGCCACTGTGAATCTCTGCCTCCCTCATTCCAGATCCACATTCCTGAGCAGGAGTACACAACTATCCACTCTTAGTTCATGTGCTTAGATCCTAGTCATAAAGGAGCTGAAAGAGGAAGGATCTTCTTCATCCCATGTATATATTAAGAAGTAATGTTTTCTGCTTCCCCCAAATTAGGCACATGGGGGAACCCCCTCACCCAAAGAAACAGAGAGCTTGTTTTTGTGCAGCACAAGGGTGGGGAGATAAGTGCCGACCACAGTGTTCTTGTGACTGGAACCTTTCAGGCAAAAGTTGGGTGGGTACAGGAGAAAGTTCCCTACAAGCTCATAGTCTAAGTCTAGACTTCTATGGGGAATGGGGCCTTTGGATTTACTCCAGTGGGATTGCTAGGTTATAAGAGATAAATCCAGGCAGCTGTGTGCTCTCTTCCAGGAAGTTTCATGTTTTATAACTGAATACATTTCCACCCAACCCAGTCAGAGCTGGGTCTTAATTAAATCCTGTAGGGTTGGCTTTTTACCACTAGGGGTCGCTCTTTTACATGTGTCATTCAAAAATCATCTCTGATGTACCTGATTCTGAGACAGCCTTAGAGGTTTATTTTCTTTCCAGAAGTTTTAACTACTTCTATAAATTGTACCTGGTAAATATGTGGTTCCAGTGACTAGGCACATAATTAATTGCTCTGGGACTTGTGCTGCCATTCAAAAATAAGTAAGTAAAGGACTGGTGAATGAAACTGGCAATTCTTAACATTCCATGCAATTTAATCTTCAACCTAAGATTCCTTTCACCTTAAGACTTTCCCACTCTGTCTAACATTAACACACACACACACACACACACACACACAGGGCATTTCAAAAGTCAAGTGAGGTTTAGGCTAGTTACAATGTTAAGGTTATAGGCATATCTTTGAGATGCAGTTTCAGTTCCAAACCATCACAATAAAGCAAGTTGAATGAATTTTTTGGTTTCCCAGTGCATATAAAAGTTACGTTTATACTATACTAGAAGTCTATTAAGTATCCAATAGCATTATATCTAAAAAACCAACATATATGCCTTAATTAAAAATACTTTATTCCTAAAAAAATGCTGAGCATCATCCCACTTTTCAGCAAGTCATATTTTTTTTTGCTGGTGGAGGTTGTTGTCTGGATGTCGATGACTGCTGACTGATCAGGGTGGCATTTGCTGAGCATTGAGGGGGCCGTGGCAATTTCTTAAAGTAAGACAACAATGAAGTTTGCTGCATCGATTGACTTCCTTTCACGGGTGATTTCACTGTAACATGCAATGCTCTTTGATAGCATTTTACCCACAGGAGAATTTCTTCTAAAATTGGAGTCGATCCTCTCAAACCCTGCCTCTGCTTTATCAACTAAGTTTATGTAATACTCTAAATCCTTTGTTGTCATGTCAACAGTCTTCACAACATCTTCACCAAGAGTAGTGTCCATCACAAGAAACCACTTTCTTTGCTCATCTGTAAGAAGCAGCTCCTCATCGATTAAAGTTTTATCACAAGAATACAGAAATTCACTCCCATCTTCAGGGTCCGCTTCAAATTCTCATTTTCTTGCTCTTTCCACCCCATCTGCAGTTATGTCCTCCACTGAAGTCCTGAACCCTTTAATGTCATTTATGAGTATTGCAATCAGCTTCTTCCAGACTCCTGTTAATGCTGATATTTTGACCTCTCCCCATGAGTCACAAGTGTTCTTAATGGCATCTAGAATGTTGAATACTTTCCAGGAGGCTTTCAGTTTGCTTTATCCAGATCCATCAGAGGACTCACTATCTTTGGCAGCTACAGTCATTATGAAATGTATTTCTTAAATAATGACTTGAAATTCAAAATGACTCCTTGATCCATGAGCTGCAGAATGGGTATTGTGTTAGCAGGCACGAAAACAACATTCATCTCATTGTCCATCTCCATCAGAGCTCTCGGGTGACCAGGTGCATTGTCAGTGAGCAGTAAGAATTTGAAAGGAATCTTTCTTCTGAGCAGTAGGTCTCAGTAGTGGGCTTAAAATATTCAGTAAACCATGTTGTAAACAGATGAGATATCATCCAGGCTTTGTAGTTCCTTTTGTAGAACACGGGCAAAGTAGATTTAGCATATCCATAAGGGTGCTAGGATTTTCAGGATGGACAGTGAACGTTGGCTTTAATTTAATTTGCCAGCTGCAATAACACTGAACAAGAGAGTCAGCCTGCTTTTTGAGGCCAGGCACTGACTTCTCCAATCTAACTAAAAAAAGTCCTAGCTGGCATCTTCCCTAATAGAAGGCTGCTTGGTCTGCTTGGAAAATCTGCTGTTGAGGGACGCCTGGGTGGCTCAGCTGGTTAAGCGGCTGCCTTCGGCTCAGGTCATGATCCCAGGGAGGGTCCTGGGATCGAGTCCCACATCGGGCTCCTTGCTCGGCAGGGAGCCTGCTTCTCCCTCTGCCTCTGCCTGCCGCTCTGCCTGCTTGTGCTCTCTCTCTCTGACAGACAGACAGACAGACAAACAAACAAACAAATAAATAAATAAAAAATAAATAAATAAATAAAAAATAAATAAAAAATAAATAAAAAATAAATAAATAAATAAATAAATAAATAAATAAATAAATAAATAAATAAATAAAAAAGAAAATCTGCTGTTGAGTGCAGCCACCTTCGAGAATGATCTTAGCTGGATCTTCTGGATGCCTCGCCGTGGCTTCTACAGCAGCTCTGCTGCCTCCCCTTGCACGTTTATGTTGTGGCGACAGCTTCTCTCCTCAAGCCTCATGCACCCGCCTCTGCTAGCTTCAAGCTTTTCTTCTCCAGCTTCCTCACCTCCCTCAGCCTTCCCAGAATTGAAGAGTCAGGGCCTTGCTCTGGATGAGATTTTGGTTTAAGGGGATGTTGTGGGTGGTTGGTCTTCTATCCAGACCACTCACACTGTCATCAATAAATCTGTCTCACTTTCTTATCATTCCTGTGTTCCCGGGGATAGCACTTGTCATTTCCTTCAGGAACTTTTCTTTTGCACTCACAGCTTGCCTAACTGGTACAAGAGGCCTCACTTCTAGCCTGTCTTGGTTTTTGACACGTCATTCTCACTAAACGTAATCACTTCTAGCTTTTGATTTGAAGGGAGAGAGGTGTGACTCTTCCTTTCATGTGAACACTTAGAGGTCACTGTAGGGTTATTAATTGGTCTAATTTCAATATTTTTGTGTCTCAGGACATAGAGAGGCCTGAGGAAATGGAGAGAGACATGGGAGAGCTGATTGGTGAAGCAGTCAGAGCACAAACAACATTTAACAATTAAGTTCCCCATGTTATTTGGGTGCAGTTTATGGTGTCCCAAACGGTCAAAATAATAACGTCACAGAGCATCATAAAAAATATAATAATAATGGAAAGATTTGAAATTTATGAGAATTACCAAAATGTGACTCAGATACGGGAAGTGAGCAAAGGCATGTAGCAAAATGGTGCTGAGAGACGTGCTCCACGCATGGTCGCCACAAACCTTCAGTTCGTAAAAAATGCAGTATCGTGTAGTGCAATGAAGTAAAGCGCAGTGAAACAAGGGCAGATCTGTGGTCAGTGACTATGACTCGCTGAGAGCTCAGAAGATGCTTAGCATTTTTTACCAGTATATATTTTTTTAAGATTTCATTTATTTATTTGAGAGAGACAGTAAGTGAGAGAGAGACAGAGAGACCGCAGAAGCCAGGGGAAAGGCAGAGGGAGAAGCAGACTCCCTGCTAAGGCAGGGTTGAATTCCAGGACCCCAGGATCATGACCTGAGCTGAAAGGCAGATGCTTAACCAACTGAGCCAGCCCAGCACCCCACCAGTAAAGTATTTTTAAAGTAAGGTATAAACATTGTTTTTAGACACAATGCTATTGCACACTCAATAGACTACAGTATAGTTTAAATGTAACTTTTATAAACACTGAGAAACCAAAAAGTTCATTTGACTTTCCTTATTGTGATCTTGGCTTTACTGCAATAGTCTAGAACTAAGCCCACAATGTCTCTGAGGTATGCCTGTGTGCCTGTATATTCAAACATGAGAAAATTAAGGTACAGATTTAAGACTTTGAATGTGTTAAACATGTAAAGTATTTCACAAATTCACATTAAAACTAAATGATTCTGTGTGTTGTCCTCTTTGGATAAAATGGTACAGGCTTACCTTTGAGTCTCTTGATCCAAACGGGATGGAATGAATATGTGTGGCCCGGAACCTACACCCTCCTCGGGGATGGGCGCTCGCACGCCAGTGTGCCCTGCGCTGCCACACCCGTCTGCTCCAGCACGCCAGACTATCTCAAGCTTTGAAGCACTTGATCTCTGGCCAATACCTTTGTGAGGTACATAAGAGTTAACATTAATCTTCACCTTATCATTGAAAGTTACCCTTTTGTTCTTAATGAACATGACCACTAATCGTATTGATTAAATAATAAGTGGGCTCGGCTCACTGCATCACCCGATGGAAGGAGTTCCATGCTGGGCCATCAAGCTCCTGAACTCTGCCACTGCTTCCCTACATGCTGATTGATTGATTGATTTGATCTGTTTGGATTCAGTTCTCAAATTTGTGAAATATTTCACTTGGTTCAATGACAGAGGGAGGAAGAATCTTCCTGACATTGTCACTCCAGGCCCCAGGCCCTCAGAGTTCTATGTCCAAGGAAGAAAGCCCCAATCTGATCATGGCCTTACAGCAGCCATGCTACAACTGCCCTCGTAATTCTTCCCCCTCGTAATTCTTCCCCCTCGTAATTCTTCCCCCTCGTCTTTTCCCTGATACTAAGCATTTAATTCTCCATTCTCCCTCTTCCCTCCCCTTCAACATTCTTCCTCTTCCTCATTCATTAGTCTTTCTGGTGAGGGAGATGACTCTCCTATTCTTTCCCTCCCTCCTTCTTACCGTGGCATTGGCTGGAGATGCGGGAGTGGGGGGGGGGGAGGGAAGGGCAGTAACACGCAGCCACACTTGATTTGACACTTAAGAACACAACAGAGAGATTCTTCTGAGCATTTTAATGGGTTCTGTTTTCCGGGAGCTGCAGAAAAAAGAAATAAAAGACAGTACACAGAGTTCCTGCTTTTTTTCTTATTGCTGCCATGGGGATAAAGATCAAAGTCTTTATCTGTGATTATCCATCAGACAAATGCAATAAAATGCCCAATTTGCAGTCAAGGCTAACTGTGTGCTGTCTTTCAGAACACGTTCATCTCCTAATCTTGAAAATCTTTCCTCCCAGAGGCCCCACAGGGCCTGTGAGGAGGCATTCCTGACACCAGCTGTTCCAGAATCTATAGATTGTTATTAAATAGTAGGTTCCCTTGGGGCAGAGACCTGGCCATGACCTGGCCATGTACAGGGACTCAATAAAGGCTCCAGGAGCAGTGGCATTTATGGAACACCTAAGTTGTGGTGGCATGGATTCTTATAGAAAGCAGGGTTCAGCTGTTAACAATATTGTTTGTGCCCTTCAGGAGCTTGCTCAAAAGTTGGGGCTGAAGGGTGGGACAGGCCATAGACACATGAATCAGTTCATCAACAGTACTAGGCAGAATTAGGGTAAGTAGACTGCAGGATTGATACTGTGCCAGAGCAGCTCACCTTTCGTCTAAGGACCATGACCCCCCTCTCTCTTTATAATGTGCACTCCAAATGGTTCTTTCTTCTGAGCACTACCTCGGGAGTAAATGGGAAACAGAAAATGGCATGCACAGAAAAGAAAACCCAATACTTTCCAACATCAGATGTTAACGGGAGGGAAAATGTTGCGCATCTAAGAGGCTATAGGAAAGGAAAGGTTTAAAGTGGTTTTTGCTGGAGGAGAATCTTTATTTTCACTTCTCTTTTTCATCCCTTTATATTTTCCTCTTCGCTGGGTATAGAGTGTGGGGGCCTCTGGGGGTGATTGTGGAGTTTGAACAGAACCTGACATCTGTGAGGTGTTAATAGAAAGGCAGATTGGGGCACTGGCTGAAACCCAGATCATGTAGGGTCCATTTCCTCTTGGTCTCCCAGTTCTTTTTCCCTCTTGGCTTCTTGGGACTCCTACTTTCAGGAAGAGAGGGTTCACCTTGCTTCCTGTAATAAGTAGATCAAGCAGAATTTGCTTTGGCTGGGCTGGCAGATTGCTGCTCTCATAGTTAACAGAGTTTCTGCCTCCCGTGTTCACTAACATCTGAGTTGTACTCAAGTCTAGGTTGAGGAGGGAGGTAGGCTGTCTGAATTCTCTGACCAGCTTTACCAGGAGGAAATCTCCATTGGAATCCTCATATTTTTCCTCAAATGATGATAACAGAGAGGAGTGGTGGGTGATTCAACCACATCCTAACTTTGGTGACTCTTAATTAGGATCATAATGTGTTATGCCTGGGACCAAGGTCCCTTGGGACACTTTGGTCCTGTATTCACATTTTCCCAATAAATAAAGTGAAGTCAGTCATTTTTTTTTATTGTAGTAAAATATATCTAACATAAAATGAATCGTTTTAACCATCTGTAAGTCTACAGTTCAGTGGCATAAATACATTCATGTTGAGCAATCATCATAACTAGCTATCTCCAGAACTTTTGCATCTTTTCAAACTGAGATTCTGTACTTATTAAACATTAAGTCCATATTTCCTTCTCCCCTCATTGGCTGGCAACTACCATTTTTTCCTCCCCGTGTTTATGAATTTGACCACTCCAGATATCTCCTATAAATGGAATCATACAGCATTTATTCTTCTGTGACTGATTTATTTCACTTGTCATTAAGCTCTCATGGTTTATCCATGTCGTGACCCATGTCAGAATTTTCTTCCTTTTTTAAGGTTAAATAATATTCCAACAATATGTATGTACCACATTTGTTTACCCATTCACTCATCAATGGACAAAGAAAATGAAATAAATCTTGAATGCTCACATTTCCTTTTGGTGCAGAATACTATTTATATTTGTGTTCTCAGCATCACTGATGTTAATAGCGTCACTTCTCATTTCCAAATTATCCTGCTTTGGACAACGAACTAAATGATCATCCCTCGAGGACAACTCTTCTAGAGTTTCTGTGTTCCCTGTAACTGTTGTCATATTCAGTGCAAGTTTAGAGCTCTTCTGCAACAATTCTCTTTCACTAAACCTAACACCAACTAAGCACACATCATTTAAGTGCAAGTAGAAATGTTGGTGGGTGATGTTTTCCCAAATGAAGGAAATAGAAACAATTGCTGATTTTCAGGCAGCTGGATAAATCTTACAGACATTATAACGTGGGAGACCAGACTGTCCCAGGTCTGTTTGAATAGAAGAACATGCCTCACAAGTCTTAGAGGCAGCCAGAAATAAAGGTGCCTGTCACAAGTGCCTCTGTAATCACTGGGGGAAAACAATGGAGATCCAGAAAGAGAATATGCATGTCTTTCTTTTCACGCTGGTCTGAAGCATCTGTCAAAAGCTGCTAAGGGGAAAAGGGGGTGTGATTTTTGACTCAGAAATGTTCCCAAAGAGAATTTGCATCTTTCGTTGACTCTGTAAATAGGAGAAGCCCCCTTCTATTGTATAGCTGCAGAGAGTTTATTTCAGTGCAACTGATGAGATAGGATATGAAAATATGAGCCAGAGAAGCACAGCGGGAGCTGCTGGGGATCCTTCACACTCCCAGGCTGAAGACCTGAGTTAGGATCTTCATTCTGCTGCTGGACAGCCTCCCTAGGGTTAAAGTTTTGTCTGAGCAGAAAGCTTGTCTGGATTGTTTGCTGCCATATCTGTTGCACGTAGAAGATGACTGGCCTGTGGTAGATGCTTAAACAAATATCAGAGAAATGAATGAGTAAATGACCAACTTTGTGTCTATCAGTTATTCAAGACTCCAGTTGCTTCCTAAGTGACCAACTTTGTGTCTATCAGTTATTCAAGAATCCAGTTGCTTCCTATATAAAATAGAGATAATTCCACCTTCTCTGCCATTATTTTAGGATTATGCTGTTTAATTTAGTTTGTCTTCTTAGAAAGGGCCTTTGACTTTCCCCTATAGGGAACATAGAACAAAGTGACTCCGGAGAAGAAGTACTTTGTAACTTCTGTGAAATTTTATCATCAAAACAATGCTGGGCGCCTGGGCGGCTCAGTCATTAAGCGTCTACCTTCGGCTCAGGTCATGATCCCAGAGTCCTGGGACTGAGCCCCGCATCGGGCTCCCTGCTCAGCCTGCTTCTCCTTCTCCCACTCCCCCTGCTTGTATTCCCTCTCTCGCTGTCTCTCTCTCTCTTTCTATGTCAAATAAATAAATAAAATCTTAAAAAAAAAAAAAAAAAACAACGTCAGGTAAATATAATCTATGATCAATTTTAATGACTCTCTCTGGTCTGCTTATCATTTTAGAAAAAAATCACAACTGAAACAACAGGCTGTACGTGGACTTAATTTAAAGAATCAAATGATTTTACAAATTGCGGTAGAAATGGTAACTGTTCACCAAAATTTGTGTACTATTTTTCTAGAACACAGCTAGGCTTCATTTCCAACCTCTGAGGCAATTAGGAATGGCCATGAGACTGAGTTCTACCAATTCAGTTGGGGACAGAAGTGGTGTGACTCTCTCACACTTGCCATGTTCCTTCAGAACTTCCCATGAGTTTTCCTCTATACTCCTTGACTGATTTGGATAGTGATAAACTTGACTGAGATGTCAGATTGAAGAAAACTTGACTTAGATACCAAGTTGAAGAAGGTAGAGCTTCTTCCTGAATGAACACATGGAAGAGAGTCATTACCACCATATATGGGGGAAAAAATTTCTAAGTAATGCTTATATTGCTAATTCTTTTAAAAAAATTCTTAACTTCTTGCTATGGAAGAAGATAACAATGTACTTCTCTTTCATCACTGTCCTGACTATCCCTGCCCCACATCCTTCCAACATAGTAGTAAAATAAAAATCAGTCAATGTTTATTATTTAAATTATTCTTACCATGTTGACACTGCTCACAGATGAGATGGGTAGTATTTAACATGGTTGGTTTCCTTTCCTGTATAAGAGGATATCATTAACCTGATCCAAATTCTTCACCAGCTGAGCAAATTGTTTCTCAGTACCTTCAATGAAATTAAATTTTTATGAATTTCATTTTCTTAAAGAAATACCTCCCTTCCAGCCATTTCTATTCTAAAAATAGCTCTCTAAATCTAGTGAACAAATGTCATTGTGCAAACTCCTTAAAACACCATTATAAGGAAATTTTTAAACTCTTTTACTGACCCCTCTATTTCCTACATCACATGTGGTCTTCGTTGGTTTTCTCCCTCATATTGGTACATGCTTTTCCTGTAGCTTCCTAACAGAGTGTATAGCAGGTAAATTTTATTTTTTTATTATTATCATTATTTTTATTTATTTTTTTGGCACAACTGAAAATATCTTGACAGTCTGTCAGAGTATAGAGTTCTGTTTTGAAAAAAAAAAAAATTTCTCAGAATTTTGAAGTCATTTTTTCTACCCCATTCTGACAGCTGCAGTTGCTACTATTATGGGAGAAATCCCAAGCCATTATTATTTATAAATTTTATGTAAATATTTTTTCTCCTTGTCTGGAAGAGTCTAAAATTTTCTTTTCATCATTCATGTTTTCAAATTTTCAGTAATGCTCTTTGGTGTCTTTTTTTTTTTTTCTGGATAATCGTGTCTCTCAGTTCTAGGAAAAAAATGTTGAATTATATTTTTGATGATATCCTCCCCCTATTTTCTTTTGTCTCTTTTTTCTGGACTATTTATTATTCAGACTTTGTACTTCCTGAATTATTTACCTTCTAGTCTTCATCACTTTTCTTCTGTTTTACTCTCTTCGATTAAGGTGATTTCCTTAACTTTATGTTCTGAATGTTCTATTATTATTAATTTTTTCCTGTCATCCAGATCTCATTATATTCTATGCATGTTCCTGTAGGTAGCTTTCTGTTCTTGTTGCACAGATGCACTATATCTACTTATCTTTTTGAGAATATTAATAAAGAAACCACTCATGGTAATAAACTAAAGAAACTAAAATTGAGAAGAGTTACTTGTTCATTTGGTTTTGGTATCTGAATATCCAATGCTTGTTTCAAATGCCTAGTAAGCCTTGTTTTTTGCTCAAATAAAGAATTGATCAGAAATCCTGTGCATTTCATTGGACCTGTTCACTCTAGCATCATCTGAATTGGCTATTTCTTTGGGAATCATTAATATCAGTATTTTTCAGTCTTTTAGCTCCAGTTGGTCAGATATCCCCAAGAACTGCTTTAGTATTCCCATTTGGAGGCTATCAACTGGCAGCTAGTTTTCTGAGAACGATGTAGGAGAAGACTGGAAAAGAAATTGAACATTCTGTGCAACTTGCACTTAATTTTCTCTCTCCCTCTTTTTAAAAATTTTTCCTTATTTTTCCAGAAATGAATTTCTTCACTCAAATGTGTCTAGAGTCCCAAATATAAACACTATCTACTTCACTCTCTGTAGAAAGTAAACTTCTAGTCATCAACTCATCAACCATGTGACTCTACAGAGTGAGGTAGATTATCTGTGGATCTTACTCTTTCCTAATGAGATCTTCAAACAAGACACTTAGTCCCTGTTAATCCTCACTTCCAAGTTACTTGTTTTCCACATGTTCTAAGCCTTTTAGGGATTTATACATAAGGCTTCTTCTTGCCTTTCTGACTTTAAGCACAGAATTCTGATTTCTTGGATCTGCTAAGTCAGTTTTCGCTATTCTATTTGTTTCCAGGTTCCAAAATCTTTTTATTGTCTCATCCCCCATTGTTTTATTCCATATTATTTCATGCTTTAAAACATTTCTGTCATCTTTATGGAGCTTAGGGAATGGATTAAATAGAAATATATGTATTCAATCTGCCATCCCTAACAATAAGGTATATGCAATTTAATTTTTTATTAGTAACACATTGAATCATAGACTTATAATGCAAAAATATTCCTTGAATTATATGAGCTCTAACTTCATCCAGTGCAGAAAATTCTGTCCTTCCTGACAGACGAGTTATTCATGAGAAAGTGAGTGCATAAATATTTAGAGGACTGTATAAAGTCATTCAGAATTTATCCAACAAATAATTATTTAATAATGATGACATATCAGGTACTGGGAATGAAACAGCAACACAAAGTGCTATCTTCAGGAATTGCCCATGCAGGTGAAAAATTTAAAAGAAATTAAATATGAATAGAATATTTAAAAGAACTTTAATAATGTCGACAGCAGGGAAATCCAGAAGTGGAGTATCTACCATTATCTGAATGGATAACAATTAGAAGCATTTTAAGAGTTAATATTTCCAAGAGATGTAAAGAGAATGTTCCAGCCAGAAAAAATAGTAATAATGAAAACTTAAAGATATAAGAGAGCTCGTAAATTTAGGGAACTACATATCATGCTAGAAGGAGATGATATGAATAGACAGAAGGTTTGACATGAGCCAGATTGTAAGAGACTATATATGGCATTTAATTGCTTAGATATTAACCCATGGGCAGTAGTCAAAATAGAAAAATCTTAGCTGGGGCATGACAGGTAAATGGAGCCATGCAAAAAAGGAAAAAAAATCACAAGCGATCCGCTAATGATGATCCATTGTACTGTTGCCTATTCTGTTGTTCACTTTCCGACTCATTACCTTGCCCTTCCACGATTATTTAGCTAATTGTGTTGCAATTAGTACAGCTTCCTGTCAGTCTTATTTGCAACCAGCAGAGCTCATTCACTGATACCGAGTGCACTAACAACTCTCAGGAAGTGTGATTCGAAATTGTGTCTCCTACTTCTACTCCGAGAAAAGATGGGAGACCATGATAAAGCAAAGGATTTGGTCTGGTCCTTTTCCAGGCAGTAAGATGCTAGTTATGATGTGGTGCTGTCATTAGAATCTAGAGCTAATGGATTCAATCTCAATTTAGACCATTTTCTCTCTTCCAGTTCTGTGACTTTAGATCATATATTGGACCATTCCCCTGCATCTAACAAACAACTGAGTCCTAACAAATTACCTTAGTGTCATTCAAAGGGTTGGGCCTTGGAAGAGTACTATTATCACTGTGTAGTTTAAAAATTTCCTCTACAAAATGGGATTACAATATCCAAAGTAGCTGGGGACAGTGAATCTTAATCTCCTATTCTCCAAAGAGAATAGCGCAGTGTAAAGAACAAGGTAGATTGAAACCCTGGCTTCACAGCTTGCTTTTTATAGGATCATGCAAACTGAGTCTCTGACTCTTTTACATAAAACGGGGAACTTTATGCATGCCCAGTGTTATTCTAAGGATTAAATGAAATTAAGTAGAAGGAACTATTAAAAAATTTAGAGGTTATTATGGATTTTTTAATATTGAAAATTTCTTGACTGCTAAGTATCTTTTATATTTCTACTGGCTTAGTACATGGTGGGGATTTTTTTTTCTTCTAATTTTTTATTGTGGTAAAAGACATATAACCTAGCATTTACCAGTTTAGCCATCTGTAAGTGTGCGGTCCATGATATTAAATACATTCATTATGTTGTTCAACAATCACCACCATCCATCTCCACAACTCTTTTTGTCTCATAAAATTGTAACTCTATATCCATTAAACACTAACTTCCTTGCTCTCCCTTTCCACTCAGCTCCTGGCAACCACCATTCTACTTCATGTGTCTATGATTTTGACTACTCTCAGTACATGATAGGGATTTAAAAAAATTATTGTGGAATAAAAGAAGCAGCCCTCTAGTCTAGAGTTAGCTAGGTTTAAAACAGCTTGTGGGGAAATTGTGAATTCAAGGAGGTTTTCTTTGAGCTCAGCTGGTCTCCACCTTCCGTGACTTTCCAATCTCCTTTTTCTGTCCCGTCTTTTGTCATCCTGGGTCCTTACATGTTCTTCCACTTTCTCTTCCCCTATTAAATTTAATTGCAGGAAATAAGGAATGATTTCTTGGTATTCAAATGTCATTTCTTTCCCAATTTAGGAAGATTCTGGTTTGTAAGTATCAGAAACACCTACACCTTCTTTGACTGCCTTAAAGATTATGGAAATGAAATTTTAAGTATAATAAGTCCTGTATCAGGGCACAATTCAGGTATGTTAATTCCACAGCTCAGTAGTGGAAGTAGTGGACCTGTTTCTCTGTTCTGCCAGTTACACTATTGGCTTAAACATCAGGATAGCTGTATTTATGGAAAGATGGTTGCCTGTAATAATTTGGATTACCTGTTTGTTTATTCCCATCAAGCAGCCAAAAATTTAAAATGAAACTTTTTTTTTTTCAAAATGATGGAGTAAACGCTCTTTCTTTCAGCCTTATTGGACCAAGTTTGATGCCCAGTTCTAGATCAAGCACTGTTTTAAGAGTGTTTACCTTCTTTCTGCCAATCAGCCCTACCCTTAGAACTCTGAATGAGGGCACCTCACTGGCTCTGTCAGTTAAGCATCTGCCTTTGGCTCAGGTCTTGATCTGCCTTCGGGTCCAAGTCCTGCATTGGGCTCCCTGCTCACCAGGGAGTTTGATTCTCCCCCCTCTCTCTGCCCCTCCCCACTTGTGCTCTCTTTCTCTCTCCCTCACACTCTCTCTCTCTCTCTCTCAAATAAATAAATAAAATCTTAAAAAAAAAAAAAAAAAAAGAACTCTGAATGAAATCATCTTCCTCCAGGCACACAGGCAATCTAAGGGACTTTGTTAGGAGGAAAGAATGGGGAAATGATGCTATCTAGACAACTATTCATGTCTAATACACATCTCCTTCTTCCCCTAAAAATTACTTTTTCCCATAAAACAGCCTTCAAGATCTAGTGAGCAGGTAATAGAGTTAATTGGGAAGATGGTAGAGTCACGTCCTTTATAAGATGCATAAAACATTTTCTAGCAGAGAAGCAGGGACTTTTGTGCCTGTCAACAAGAACACCCAATTCATATGGGTTTAAATGGCACAGAAAGACACTTCTGCTGTTCCTCTGGCATGAATATCTCTCAATCAATCAATACAGCTCTTGCACCCTCCCCTCTCCCCGTGGTTCCACTTCTTTCCCCAATCTCTCTGACTCACTTAGAAAAGACAACAAACCAAAACAAACATGTTGATGCATTTTTAGGAAAACATTTCTCAAACCCGTCCAGAAACATACAGCATTTAAATCCTCTAAAAATATAGGATAAAATCCCCTCTTCTCCCTGCTTTTCTTATTTATAAACAAGGCTGGGGTTTGGAGATAGCATATGCGATCTACTAATAATAGGTGTGTATACACTCACTTTACTCAGTTTCCTCAAAACCTTGAAGACTACTATTGGTTTCATCAGCTTACCAGCAGCACTACTATTTGTTCTCCATTGAGCGAGTTACTCTTTTCTTCCTCTCTTTCTGTCTGTTTTTCTGTTTCACTGCTTTTGTAAAGAGGAATATGAAAGGTGTAGTCTTCATTGACATACTTGATAATATGGACAATTCTGTTTCCCCCAAATTATATACTAATAAAAAAAAATAAGACAAAAGTAAAAGGCAGAATTTATGACTTTATAAGTTTGGAGGGATAAAGAGTTTGTTTTGCTGTTTGGTTTTATTATGAAGCCATAGATTTGTAGATTTTGCCATAGATTTTGCCAATAACAGAAAAAATTAGGGATTTAAAAAGAGAAAGCAAAAGTGAAAAAAATATTTATCTCTATGTGACTTGTGTGATGGACCATCCACATAGAATTAGAATCTCAGGAATCTTAAATACTGTATTAGTATGAACTCACTTGAAGGTAAGTGATAAGACCCTAACTCTGAATAGATTACAAATAAATTAGGGGATTTTTAAAAGAAGAATAGCTCAATACTGAGTAAGGATTGAATTAATCAAATTCAGAAGAGACCAGAACTATGGCAATGATAATTAGTTTATCGAACATTGCTATTGGCCGGCATTATTCATAGAACTTTGTTTAATTTTAAAATGATTGTTTTGGTTATCTTGGTTACTGAAAAACAGCAACCATTTTGCTATATCTCAAGTTTGTATGGGTCAGGAATTCAGGCAGGTCATGGCTCCATACAGCGTTGGCTATCACTGGGTAGTTTTCCACTAAGACAGGGCCCATCTAGAGCATCCAAAATGGTTCCATAACATTCACTTGGTGATAATGGCTGGAAGGCTGTACTCAGCCAGGCCCTTTTTACTCTGTACACAGTTTCAGAACTTCTCTACATGATCTCTTCAGTAGGATGCTGAATTTCTTATAAAGTGGCTCAGGGGTATGAAATGGAGTGTTACAAGAGAGACAAAGTAGAAGCTGCTAGATTCATAAGACCTGAGCCACAAAACTGACACAATGCTACTTTTACTGTATTCTAAAATGATCACAGAGTCTTCCCAAATCTCAGTGAGAGGAGTATCAAAGAATTTGAGGCCATCTTTAATCTGCCATAATCCTATGAAGTAGATACTATATCCTCATCATACCTAAAGTTACACTGAGCTAAAGACAAAATACATAACCTTCTCAAGGTCTCAGAATGCATGGAAAACTATCAGTTTGAAACCAGGCAGTCTGGCTTTAAAATGTGTATTTTTAACCACTTGATCATCCTTAATCACTTCCAGACATAGACTTTTTCATGCACGGAGGCTCTTTCTACTTCTTGGAGGCTATCTAGGAGTTCTCTTTCCTTCTTTTGGTAAGAAGCAGGGCCACTGACAGCTCCAGGCTTAGAGAAAATCCCAGGTCCCAATTTAAAAGTCTTAGAGAATGCCTTGGCTAGTACGACATGGATAATGAGCCTATTTTTTTAATCAGTCAATATGGCCCAAGGGTAGAGATATTCCATTTGGCTTAGACTAGGTTCTGACCAACCCCCATAACCAAGTTGACTGGATCTGTTCTAGAAAGAGGGAGGAATAGCTGTATCGCAGACAAGCATCACCGAGGCCAGAACAATGGATATGTAACCAGCAATTTAGCCTGATAGTTGAGTCAGCCCTCGTTCTCCATTCCAGTGAAATGCTTAAACAACTTGGTTTTCCTGAGAACGTCTTGCCTCCCAAGGATGCCCATTACTGTTTAAAGACTTTCAAGGTTCAGAGAGCAGATGAGGGAAGTGTTTTGGAGGGCTATGGCCGTAGCTCGCCTTTGCATTAGCATTGTACCACAAAAACTCATCAAGAGAGTATCTGATCTACTTAAACCTCTATATTTTTTCACCATGATATCCCCAGAGTCTAGCATAGGTGGATGGATGGGTGAACAAACTTGGTGCAGTGCAATTTAACAAGCACTTATTGAACCATCAAGTTGATTGATTATCTCCCTGGAAAGGCTGATAATTTTGGCATTGAAGGTAATAACAGACTCAAGAGTTGTGAAAGAGCCCTTCGGGAGTCATGATTCCCAGAGTCAACAATGGCTGTGTAAATTCTCCAAAGGAAGCAAAGTTCTGCACTGGAAAGTCAGCATTGGCTCAGGCCAAGCCCCTCTAGGTGTGTGACCACTTTATAAAACAGAAGCTATCAAATCGACTCTTCCATGATGTTGAAGGCATCTGGACTGTTAGGTACTGCACCTCTTCGAGCCCTTCTCCTCACAGTTATAATGTTAACATTTAAGCCGTGTGATCAATAAGGTCTCTCTCAACATTTTCTATGATTTATAATTTTAGTGCTGAAAAGAACCATTTCCTGGAATGTTCTGTATGATTTTTTTAAAAAATGAAGTTATATGGTAAATGCACTTGGATAATGCAATTTAAAGGAATTCTATCATTAAATCCACAAAAGGAAGAATTATTTTCTATAATCTGTCCATTTTTCAGCATTGGTGTAAACTTGGATTTTTATAAATCGAATTTGCTTTAGCTGCCCCGGCAGGGTGCCTTTTCCCACAAGCCAAGCCATTACTGGATTCCGTGTGCCCCCCCCCCCCCCCCGCTAAAAGCCATAGGGGGGCCATTAGCTGGAGGGCCACCAGCACCTCCTTCATCAGTTGGCATTCAGATAATCTAAGGACTCCATTACAGCAGAGTGCCAGATGGATTCAGAACCAACACAAAGGAGAGTCAGCCCTTTCAAACCACCCCTGCATGGTTTGATGGGATGACCTGAGGGATAGATCTCAAAGACAATGAGACTGGTCTTTGTCTCAGATGAGAATTATGGTGGCAGAAATCACATTCACTGTTGCTTTTTGGGCATGTGGTCTATATGCCCTGGCTTACTAAGGCTGTACAAAAAGGTGGTGCCAGTCCTGAGACAAAATGGAATTTTAAACTTAATTCAGCTTCCTCTTGCCAAAAAGAAAAAGATTCAAATTATTTGAGAGTATTAATGTTAATAACCGTAATTATAGAAAATGACAAGCACATATGTATAAGTGGGCATATTCTTATACTTATATGCATAAATACATAATAGATACATAATTACATCTATAACGTAATATTCTAACTTCATTGTGCCCAGTGAATAAAAACAAAACACAAAACAAAACAAAATCCACCCCAAAGTAATGGTCTTATAGGTACATGATTCAAAGTGGGCTAGATATGAGCTAGTCCTTTTTCCACACAGCATGGGAAGCGCAAAGCAAGAGGAAAGTGGCAATTACCTCAGTGAAGAAAATTAAGTATCTGCTCAAAGAAAATTTGGCTCGATCAATCACATGTCCCTATATATTTTTTGAATGCATCCCAAGCTATGTCTGGGTAGATTTTTTTGTACTCCTAAATTGTAGGATTTTAATCAAAATCCATGATGTAAGGGAAGCAAAAACGGATCCACTCTCTTTAGATTTGCAATAGGGCCAATGTAGTGTAACTCACATTCACACACACATGCAGGTGCACAGAATTTAAAAGTATGTTGGATTTATAGCAGGGTTTCTGAATAGTAACACTATTAAAATTTTGGGCCCTATATTCTTTGTTGAGAGAGGATGTCATGTGCATTGCCAAATATCTAGCAGCACCTCTCACTACTGTGCACTAGATGCTGGTGGCATCCTTCCCCAGACCCTACTTCTCACAAATAAAAATGTCTCCAGACATTGCCAAATGTCGCTTGTTGAGCAAAATTGCTCTGGTTGAGAGACACTAGTCCACAGTAAAAACCTCAATGACCTCTCCATTATGACTATCCTAAACATTCTTATCTACTATGGATATTATTATCAAAGCCTGGTTGTCAAGACACAGATTTTAGTTCTTTTAAACTCATTTTAAGGTTATTCGTCATAGGTTTTATTTCTTAGAAGAAGAGCCTGAAATCGGGATTTGTGTGCAAGTAGTTTGTCAGAGGAATGCTCCATGGAGATATTTGTGAGGGAGGGAAGAAGATTAGAAAAGGGGAAGGAGCAGTAAATGTATGGGTTCAGATGAGGTCTAGCCTTAGACTGATCCCTGGGGAAGCTCTGAACTGTAAATTGTACCATGAGATTAGTCCAGCTTTGAGGCAAGTACTGGACTTTTGTACCTATACCGGTCTGTCATTATCTAAGTGCCACTGGGGCGAAGGTTGAAAATTTGTTATACTGAATTGCACCAATAGCATCTGCTATCGTATTTCATTTATATTTTCTCAGAAAAAAAATTTTGGATGAGTTTGATTGGCTTCAATTATTTTAATCAGAGATGAATGTGATTATGAAGATGTAGGCACACCAGGAAAGACCAATATTAGCATTAACTCTGGTCTAGCACAGTACTCTTCATTTAAAATACAGGTGAAATAGGTAGGTAAAGGGGATTAAGAAAGAATACACATACCATGATGAACACAGAGGAATGGATAGAACTGCCGAATCACTATATTCTATGCCTGAAACTAATATACCACTGTATGTGAACTATACTGGATTTAAAATATTTTTAAGTTAAAAAATATATAGTTTCTTAAAAAAGATGTTTTATTAGAAACTGAAGTGACATTTATAAGTATCTTTTAGCTATAACCATACCCCAACCATAAATTTACAAAACATCTCTTAAATTTGTTATCTAGCACCTATCTATCAATCATCTATCTATCATCTATCACCAATTCTGAAGGGTGACAACTTAAATCTCCAATATACCCTTGAAGTATGTCTTATGCCCTCTTTTCTCATTGTTTGTGTTCTGGAAAGTGACAAAGAAAATAAGAATAGAAAAGACAGGGAGAATATTAACTTTACCAAAATGAGCACTTTAGCTTAAGAGACGTGAGAGAAAATTAGAAAGAAATGTAATTCATTCTAAAAGGTAATACAAATAAGTTACTGATTATTGTGTGGGGGCTGTTGTTCCATTATTATATACTGGGGACACACACACACACACACACACACACACACACACACACACACTATGGAAAGATGACTTAACATCAGATACCTCTTGCTTGAAAAAAAAAAGTCAATATATCTGCATAAACTTCCCTGAAAATGCCTTTCAATGTATCTGTCATTAGGCACTGTTTGCAATTAAATGCGATCTATATTATAAAGATGAAAAAAACCTGACAGATACATGGTCATCTTTGTTTGGGAAATGGTAGTACACACACTAGAAGCATTTAAATTATGTATGTGGAAGTCCATTAAGTGTTCTGCTAATTGCTGTCATGGGACAGCTCTTTCAAAGTTTACAGTCTAGTTGAGTAGGCAGAATAAACCACAGAAGATGATAATTAATTCTAGGTCATAAGTAGTTACACAGGTGTTAGTTATAGGATATGCTATACGGAATGCTGGAGCGAGAGATGCTGGGTTGTTGTTTGAGATAACCAGGGCATACTTGATAGTGAAGGTGCTATTTAAATTAGGTTTTGAGGCTGCATTAGATATCTCATCAATTTTTTTTTTGGTAACATTTAGCTATTCCAAAAATTCAAAGTTTTGTTTTTGATGTTCTAAGTTCAAGTAGCAGTGCTAGCTTCCTCAGGCAACCCAGCAAAAACAATGAGGGTTTCTCTTTAGGATTTGTCACTTTTTTTTTTTTCCTGTTTAGAAATTGTATGTGCTTATTTTAAAAATTCAGCAAGTCTAAAGAAATTAAAGGTAGTCCAAACCCCACCACCTGTGTAGACCACTATTAAAATTTTGATAAATATGAATGGATTTATTATTGGAGTTTGACAGACAGAATTGCCTTACAAATCTATGAATGGTCTAGAAGTGACATGAGAAGTTGTGCTCCAACCTATATTAGATGCTTCAGCACCTACTCACCTACAAATGGCCATCCAGTGTCTTCTCAATCATCTCTGTGACCGAGAACTCACTAACTTCTGGGGAAACCCCGACTATCTTCAAAGACTTAATGTAGTTTGAAAATGCTTCGATATACTATGTCTATATCTTCCATCTCTCAGTTCCCATGTATTTCCCTATACTGGGTGCCCCCAAGAATAAATTAAATCTTCCAACTGTGAGGTTCATGAGGCTTCCTTTTTTCTCTTCCCTGTCTCTTGACTGAGCCACTGTTCACTGTCCACTGAATACTCTGGGAGGTATTCACAAATAAAATTTGCAGCAATAAAATGATGAAAGAAATTCTAGGTACTCTCTAAATTGTGTACAGATAGAGAAGAACTGTATTGTGTTTTGAAAAAAAATGCAACTAACTAATAACTAATAATTATCACATAGTATGAACAACAATATCGCTATTATGCAGGAAAACCCTCATTACTTGTGGGTCTCCTGTCCTCCCCCCAACGCCCACCCCTGAGCAGCCTCAACAATATCTTCTGGGCTTTTCTATTCAGTATCTAACAAGAAATAATTATGTATGTCAGCTTTAAACTGTCAAAAACTTAAAAAAATAATGATTTATAACAGCAAATTGAAATCCCAACAGTTGGCATTTTTATAAATTCCTGTATTTTTAAGAGAGCATGTTGTTAAGCAGTAGCTTGAAGCCTTTTGAAAGTTCTCTCTGATTGTACCTCCCTGTTATCTCAATGGCAACCAAGGGTGTGTGAATTCTCTGTAGAAACAAAACACAAACCATAAATTCTTTTGGTACTGGTGTTCCCTGAATAATATTAAGAGAAAAAAAAATCCGTGGAAATAAACTTATGCTGGGGAGTTCATAGTGAG
This sequence comes from Potos flavus, assembly GCA_028534135.1. Classification (NCBI taxonomy): domain Eukaryota; kingdom Metazoa; phylum Chordata; class Mammalia; order Carnivora; family Procyonidae; genus Potos; species Potos flavus. The sequence continues at coordinate 20,373,920 of CM052894.1, read as the reverse complement.
CATTACCCTTCATTCAGTGGGTAATTCTCTTCTTACAACACCCCCAAACTACCCTGTGTAAGGGTCTCGAGCTCATACAGGGGCTAGGAAACTAACATACGTGAGTAAGAAGGGCTACCTGAGGATGGCTGAAACTAAAGAGGTCACGGACCATCTAACAGTGGAGGGGACACTCAGCATCCAATGGTTATCGCTCTGATCCCACCCACTGCTGCCAGATGTCCTGATATTTTTCAAAAGATCCTTACCCCAAATCCTTACTAACACCAATCCTTACTTTTGTGCAAACGCTTTTCTTTTTACCACTTGGTAGTTAATTAACTTTTAAAAATATATATATGGGGCACCTGCATGGCTCAGTTGGTTAAGAGTCCAACTCTTGGTTTCTTCTCAGGTCATGATCTTACAGTCATGAGATTGAGCCCTGCATCTGGCTCCACACTGGGTGTGAAGCTTGCTTGAAAGTCTCTTTCTCCCTCTCCCCCTCCTCTAAAAAAATATAATAATAAAAAATAAATAAATAAAATAGCTTATTGTGGGTCAAACAAAAGTTTTATGAGCTGAATTTGGACAAAGGCAATACTTGCTTGAGATCCTAGATGTAGAGGTTTTTTGATGTTAACAGATGAGTCTAGTAATCTGCTAAGTTAAAATGATCTAAGAAAGGTTCACAAAGCTTCTCGAAGAGTGAGAAGAGTTGGGATTGGTGGTAGGGAATGGGAACATCTCATGCCAAACAGATAATCATATCTGAATATAGAGAAATGGGAATAACCACTAATAACACTAGACTGTCCCTGTGTTTGAACTGGGACATATAAGGGTACGAACTGAAAAGGAGAAAGGAGTTATGGAATGAGTTGTATGGGTTGTAATAATGAAGGATAGTTAATGGTACCCAAAGGAAAAGTAATGCAATAGAAGTGGTTGGAAACATAGAGACAATGAACACACTGGAGCAGAAGAATGGCCTAATACAATCAGTGTTTAGGAGAGGTGTTCAGGAAGCTGTGCCCAGAATGGTGATCTAGGCCATTGTGGAGATTGTACCCTTGTTTCTATTGACCTCTTACTCTTGATCTAGTGGAGGAACTGTAACCTAGAGAAGGGTGTAGAACACCTTGGCTAATTGGATATGGAGAAAGATATCTTTTGGACTATGAAGCCTTATAAGTGTCTTTCTACTTCCATTCTTTCATTCATTCATGCCACACATGTTTACAGAACACTTGTTCTACATCCTGCCCTATACTAAGAACTAAAAGGTGCATCAGAAAATGAAATGGAAATGCATAAATGCAGTTCTTAGTGACAGGTGCAGCAAGGGGTAAGGCCTTAGAGAAGGCATACAGGGAGCTGCAGAAGCACAGTAAGACAAGTACCTGAATCAGTCTCTCCAGAGAGTAAGGTATTTAGGAATTGTGCCCCAAAGCAATTGAAATGTAGAGGGTGTGTGGGACTCAGCCTGGCTAAGCACAGGGGACAAAAGAGTCCTTGGGAAAAGGGAGGAGACAGCATGGTAGAGCTGAAATGGGAACTAATAACATTTAAGTATACCCGGAATGTAAAAAGAAAGGAGGGAATTTGCCAGAAGACTCTGAAAAATATGAGTTCCTTTAAAAAAAAAAAAAAAAAGTGAGTTCCTGAAGATGTTCTGAAACCACAATCAGTGGGTCTCCGAGGCCTTGTTAACGAGCTTGGACTTTTTCCAAAAAATCAAAAATATAAAGCAGGAGAAAAATAAGATCTAAATTTTATTTTAAAAAACAAATTGGCAACAGTATGGCTGAAGGCAGGGGATAAGGATTTGAACTGTTTTTTCTTTTCAATTCTTTTTTCTTTTTTGCTCAGAGAACTGACCCTTTCAAACAACTTGAAAAGCCGTACTAATGTTTGCACACAGAAATAAATAAATACAAGTCCCTGAGATTGTCCCCAGCCTTGTGCCAACCCACCAAGGAGGGGCCTTGGTGTCGGAGTATCACAACTCTGAATTGTCCAAGGTGGAAGGCATTTTAGACACCATTGTCTCTCCTTTATACTAAAGAGGAAAGGAGTGCCAGAGATGGGAAGGGATATACCTAGGATCAAACAGCAAGTCAGTGGTGGCATAGAGAAGACCCAGGTCCCAAGAACATTATTTTTCACTTAACACAAAGTTCAAACAATTTATTCATTAAGGTAAAAAAAAATCTAAAGTGATATAAAAATTCTAGCTGTTGGGTTTCATATCCATGGCAGAGGAGAAGAACTATCCATCCCATTTAGTCTGCAAAGTGGAACACAGATATGGCAAACATAACAAAACAGAAAAGTAGCAGTACGAATGTTAGTAATTATTTACACTGAATTTCTGGAATTTCCAACTTTTCCTTTTTTCCTAATGTACTAGACTCAGGGAAGAAGACCATCCCATATTTTTGACATCTGTGTTTTTTTATCCCCCTATTAGCTAATATTAGGAATGAAACAATCTTACGAGAAACTAATATTTGCAAAAATTTCAGAGGAATCTGTGTTTGAGGATGTAGAAGGAGTTCCTGGGGGGTCAGCCCCCAATCCTTTTTTAGCCCTTATGTGCAGAATTAGGGGGTGAACTTGAAAACCGTGGTGGGCCCTTCCACTTCATGATTCATTGAACACAGATAACAAAAAACAAATCTTCTCAGTCTTTTTAAGCTACCTGATTTTTCAAGCAAATAAGTTATTTACAAAAGATAAATTTTTTATATATTTTTTATATCACTGAGTAGGAGTGGATATTAATCATTTTGGTAAATAGATTTCAGTTTACTCTCCAAACACGGAGCTGAAGCAGCCATGCGAATTATTTATAAATGAACCAAGGAGGTTAAGGAGTTAAATTCGAGGAACTGTCGGTTGTTAAATAGTTCATGAATAGGATTTAAATAAGGCCCACTCCGTCACTATACCAGAGCAAACTTCTGCATAGAAACTTTAAGATGAATCCTGCTCCTACAGGCAAAATGAGCAGGGTGTTTCAGGAAAAGGCTTTCACCTACCACCTAAAAATGCCATCTTTCCACGAGTTCAATGCGTGGCACATAATAAACACTCAACAAATGTTAGTTGAGCAAACTAATACCCTCACCAAGATGTTACTAGCAGTGTTTGATCCCTCAAGTGATGTGTGCTTTTGATGAGGAACAGCAATGTTTAGCCAAATGAAACCATCTTGATGATAGAATTTTCAGCTGCTTTGGGGGACTACAGGTGCATTCCAGTGCTCTTTGAAGAGGCCACTGACTAAAAGGAAACAAAAAAAATGTGCTGCTTGTGGAGTCATTGAACTGTTAGATAGATTTTACCTGCAGGATCATTTCCATTTATGGAAGAGAGACATCCTGGAGGACCAGGAATTTGAGGAGTTGGCAGGGGTTGGGAAGATGTTAGAATCACAGATGCTTAGGATGAAGAGCTAATGCCTGCCTCTGGCTCATCATCTTACTCCCAATCCACTGCTCTTCCAAAAATAAATTTTCATTTCCTGTGAATTTTACGGAATGACTTAGGTTTATCAAGTGTAAAAGCCAAGCACATTAGAAAGCAAACATAATGCTCTTCTGTAACCTGAGTAGTAGGAATAAATACCTCTCTGAAAATAATTTGGGCATTCGCTGCGTATATTTTTAAAGTGGGGGCTTGCAGGACTGCCTGCATATTAGGAAATAATGAGGAGATTCACTTTTCCTAAACGAAAGTAATATTACAAGTTGTGAAGGTGTGTTCACAAGTATGAGCTATGTTAATGTGAAAAGACAATTATCTACGTAAGACCGAAATGTAATTGTTTCCCTCAGTTGAGACGGAATAGCACTTTACATCAAGAGTCATCACTACAAATTTTAAAATACTTTACATCATACTGAATCTGGCAAACAACCAGCCTAGCTGACATTCTTCCAATTTTAATACTTAGGAATATACCTGGGCAACTCTGCTGACAGACTGTGTGCAAGATGGAGTAATGTGGAAAGACAGAACACCTATTTTTAGTCATTTCACCTTCTATCACCTGGAAAATGCCCAAGGAGGCTATATTTCATTGAAGATGTATAAAATAACAATTGCTGACAAGTTAAGATGCAGACAAGTCCAGAGAACGCTAAGGAAACTATTATTTTTTGAACACACCCTCTTCAAATATAGTCTACTACTATAGTGGCAATAAAATTCTATAGATTAGATAAAGCTTATCTCAAGCTTTTCTTGCCCACGGATAATAAAATGCTTAAACAGTACCAGTCTAAAACTTTGGGCCTTGTGGGAACTGACATCATAACCCAGAGCCATCAGGTTTCTCATTGTCTGGAAGAATCTCAGCTGGTTGGCACAAGGCTTCAGTTTTCTCTGAGACCAGTGACCAGTGAGGGGGAAGGTCAACTGCACAGAAGTTCATGAGTAGACATGATTCATGGTCCATATCCAGAATTGGAAGGTTCTTAGAGATCAACACATGTATCTGTTATGTGTTCTTGTTCTTCTGCTTGACCCAGGAGAGTAGACTAGGGTCTGTGGATCAAGACAAGTTAGGAAGAACCCCTTGGCAGATCTGGGAGTATATCCAACAGTACTGCACAACAACAAATCCTATGTCCACACACACTGCCCTTGCTTCATGGAAATCTGGTGAATGAATCGAGGAGGCTTCTAATGTAGGTTTAACAGAGGCTCAAAGTCACTACTGTGTTACAGCAGCCACCCAGAATAGTCATGTTACAGATTGGTCCCAAAGGCCTATAAATCTCATAGGTCAGGTACTAGTGTCTGGACTTTTACGCCACTAGTCCAGTGTCTAGAATTTTATGCCAGGTGCTCCTGGGTGGCTCAGTCGGTTGAGTGTCTGACTCTTGGTTTTGGCTCAGGTCGTGATCTCAGGGTTGTGAGCCCGCATCAGGCCTCACATTCAGCACAGGGTCTGCTTGAGATTCTCTCCCCCTCTCTCTGCCCCTCCCCACTGTTCATGCATGCCCACATGTATTCTCTCTCTTAAATAAATAAATTCTTTTAAAAAATAAATGTAGAACTTTATGCCACTCACCTAACACATTTGTTAAGTGCAATAAGTTTTTTTTTTTAATGTGCAAACAGTATGTGGTCCTTTAATTTAAATTTTTTTATGTAATTAATCTACCATGACAATCCTGTGATGTAAGTACTACTAATGCCCCTGTTTCACAGATGTGGAAACTAAAGCACAGAAAGGCTCACGTATCTTGGTATAGATCATATAGAGCTTAGCCAGAAGTCAAATCCAGACGGTTATGTTCCAGAGTCTCTGATAAACACTCCCCCAGGCTACTACATGGTCTTTCTCATGTACCTCCCTATCAGACCTTTCCTCTTCGGGAGGTTGGAGCTGGGTTTTGCTGAGGTTGCTGAATGATGTCAGAAATGGTGTCCAGGAAGGGGGAAAAAAATCATCCTGTCCTTTTTTTCCATCTCATCAATGAAGTGTTAAAATAGATAATAATGAGGGATATTGGTCTTTTGGATTTTTTATAGTTGACGTTTTGAGGGCTCAGTAGAAAGTTTTACCTGTGAGAGTTTTTGGGCTAATGGTCAGGAGCAATAGCAAATAGATCTTAAATATCTATAAATAGATATCTTAAATGGGAAGTCTTCACAAAGAGTGTTGTTGAAGTTTAGGTAGTGGGGCTCAGTGACTATGTCCTGAGAAACCCCGCAGAGAGGCCACTCTGTGATGACACAATATCTGTGGACCTCTGTCTTCTGGGCATACAAGCCAAATTATATTATCACAAGAGGGCTCCATTTTTTCATGAAAATGATGTAGATAAGGATACTAATTCATTAATTTGCAATGAAAACTATAGTTGCCCTGACTGGAATACTTGCATAAGCCTGGCCAGCGCATTCTCATCCCGTAGGCAGACCAATGCGGGAAACCAAATTATAATCAGAAGGTTGCTTGATTAGTATGGAATTAGAGACAGGAGAGTGAGTGAGATGATTTTAGGCTTAATGATGTGAGACAAAAACAGCCTGATCTGTCCATCTCCACAGCAGGGATAGCCTTTCACACAGCCATATAACACTCACATTTCATTGACCTAAATTCCCTCTGCCCTTGTAGAACTTGGAGAGGCACAGCCAACTTTTCTCTTGTGATTATGATTTTTGTATAATTATTTTAAGACTAATCTCCCTTCTATTGGACAAAGTTCTCTTTTTTCTAATGTGTTGCATATTTTAGTTTAATTTGCTCAAGCCAAAAAACCATCTTCTTTCGTTCACATTATTTCTACTAACTGTTATAATTTATCTTTGGATTCTTGCTCAAAGAATAGTTGAAGTTTCAAGTATTTCCATATATTATTAACTTAGTAGGGTAAAAACCTAAAGGAGTACAATATGAAAAAGCATGATTTCTCAGTTATCCTCACTTATGTCTGTACATTTTTCTTATTAAAAAAAGTAACAGAAATCAACAAATGAAGATTTACTAAGGAGATTTTAAAAAGTGAGGATTTGAATTCACATTCGACTGAGAATCTCATATTTTTTTCTATCTTTAGTCCATAGATCAGGAAAATTAACGCCCAGAAAGGTTATTTTAATGCCTTACAAAGTCCTAAATATCAAACAACTATTTTTTCACATTTACTGGACTATTCTCATTAAAACAAATAAAGCAACTCAGACTGTAGAAAACTATTTTCAAGTATTAAAACCAGAAGTATGTATGTATTTATGCATGTATTATGTATATATGTGTGTATTTTTGTCAAAATTGAAAATTTAATGAACCAGAATCTCTTATTCTCAAGTCTTTGGCTCAATTGATATATTTGCATTTATATCAACTCCATCATATAAGAGCTCTTATACTTTTGACCATGATACAGTGCCTAGGACTTACTTTAGGCTTGGTAAACTCCCAGAGGAATGAGCACAGTTCTTAAATCCCTTCTTCCTTTGGATCAAACAATGTTAGCTTGAGTAAGGAGGTCCTTACTCCCATCACTGTCCACAACCTGTTCCACATCCTCTTTAATCTCACTTTTAGCTTCAGTGGGCATTTCCTGAACACCCTGATAGCATCTCACCGCAAGGACCTGCATCTTTGTTTTTCTGTCTGACAGATTTCTTCCTATCTGAGAGAACAGGACACCTGAAAGTGCTGGAATTTGGCACACCCAGGGCAACCTGATCGAAGTTTGTAAATAATACCCCAGCTTCCCCAGTGGGACAACTGGCTAGTTCATTTGAAAAGACACCTGAAGCTTCCCAGAGAGGCTAGAAACCTGATCCCTAAAGCATTTCTCATACATTAACACACTTTCATTGGCTCTCCCCATTCCCTCTCTTTCACCATTCCCTCAACTTTTGTTGCCTCTTGGATAAAGTCTTCCTAAGTCTTTGTCTCAGGGTCTGCTTTTGTGGGAACAAAAACAAAACAAAGCTCCCTACTTCTGATTTCCTATCATGTTGAACTCATGGTATTAAGTCAATTAACCATATTCTATTAAACACAGAGGATAAGTCTCTACCTAGGACACTAAGTGATGTGTAATCGACCTTCTTTAATTTCCTAGGACTAGAAAAGAAAGTAGTGCTCCCTGTTTCTAAAAATTCTCAACTCTAGGTGATTTCTAATTTTGCTTATGGTTCAATCAAAATCAGATGGCTTCTCTTTAGTGAAAATCCAAACTTCTGAATCCTTATATTGCTTTTAGAAAGAAACTTGGTAATATATTTAAAAAGCCATGACAATGCTCATTGTCTTACCCATTAATTCCACTTTTGGGGAACTTACTTAAAGGGGACTCACATCGTAAAAGGCATATATACCATACACATGAAAATACGTGTTTCAGGACTGCTTACAATAACAACTGAAAAAAGGTTGAACATAAATGTCCAACAATGACAAATGGCAGACTAGATTATAATGCATTAACTAGTTGTAAAATTATGTAGCCAGAAGAGATGGCACTAAAAACCATGACTTTGATGTGAAGGTAAATGAAAAGAAGCTATAAAAAGCTATCTTTGTGTTACAATTACCTTGTAAGTATAATGTTTGCATACAGACAGCAGGTAGAGTAGAACTGGGTAAAGTTACCTATAATCTATCAAAATGGCTATTTTCTTTGCACCTAGCGCCAAAACCAAATATGAGAAGTAAAAAATTGGTGTTGAGGTTATAAATATAATGCTTTTATTTTTTTTTAATTTTTATTTATTTTATTTTTTTAATATAATGTTTTTAAATGCCTTCAGACTTGGCCACAAATCTGTCCCTGGTATTAAGTATAGATTCAAAACAAAGGAGGAGTGTTTCCATCTGACTTTCTTCTCAGGAGAGGAATGGATTTTTCACCTCTTTTGAATATGTTGTCTTCGGACAGGAACTCAAAAATTGTTGAATTTGTTAGACGTTTGTCTTTACTTTCTCCTTACTTCAATCAAAATAGAGGGAATGAATATCAGTATCAGAACATACCATCTCCTTGGGAACCCTAGATTCACAATATTAGGATAAAAAGTCACCCTGAAAAGAAGAGGTGATCCAAGGAGGTACCTGGTTTGCTAAAGTTAATTAGTTAATTAGTGGTGGACCCATAATCAGCTTTGTCTTTTTTGACTATCGGTGTAGAGCTCAGTCAGTTTCTTTATCTGTAGATGGAATAATAGCTCGTGCCCTACTTCAAGTTTTTGGCTCTTATAGGGATCAAATGAAAGGAAATTCATAAAAGGTCTCAGTTCACCTCAAACCTAAAAGGACTCAGTTCACCTCAAACCTGGTCCATGATAAAACAATGTAGAGTTTAAAAGAAAAATCAGGTGGTATGATAGTTGCCAGTTTTATTATCTGTAGAGGTCAAAGGCACAGACCCTTGGAAAGAGGGTCATTATCTGGTGTATGAGATGTAGGATGTCGATTGCTTCCATGTTAGGCTCTGCAGAATGGGTGCTTTAGGCCAGAAATGTGGAAGATCAGCTAGAAGCTACTGATGCATGGTTCTCTTTCCTTAGACATGATAGTGCCCATTCCTTGTACCTGCACTGTCTGGGGGAATGACTCTGGCATAGAAGAGGTAGAGCTGACAACTTGAGCTCTCTCCCCTTTTCTTTCCTCATTTTTCAGCTACAATGCACATGTGGTCCCCGCTAATACTGAACTCTGTTCTCTCCAGCCAGGTCTCCTCTCCTGGGCCCAGCCAGGGGCATTTCAGCACAGGTTTTCAGAAGAATCCATGTGGAGCTCCCCTAAACCTCTACATGCTCTTCACTTACATAATGCCTGCTAAGAGCTGTATGGAAATATTAAAACAAATCTCTGTATATAGGAGAGCGCTATTTAAGAAAGGATAAACTCTGTACAAGATAGCATAATGTTCAAGTTGTGAGTTAGTACCTCAACCACTAAAAATATTATTCTCAAGTACTATTTAGGTTATGAATAAAATATATATGATACAGTAGATTAAACAAGGGATGGGATATTTTAAGATCTGGGTTGTATTCCTGGTTCTGCCACTAACTTGGTCTGGGACTGTAGACAGTTACTTGAATACTCTCGATCCCTTTATAAAGTAAAGGGATTTTCTTAATTCTTAATTTCTTAGTTTCTTTGGTTCTGAAGTTCTATGATTATACATAATTGCATTAAAAAGAATGCAGAAATCTAATGTATATAACATATATTTTCTTGATATGGAGCCAATTGAATAGCAAATTGGCCATAATAAAAGAATGGTCCAGAAGAGTTTGAGACACATATTACTCAATACTGAATCACTCATGGTGAATATATCAACACAGGTTTTAATAAATAAACTTTCAATTCTGGTTAAGAAAAGCAAAGGGTGCAATGAATAGTATATTTCTTTCAACTTTTTTTAAGAGGGGCTCTTTCTTCTTCTTTTTCTCTCTGCCCTCCCCACTTTTATAGAGAATAGTATAGATTTTAAGAACCCAGATTCAACCAAATTGAGTTCAAAGTCAAGGTCTACTACTATCTAGCCAGATGACCTTAGGAAAATGTCTGTGTCTCATTAAAAATAATTATAATGATAGTACTTACCTTGAAGGGTAGCTGCAAGGATTCAATGGCATTATATAAAAGCTCTTAAAATACTGGAAAAACTTAGTATGTGTTAGCTTTTAAGAGTATAATTAACACAGAGCATATTAATAGTGATTTACCCTGTATGGGTGGGAGATCACCTCTGGAGAAAAAAAGATGAAGAATTTGATATGGCAGCCTGGTCAGTGTCCATAGGAGATCCAGATCACAGTGCCTAGCAGGCGGTTCAAAACTTCAACTTTAGTTCTCAGGGAGATCCAGGCTGAAGGCTGATATTTGTCAGGCTACCCACATAGGCAGAGATTTCACATCTAGAAATGGCTAACCTTAGCTATGAACAAAAATTGTGTTGTGTGAGGAGAGATGAGGGCAAAAGAACAGGACTTTATCTTGACACCTACTCTTAAGGAACAGGCTGAGATAAATGAACCGGTGAAAGATTCTGAGAGATTGTCCACAGAACTAGAAGAGTGGAGAGTGATTGCATAAATGCCAAAGTTTCAAACAGGAGGTACTCAAAACAGTCAACTTATGTAGACTTGAAACCAGATAAAGGCTGAGAAAAAGTCATTGCACCTGACAATTCAAGGATTATTGCTAACCTTTGAGAGCGCCATCTTGGAGGGATGATGAAAGAAGAAACTAGATTTCAGTTGGCTAAGGCATAAATGGGAGGTGAAAAATATGAGGTGGGAAATGTAGATTACTATTTCAATACGTAGTCAGGCAAATAGAGCTCAGAGCCTGATGGAGCGGAGGAGGCACCCAGGAATCCTCACAGGTACATACCAAGAGAGTCATGTATTTTTAAGACATAACTTGATATTTTGTGCATTTCATCATGGAGAACCTCCTTAAGACAATGATATGCCATAGAGCTTTCCCTGAAAAATAGGTTTAAACTATTGTGATAATATATAGGATTTCAGAGGATTAAAAATACCTATTTGGTAAATATCAGAAAAGCTTTATTCTTAGCTTGTTGCTAAAGGATCAAGTCTATATGATACCGAAGCAAGTTAAGTGGAAAAAGTTAGTTAATTAGCCCATGTTTTGCCTGCATGGTGCCAAATAGCTGCTTTGCCTGATTTTCTCACTAAATTGACTCAATCGAACATTTGTGGTGGCATGATTCAGAGAAGGCCTCAGGTATTTAAAGAGGGCATTGCTTATCTAAATTGTACTACATGAGTAGGCTTTATTCATTCACAAATGCAAGGCAAGTTAAATATGTATGTACAAATATAGACATATGTATGTATTATAGATATGTGTGTGTGTGTATATACACACATCCAATCTTCCCTCAGTGTATAGCACTTAGCTATCTGATTTTTTAAAGCTAAAAATTTTTTTATGTATATTAACATTCTCAGGGTGAAGGTTTGTGTATTCTATGTTATTTCCTTTGTCTAAGTCAGAGGAGACTAAGTCAAGTTACTATTTATAAAGTTCATTCTATTTGAGATGGTAGAAAGTGAAGGGAAGGGAGGAGGAAAAATGCCAAGGACTAGGGTTGTGAATAGGTAAGAAGAATAAAGAGAAACAAGAAACCTGTGGGGAAATTAAAACAAACGGACAAATAAACAAAAAAACCCCCACATGCTTCTGAAAATCACAAGGAAGCCAAGGGCAACTGAAGAGGTCCTTGCTGGTGAATTCAGTTCTTATCCTGGATATCTTTGCCAACTATCGAGGCAAGACATTTTGAAGAAGGTTTCTGGGGTCATAGCAGAAATTTTCACAGCAGGATTAGTTGAGATCTCCAGATCTCTGACTCCTGACCTCTTAAACAGAATATAACATTTGCTCACAGAAGAAGGAAGGCGAGTTAATCTAGTGGAATATTTTAAGTAGCTCCCAAGAAGAAACATTTTTATCCATGCTGCTTAAATAGGAGAAAAGGCTAAAATTAGCTCTAACAGACCTCTGAATTGTCCAAGAAATTCCACTGCAATTGCTTTCAAATAAAAGAAACTTATGCCAAATAGGAAAGGTCAAATAGTGTAATATGAATACTATCATAAATGACTAATTCAATTTATGTCACTGTTTTAGATATTTCACCAAGAAAAAGCGATAATGGTTATTGAGCATTTGTTATTGCAAACATTTTCTATGAAAAACTACTGTTTCTCAGAATAGATTTTAAAAACACAAGGACTGTTGACATCTGGCCTGGTGTTGTCACAGGGAAATGCAATAGCAGAAAGAAACTATGATGGAGGCGAGAACTTATGCACACTAATGCATAAGTATGAATTGCTTGCAGTGTTGTGTACCATTCCAGAAACTCTGACCCCAGATACATTTGGCTTAAGAGAAGTTGCCCCAATTTGTGTTGATGAGAGAGAGATAGAGAGAGAAATGAAACTCTAAGAGCAAACTTTTAAAGGACACCAAATTTGACCTAAGTACTCTTTCTTCCCTTCCATATTCATATATCCCTTCTTCTTGTGCCACATTTAGGTGCTTCTTCTGGATTTGGTTTTTAAGGATTCCATTCTCAACCAGGAGTCAATAAAGACATAGGTTAAGTAGCTGTTAAGATTAGTCACTCTAGAGTATCTGAATTTTAAACAATCATTAGATACTTCTGGTGCATATCTTATGTGTGTGGCACTATGGGGTGACAGAAGACCTAGCTACTGCTCACAGCATATTATCTTAGTTGGGTTGATAAGAAGAGATGGTAAAGAGAGCAATAAAGATGATAGCTGATTAATTGCTCTTGATAGAATCACTGTCTTAAAGCATTATCTATTCCAAACAACTTAGCAATATGGGAAAATATAGCCTTCTAGGGAGAATTGTAGGATCTGGAACCAGCTTACTTGGCCTCCCCTCTTGGTTCTGCTGTGGACTAGCTGCATGACCGTGGGGGAAATCCCTTAAACTACATATGCTTTGGTTTTCATATTTTAAACATGGAGACAATTATAGTACCTTCCTCGGTGAGTATTCTATCAGTATTACATAGTAAATCCATGTCTATGTACTCATATAGTGTTTGCTATGTTCCACGTATTATTCTAAGCATCATTGTGATTATTATAAATAGATGGTCATAATTGGATACCATTGTTTATTTTACTCCAGGGAACACAAAACAATTGGCCACATTTAATAATGCTAAACACATTATTGGCTTTCAAATAGATAATCTATGTTGCAGGCTATTCAACAATAAGTATTAAGTAATTACTTTGTTCAAACGCTGTTCAAGGTGCCATTACAACATAGTAATCATTACAACGTCCGTGTTGTCACTGAGCTTATGTTCTGGTTGGGGGGGCAAATTAAACAATTGTATAGTCTGATAATGTCAAAGAATACTAACTTCTCTGATGGGAAAGGAATAATGAGTGGTGAAGTTTCCATTTTAAATAGCATTATCAAGAAAGGTTTCCTTGAGGACTCATTCTATGAGCAGAGATGTGAGTTTGATGAGGGAGAAAGCTATGTGACTATCTGGGGGATAAACATTCCTCTCAGGAGTGGTGAGTGTAAAGGTCCTGAGACTGGAAGGCACTTAATGTGTTCAAAGAATAATGAGGAGTTCATTTTGTTTGCTGTGGAATGAGCGAAGGTGGGAAATGAATACAAGAAAGGAAGGGGTGATCATATAGAAGCTGGTGGACAGCGTTCTTATTCATAATATGTTGACAAGTCATTGAAGGGTTATAAGCATTACTGTGACATGATCTCATTTACATTTTGGAAGCATTGGAGAGGTTTATGGGTAGGTTACAGTCCAAAGCGGGGGTCAAAACATAGTAGAAGAAAAATGAGTCAGGAGGCTCTTGCAGTTCAAGTAAAAGCTGGGACGTGAGGGTAAGAGTAGAGGAGGTAAGAACTGTGAGATTTGGAACATATAAAATAGAAAAGAGGATTTTCTGACCACACTTATAATTTCTGACCGCATTTACCGTAGCCCTCTCTGTATTTCTCTCAATAAATAAAGCTCAATGGGGATGATGTTTCTGCAGGGTCTAAATTGTAAAAAATATGAATTATTCACAAATGACTGTGTTATTAGTGACAGATTATGTGTGAGGCATCGTTCTCACTCCCCTACCTGTGGGGGCTGATGTGTTTTAGGGAAACTAAATCAGAAGTGAGATCAGGACTTGAGTCTTCAATGAGTGGGTCAGGTTTTGACTCAGAATGGAAGGAGAAAGGCATTCTATTAATGGCCAGATATTGAATACGGCAGTCTCTTCAGACCTAAGACCGATGCTCTGGAGAGGAAAGAAAGGCAGTGAGCTGCCACTTGGGGGAAGGAAATCCATGTTCCTTCTCTCTAATTAAATATACCTTGTTTTACCTACTCATTAATCTCTCTAGTACAAGTATGAAGGAGGAAATATCTTGATAAGGCAAGAGTCCCAGTGCTGTGTCCAGCTGTATTTGTTATTCCCCCTCTCTCTCCCTGAGAGTTGTTTGCTGGGGGATGAACCTTGCCAAGCATGTGTCTCCAGCACCTTTCAGGTTTAGCCCGTAAACGTGAATACAAAAAAATTCATCATACCTAATTAAATATTATGAGGCCATCTCATAGGACCACAGCTGCCTCTTTAAGCAGCGACACTAAATGACTTCTCTTCTTCGCTGGAGTCCAGATGGCTAAAGAGGAAAGGCCGGAAACCATGTGAAAAACCTGACGCCAGAGTCCTAGAGATGATAAAAAAAAGTCCACGTCACTGAACCACATGGAACTGGAAGTCATTTAGCTCAGTGACAAGGGTGAACACGTTCTTCCTCACTAGTGGAAGGAGACATGGCTCAGTGGGTCTGAGTAACTCAAGCAGCAGGAGTTGTCTGGGGTGAGGAAGCCAACTTGAGGCCTTTGTCCTGAAGAGAAGTAACTCAGCTACTAATAGAAGAGCAGGATGGTGACATGACATTCTACTCCCTCAACACTTTGCCTAGTCTACGTCCTTGCCTGCAGTTTTCCCACTACTTTCGTCACTCGCTACTCTCTTCATGTGCTGAAATTTACCTTGGTCTTCAAAGCTGTATCAGTTATGAATATAAACAAGGTTCTGTATCATTTTCAACAAAAAGTAAAACAAAGGCAACAAAAATGGGTAGGGAGAAATACATACAGACTTACATAATTAAAATACACAGGTTAAGTCCAAATGTGGAGACTTAGCTTCCGGCATGGCTAAGCTCGGTGCTTAAATGATGTCATCAACAATAGTGATATGAGAATAGATTCTAGACGTAGAGACACTGCTGAGCAGTAGGAAGATACTCAGTCTTATAGCAGAGGGAAGCAGCTTTCTGTTAGGTCAAAGTGAGACTGGGCCTCATTGGCCTGGTTGTCACAAGTTATGTGTCACCCCCTGGACTAAGTATTACGGCCAGGAGCATATACTCTCTTGCTGGCCCAGACTTTGCCAGCTGCTTACGCATAACCAGATGGAGTCAGGCCCACCAGACCCCAAGGGCTGAAACCGAGGGAAAGCAAGTCCCCTAAATAAAAATAAGACCATCAGATTTTATTATAGCAGGAGGGATCAGTAGTTGCTGTACGGAGTGGGGGGGGGAAGCCACCACCACCAAATCACCTACAAATGCTCACTTAAGGAGGCCTTGTTCATATTATCTGTCCTTCAGGAAGTTTTTCCTGATATGCCAGCCAGAAGGGAAACATTTCTCTCTAAATAAACTCCATTAAGCGGTTTTGTTTGTTTGCCTTGTCATATTTACTTGCACATGTGCCTTCTTCTTATAATCCTCAATGAAAGGCACTTTTTTCTATTTGCACCCAAGCTGAACATAGGTTATAGTGTGTGTGTTCCATACCGGAAGTGTATTATTAAGAAGGGATGGTTATTGTGTTAGATTGTTGTTGTTGTTTTTTTTTGGATTTGAAGAATTGGTTATATAATTTTTTAGAAAAATGAAATAAGTATGAACGATAGCAGAACCATGGAAATCAGTCATGAACAGTTTTTGTGGATTTCTCCTATCATTCACAGAGACTATTTACTGTCTTATTTAAGATTTTCATAGATCCTTGATCATTCATAATTATTTCATTTTCTAAAAATAACATTAACCAGTATTTGTTGAATGCCTTGTATGCATAGGAAATGAATAATGCAATTTTACTTTATAATCTCAGTTTCCCATACAAACCTAGTATCATAATTTCCATTTTACAGATTGTGACTCTGAAGTGTAGAGAGCTTAAAACACCCAACGCAGCTGTAGAGACACAGGTAAAGCCTCAGTTTGAATTTAATTCTGACCCCCCACAAGTTGCTTTTACCATACTATAAATATATATATATATTTTTCACACTTATGTGTTCTGGTTTCCATCACCTGGAAGTAAGCTGATGCCTTTCAGGGACACTAATCAGAAGATGAGGGCATAGTTTTATTGTTTTCTTAAGTTTTAAGACACTCATACCAGGTAATAACATTTTCCCCTCCTTCTCTCCCTCTCTTCCTTCCTCTCTTATTATGTTTGAAGAATAAGTTGTGGGACAGTCAACATTTAGAAACATAGAATGGCATTGCGGTTCGTTGCTTGGCTCCCTGGGGTGAGCAGATTTAGACTCACTCACTGCCTCCACCACTGAAAATGCTATGATTTTGAACAAGATAGTAAACCTTTGTTTCTTTTTAAAAAAGTGGCTAAAATAATAGTGCTCACTTTAAAGGGTTGCTAAGAGAATTAAATGGAATACTTTATTAATGCAATTAGCTTCAAGCCTGGCGCATAGTAAATACACAATAAAATCTGTGCTCTCTTGGTTACCATTTATTTTATGAAGTAAATTTGATCTCCCAGACTTTATGATCTTTGAATCGTTTTAACAACTTGAATATCTATTTCCACAACTAAAAAGTAGAACTATTTGAAATCATCAAGAGACATTGGTCAAATAAAGGTTAGTGATAATCACTTATGTCCACATCATCATTCATGTATACATTAAATATGTAAAAGAATAATAACAGAATCCTGTGGCAGCAGGTTCTCAAAGGAATCAGGTTCTCACAGAAAGAGTCCAATGTTGTTATCTCATGAACTCAGAAACTCATAGAATCAGTTTCTAATGAGGTCAAGCCCATCTCATGAGCAAGAGAATAGGTCCAAAATCCAACTGCAAAGTGAAAATTAGCCAATGAAACTATGGAAATATTTTGATTTTTTGGTTAGTCATTTTTTTCTCGCCTGAAAAATGTGAGAAAGATCAGAGTTATAATATCCATACAGGTCATTGTCATTTGTAACCATAACACTCCCTCAGCTCTGTGAACGATCTCTCTCTCTCTCTTTTTTTTTTTTTTTAGTTTGATCAGATCACTGGCTTAAAGTGTAAAGGACTGAATAGTGAACCCTGAGTTCTGGGTCTGAACTGACCGTTAGGTAAGACAAAAGAAAGGAAGATAGGAGCCGGATCACATTTAACATCTGCAGAGTTAATGATAGTTCCTTCTTTCTGCAACCTGCTCTAACATCTCCCTCTCACCAATGTCCTGTGGTTGCTAAGCAACCCCTCATAGAAGTAGTGGAGTGAGCAAGATCTGTCAAATTCATTATTTTTGCCTTAAAGAGGCAGTGGCTATGATGAAAGCCAAAGTAGTATACTTTATCTCTGTTTATAGGAGTGTAGACTGGTAAAAAGGAACTTTGTTCTTTCAATCCCCCCTCCCGCCTTTCTCACATCCTGCTTTTAGATATGAAAGTCCTCGAGATCCAGAAAGAATTGGAGGTAAAATTATGTCTGACATAGAGAAGGAAGTAAAGAAAAAAAAAAAAAAGACCAAGTTGCACACATAATTTTTTTTCTTAATTTTCATTTCCAATCACTCTGGAAGCAAGTTACAAAATCTCTCGCAATCTTGAAATTCAGTAAAATAAGAGCAGGAGGGAAATTAATGGTAGCTCTGCATATGCTTCAAGGGGAGAAGAAATCAGAGCTTTTCTGATCCCTTCATTTTATGTTTCTGGGAATATCTGGTGAATTCGATATGTGTGAGCTATGAATCTAAGACAAAGTTATTTAGCGTCAGGCAGTGGTGACAGAATAAGACCGAGGTGGCTATTAGGGACACAGCCTCTATTTCTGCATATAACTTTCTCCTAAATATTACATTGTGATTGAAATTTCTTATGTGTGATTTCTTCCACTGGAAATAATTTCTTTGGAGACTAGATTGGTCTGCATTTCCATTCTTCCATGGCAATCTGATGGATCTCTTTAAAATAATGCTTTGGTTTCTTCCCATGGAATAAATAGCTATACAAAATAAAATAGTGGTTAATAGCATTCATTTGGGAAGTATATGGAAGACATATAGCATATGATCTCTCTTACATGTGGAATGTAAACAGCAACAAGAATGACAACAAGAACCAAGCTCATAAGTACAGAGAACAGACTGGTGGTTGCCAGAAGCAGGGGTGGGGGGTGGGTAAAATTAGTAAAGGGGGACTAAAAGGTAAATTTAAAAAAAGTAGGAATCTATAAAAAATAATTAGGTAAACATTCACATTAAGTTTACAGTCCGAGATGTATTTTTGGCTGACTTTTGAGCTGCTCCTAGCTTGGAAGAGCACATATTTTGAATGAAAACAGAAAAAAAAACCAAAAAAAAAAACACAAAAACCCACACACAAAAAAACAAACAAAATAAACTAGTGGTTAATAGCAGTAACTTTGAAAGTACACAAGCACGAAGTTACAGCTTAATTGCAATTTACTAGTTGTGCAGTCTTAGATGAATCATTTACGCCTTGTTAACTCTTGGTATTCTAATCCATAAAATAAGGACACTAAAAATACTGTCTCCTGGGGTGGCTGTGGAAAGTAAATGAGGTAGTAATCCATGTAAGTGCTTAGAAGGGTGAATGACAAAAGCAAGTGTCAAATAAGTATGTTATCAGTGTAATTTTTTCTTTTTTTCTTTTTATTTTATTTGAGTCCTTCCCAATGCTTCTGCATTATTTGGAGGTTTTATGCGAGCATGCATTACTTCTGTGACAATGCTAAGTATAATGTTAAAATAATAAAAGCAAAAGTAAACATCTCCATTTAAGCACCAGCACCCTCTCAACTCTTAGCCCACCCCCCCCAAGAATGAACAGTCTTACATTTTGAGTAGCCTTCAAAGTTAATATTAACAAAGAAATACCTTTTTAAATGTTCCACTGAATATAAGTTTTTGCTGAGACTTTGTTTTGCTGGAAGTCCGTATAGGTTATTGATCAAGGGTGGTGATCCAATGTTCCTTTTCTCCTTCTCCACCTAACTCCAGTTCCTCAACAGAGCCAGAAGGGACATCAGTGACTGATGTCACATTTTAACAACAATGCTAAAGAAATAATTTGGCTGACAAAGTATAAGAAGAGAAGATTCCTGAAATGAGATGAATCCTAGGAATTCCAAGCCTTTAGGAATTTACTGACTTTTCAGTATAAGTGGATCAGGTTGGGAAATCCTGTAGGTCTTGTAATACCCACACTGTCAGAAATAAAAGGAGAACATTTCATTTCCACTCTCATGGTTTCACACAAACACTGCCTGAGTTTTATTTAAACTTTCATTTTCTCTGCAGCCGTAGTACTCTTGAGCATGCTTAAGAAAGGCAGGTGCACAGTAACTTACTGATATCTTTGGGAATGAAGCATTTTAGAACTAAAATTAATGTTAAACAGTAAAGAGTATTTGTGTGTGTATTACATATTTTAAATGTGGTGTAAATAATTCTTTGTAAAAAGATACCCAAATCAAGAAACTCGACTGAAATTTCAGTAATTCAGTTATAGACCTCATCAGTAACCCTAATCATACCTTTCTCTCTCTATTTCCTCACCTAATTAATAAGATCAATATCACATCACCACTATGTGGCTTTCAAGAAAAGTAAGCGAGAACATAAGAATAAATAAGAACATCTCTAAATCTTTTGGAGGAAAAGAATCAGGAAGAGAATTTTGGAGGAAATTTCCATTGATCCAGCTGGGTTGAAGGATAAGGACTATTTCTCTGATTTCTTCATTTGGATAGTAACATTTTATAGTGATCAAGGGCCTATAAATCAGTCACATCTGGATTTAGAGCTGGATTTTAACCTGCACGTACTTAATCTTTCTGCATCTTGGTTTCCATTACAAATGGAGAGTTACAACAGAGCTGTCGTAATGGCTATGTGCTCAGCACAGTGGCTGGAACGTATGTGAGCTATTACCGCCATCATCATCGTCTTCATCAGTATTACCCTTTCCTCATTTAAGTCCATCCATTCAAACCTGTGAATGCTTTGTAAATGAGCAAGTGTTCTAAAAGTATTTCTAAGCCTAGGGTGCCTCTGTCTATAGGTAGCCCTATAATTCTATTTTAGAGGAGGCACCACATTTCTACAAGGAGATAGATACCCACAGATTTAAATTTCTGTGGCTTAAGTTAGTTAGAAAAGTGACTGGAAATTAGGCAAAGATGATCAGAAACTGCCAAACATGCCCGGTGACCAGGAGTCAGGGGAATTTTGCCTTCACACATTGTGGATGTCATTAACTCAGATAACAGTTTTCCAAGTCAGAAATTAAAATGGCAAATAAGTTCTGAGAGATGATCCAGAAGTGAGGTGTTGGCCTAGATATAACTCTTTGGGGAACAGGAATTTCCTAACAAAATTAGGCATCAATTGAGGGTTTATTTAATGTCAGCTGTAATGTAAATATTTCATATTAAATACATCATCAAATCTCTTGTGATCCTAATATTATATTCCTTGGGATTTTAGGTTCTTACCATTCCTTTTTCTCTCAACTTGGACTAGTTATGAGGAATCAATAAATGTCATGCCAAAATGTTGAGAGTTTTCATTCAGTTTCTGTCAAGAGACCTGTCTGCTCTTCCATGAAGTACAGTGGTGCTCCTGGGATTATGCTTATAGAAATTATCTGACACGGTGCCATTACATCTCTTTAAATGAAAAAGCAAACAGAATTTGCTGTTAAGAATGCATAATATAAATACCGAGCATCTCATCAGGGCCTTCTTTCAGCTATAATGTGTAGGTTATGCGCAGGCACTGATTTCATGTTTATTTGTAAGGAAAGTGATCCTAGCCATTAAAACTTCTGCCTTAACGTGATTTTCAACCACTAACCAATCTATCTCCTTTTTCTGGTAAATCACATCTTCCTAGACCAATTCCCAGTTCATTAGCAGTGACCAATTCTCCACAATTTAAAGAATGGTAGAAACCCTCCCAAAATATATATGTATTTTTAGTTTAAGCCAATGCAACAATACATCTCTGACATAATTAGTGCCCAGGTACAATTTATTTCATTCAACTAGCACTTACTATGCCCCTATTGCGTGCCTAAATGAGTGCCTTTCTTAGACGGAAATTCTAAACTAGATCACTCACATCAGTCTTTATTTCCTATGATCGGTACACGCATGTTTTTGAGTTAAAAATATCAAATGTTACCGTGAGTCGTCCTTGGAGGAATGGTGGTTGGATGTCTAGAAAGTAAAGCTTTCTTTCTGTCGGATAGGGTTAGTTGCTAACTCATGGCTATTATCAGATGCAGAGCCACAAACTTCCATTCCTTTCTTTCCTTTTTTCTTTTTTTTTCTTTTGGAGGAACCAATTATGTCCAGAGCAGAGAATCTCAACACCCTCCCCCCATCTCTCTCATCTGTCTTCTCTGTCTCTTCTTCTTGCTCCATGTGTAAAATTGTCCCTTACTCCCTCCAATATTATGTGCTGAACACATCAGACTGTGGAGCTTTTATGTGTTTCTACGATAATTATGCAGCTTTAACCTTTACACATGAGTAAGTTGCTATGTGGGTGGCAGGAGGAACAGCGAAAGAGCACTGCTGTTGCAGAACAAGGATGTGGGGAATGGAACTGCACAGTGATTTAAAAACTTTACACTCTCTCATGCTTTCTGTTGTGGTTACATTAGAACAGGGTCTCAAAAAGGATTGCCAGCATGCTTGTTTATTCACAATTACATTTCTTCCATCCTTTGCAGAAATCTAGATTTCTTAATCTCATCAGGGAGGAATCATAGTGGAAGGATACTCTCTTTTATAATAAATTGTTTGCATCAAACTTACATTCATCTTTCTGACCAGTGGGCATTTTTATTCTGTCCAAATTAAGATCAGCCAGGAAGGGACTCTTAGTGTTCATATCTTATCTCTAAGCACTGGGTCCTCCTTGGGTCATGGTCTCATAGAATGCCTGGAATCTACATGAAATACAAATAAGTATAATTTTAACAGGGTCAGTAACAAAAATTACCCAATTTTTTGTCATTCTCAGATGTTCTACTGTGTGTATTGGGGTCTATACGGGTGTTCATGGATGTCTGCAGTGGGGAGCGTTGGGTGGGTTAGGAGAACGCTAGTTATCAAGAAACTAATATTTTGTGTTTCCTTTGTGTGTGTTTTCCATTAAATGTCACTTAGATTCTGAACCTTTGCTTCTGAGAGATGGCTGAAAGCTTGCTCTGAAATATGACATTCAGGCTCCTTTCTTCACGTGACTATGCTAGTAGAAGTATTTACACAGACTCCACAGACTTAATAATATGCAAGGGGTCTGAGTAGAATTTAGTGAGTCGACATATCGCTTTTACTTCAGAATCTTATTGGAAGGCCACGATGTTCTCCAGAAGGTAGCAGGGAAGGTCAAAAGGGAGGAAAGGGATCAAGAGCACAGGCTGTGGAAGATAAGGCAACAGCAGGTGAAAAGGAGCAAGCAAAGCCATGGATCAAGTTAACTAAATGGTCCTTTAACTGAGCTGTGCTCTATCAGAGGTATTCATGAATTAATTGGCCGAACTTAGATGCTACGAATAATTACTTACAAATTTCAAGCACAATGATTGTTAATTACTACTAATGGCCATGACATAGACAGAATCTCCCACAAGCCCAACTCATATATGGCTCCTTTCAGTGAGCGCAAGAACCGCGTCCATTCCTCATCATAAACATAAATTAGGAGTCAGTCTTTCACTTTAGTGTTCACTGGCTCAAATCTAAGATAATTTGGGCTTAGAGTGGGCTAATATTTAGTTAGGCTAAAATCTTAAAGATCTACTATGCGTTTTAACTCAAATTAAGGGTATGCAGAATAATCACTGTTACTCTTTAAGAGTAGCTGCTAAATTAAGAAGAGGTGTGAAAGAATAGAAGCCATAGCCATTTTTTTTGGTGTCTATGTATGCTCTAATTACCATTTTAGGTGCTTTATAGAGACGTTCACTCTTTCCGGTTGGGACAGCAGTTAGCCGTTTCTGGTTAATGTTTAGAATGCCACCTCCCATAGGCAGCAGCCCGAGTTTGTGGTCTAGTGGGGATCTTCTCCCTGAAATGAAGCTGCCTCTCAGAGCTCCTAGAGTCCCTGGGTTAATTGGAGTGCTAGTTTGATATGCAGTCACAACAGATCAGTCTCGTGTTCTTGCAATCAGAACTAAGGCTTTGCGGCACACTTATTAAATTCTTTCAGCATCAGAGCCATTGTTTAAGAAACAAAGGCAAGCAAGTTTGTAGTTAATGCCTCGGGAGGCATGAGAAGGATGAGAAAAATAAGTTGTCCTCAGGCTAGCATTGTCAGACTTGGGGAAAGAGACGCACAGCTGTTTTTTGTCAGACTAGAAATTTGAATTTTAAAACATCTTTCAGATCAAGAAAGAAGCAACTGCTATCCTAATCAATGAATACTGCTGGGATTTCCGCTGATGAAATAAAGAATACTGAATCTACGGTACAACTTTAATGTGGTCTAGGGATCTGCTGTTAATGCCGTTCTATGAAGAAATGGTGATGTGTAAAACAACATTAATTGATGAAACTATGGGGAAAGAAGGGGGAAAGACACCCGGGAGACATGATTTAAAGTCCTGGTGCTGTGTCTTTGATAATTTGTCAGTTACCTACAAAATAAGAGGGTTGTAAGAGGCAAGATCTCAGGTCCCTTTAAGCTCTGATATTCTATAAATTGCTTAGTGCCGGTTGGTTTTCATGAATCACAATGGGTGCCGGGACACCACAGGCGTGTTGATGGCACCAGGCACCTGCCAATGGCTCAGGAAGGGAGGAATAGGACCAGGTGGCAAACTAGTCCATGCCTTTGCCAAGGACACTAAATGCAGTGAGCCTCAGCCACATGAATTACAAGCCCGCCCCATTGGTGTTTCTGCTCTCTCAGCCTGATGGCAATTTCCCCATTTTTCCCATTTTAGGATTCTGTGAAAGAGAATTTGTTTTGTTTTGTAAAAGTGCTTACTTGGCAAGCAAGCCCCCCCCCCCCCGGCCCCATCCCTTCTCTCCCTTCTCACAGGCCCCATAATAATAAGCAGCACCAAAAGAGGCTAATTTTGCCAGACTTGGATTCCACCAGGCAGCACTTTCCAAAGATTGCCATGTTATTGCAAAATTAGACTTTTTATTACTGGAATAAATACTGTGCAGTCTTTGTAGCCAGCATGTAATGGATTCCTTTGCTAATTCCACTGAATAACAAGGATTCCTTGTGAAAATAAAAGGCAGACAAGGTAGAGTAAACCAGCTATTACATATAATGTGCCGCTGTTAGCCTGCCAAAGCGGTTCATAAACCCGGCGGCGAAAGACTGGGGCATTTTTCAGGGCTCTCACCCCAATTGCCTTGCGAAATGCCTCCCTCTTGGTGAGTTGTTTCACGGAGGTGAATAGATTCTGCAGCTGTCTCTTTCTCTGGCCTGGTAGGAAGGCTTTATTACCTTTTTTCCCATGTTCCCTTTCCTGGGAGAATTCAGTTTCCAGCCTAATACCTTATTTGCTTGGGAGCCAAATCTCCATGGAGGCCAGAAATTCAAACACCGTATCAAAGAAGGATTATAGATCGTATTGGTTGTATTGTTTATGGAGCCTGTTAGTTCAGAGCATGGGTTTTAGTGTTAGACCCGAGTCCAAGTGCCCTGTCCACCACTTGTGAGCCGAGTGATGTTGGGACAAATTATATCACGTGCCCCACTCTTGGCATTCCCATCTTTCGAATGGACATGGTGCAAACATAGTCGAACTTCAGTGTGTGTGGGAATCAGCTGGAGAGCCCGGGTCAGGGCATCAGTTGCTGGGTTTCTGATACCCAAATACTAGGGAGGGGGCTAAGAATTTGCCTTTCTAACTGGTTGCCATGTGCTGCTGATTGTGCTGGTCTGGGATCACACTGGGATCTCTAGCAGTGATACCGTGAGGATTAATAAGGGAATGTATTAAAAAATGTTCATCTCTCCCAGAGACACCATTTAGACAGTAATCAATACATTATATATCTGTGTGAATACACACCACCTGTTTTCTTGTTTCTGTTTCTTGTTTTAAACATTTCCACACAGATTGAAATTTATTTGAATGGGGCTCAGAATTCACTTCTTAGCTATGTATCATTCCAGAAGTCTACCTGTCCCTGTTCCTGCTCTACATTTTGTAAAGCTGCTGGCATTTTTTTCTTTGTTTATAAGATTGTATTATTTTATTTTGTTTTCTTTTTGAAATGATGCTAATACATAGCAATAACTATTTATAAACCTGCACTCAGTGGTCCTAAAGTATAAATTATATTTCATTTGCCAGTTACAATTTTAACTTGTTGACATTCATGGGGAACGAAGCAGTAAGACTTTCGCTTATTCCTGGAAGAGGGGGAGGAAAGGGTGACCCGATTCATTCATGGCTCAGATCCTCTGACCATGCCACATATGTTCTGGAGGTTTTTAAAGAGATCCTGGCCCTGGAAGGCAGTTCCTTTCCAGACACTATAGTGTGAGCTGTCCGGGGGAGTGACAGAAAGATGAATGAGCTGCCAGTGTGGGGAGCCGGATTCTCAACCTGGTTCAATAACTAACTACATGAGTAATTTTGTCTAAGTTTCTTACCATTTCTAGACTTGGTGTATTATTCTACAACTGCATATGTAAAACATTAGGGAAATAATTTTCTAAGATCCCTATAATTCTTTGAGTCTTTGAGAACTTTTCTAGAAACCTTGCACATAAAAAATTATCAAGGGCTAGGGTAACTTTGATCATTTTTCTAAATTTTTCCAATGGTGTGGCTACTAAACACAGACACACCAAAAAAAGGTAATTTGAGGGGAGAAAAATGAAAGTGCCTTGACCAGCATTTCCCGGACTGTGTTTTTAGGAATGATGTTTTAAGAAATTGTGATAGATATGCCATCCCTGCCTTCTTCCAGTTCCAGGGTCTAGTAAACTCCTGGTATTATAGGCATTTTTTTTTTTTTTGGTAAATCCACAGGGCATGTTAACACATGAAAGCCTCTGAGAAGTCCTGCAGTAAATAAATGCAATTTGTTCAAGTCTATCTTCCTTGGTTTATATGAGGGGATAACATACATTTGCAACACACACACACACACACACACACACACGCGTGCGTGCGCATGCACACACATGCACATACACACTCCCCCTGCCCCCAACATCAACTAACAGTCTCCTAAATACTATTCCAGAAAAAACCATTTGGGCGAAGCTAATCTAGAATTGACACCCGAACAATTTGGTTCAAGCTATCTAAATTTCAGAGCAGAGAGAGATTATTGTAATAGCTGGAGAAAGCAACAGTGTCATGAAAGCACTGACTTTGAAGAATGGGTAGATTTCACATACCAGTTTCCTATGTATATTTTTGGGAGCAAATCATGTCTTTTCTCTGTGCATTAATGTCCCTCTGTTAAGTAGGGATAATAGCTGGGACCCAAGCAACTCCTACACTGTCCACATTCTTGTCTTTATTTGGGGGTGGAGGAGAGTATTGACAACTCTGTGCTTGGTACCATAAAGCCAACACTAGAAATGAACAAACAAAAAAAAGTTGAGAGAAAAGTATCCATGTCAGGATTGTTTTGTGAAGCATATGAGGTGAGGTAAATCTTATATATAGGTATATGCTTATATATATATATATATATATATATATATATATATATATATATATATACACACACACACACACACATAAATGCATATATAGGTATATGCTTATATCATCATATATATATATATGAGAAAGCATTATTGTATGGATTATATTAGTAGTGGTTTATTTTATTAATCAACATCTTCAGGTTTCTGTTTTAATGTGCACATTTCCCCAGAATAGTAACGTTTAAACTTGAAGCATGAGAACACTGAGTATATTTAGGATGAGACAGATGGAAGTGAAAGAAATGAGAAAAGCAGAAAGATTGGGGTGCCAGATTTGTCATGCAGTCCCTCCTCTGCTCCATGGCTTTGCCAAGGGACAGTCTGGGGAGTGCTCCAAGGTGAGGGAGGGACAAAAGACAACTCTTTCAAGAATGGTCTCATGATGTATTTAAGACTCTTTTGGGCTGCAAGTAACAGAAAAGCATCAAGTTGACATACCAAAAAAAAAAAAAAAAGGTGATGAAGGGATTGTGAAGTGTGTTAGAAGGATCTAAGGAATAGTTCCGATAACCCAGGGGTAAATCAGTAAATATTAGGTCATGGGGAATTGAACCAACAAATAAAAAGTTAGGAGAAAATGCAATTATTTCACTTTCTTTAGAGATACAAGTCCTCTAGTCTCTGAATTGTTTTGGTGAAATGGGATCGTATCCTCTCTCTAAATTGGTTTTCTCTGCTTAGTATGAATATGCCAAATGTGGCCACTCTCATTCTGATTTCATAATTTAACTTCCCCATTTTAGAAGGTGTCAAAACTGACTAGCGCCTCTGAATCCTGCTTCTAAATTCCCAGGATAAATTGCCTTGGCCTCGCACTGAGTGGGTGCCTGACACCTCAAACGTGGCAGAGGCCCCCTTATGTGGAAACTTTTTCGGAATTAACGGGGACTTAGACCAGACAGAAATCCCAAAAGAGGCGTGCCACGTTTTGTGATGAATATAGTCATTGAGACTGCCTGTTGTGGGAGTGAGAGTCTGTGGGAGTGAAAAGTAAAGAGATTCAAGAGATTAACAGGCAAACAACAAAAGCAATAAAGATTACAGGGTGAACCTGTGCATGTCACACAGACACGCGCCCAGAGATCCACACTTTACCAATCTGTTGACAAATATCTTCATTTGTAAGGGATTTTCCCTTTCATTTCCCTCTGCTCCCCTTGACATGCCAATGAGAAAGGAAAGAGAATTTGAGAGCCACACACTTTCTTCAAGTTACATCCTGAAAATGGCACTCATTTCCATTAAACACTAACCATTCTTTTGTGCCTCTATTTAATCATAGGCAAAATGAGGATATTGGTGTCTGTCCTGTGCAGCTTTTGGAGAGGACTGAATAGGATATTATCTGTAAAGTACTTAAGATAGTGCTTTCCATGTGGTAAAGAATCAACATATTTTAGGTTTTTTTTTTTAATTACTGCAGTTATTATTGCACAAACATATAGCACAAGCATGAATAAGCATAATCAGGTAGCATAAGGTTTTAGGAGAGGTAAGAAAACCCCAAATTTAGGCAGGATTTTAGAGTTGGGGCAGGACTTGTGATTGGCGTGCCAGACAGGGCATGAGGATGGGGAAATTCAGTCTGGGAAGAGGGGGCAGCAGGAGCAAATGCAGAGAGGTGCAAGGGTGTCTGCTTTATTCTGTATTGTATTGCACATAAAAGCTTGGTTGAAGCAGAAGAAATTCTTAAGAGGGTATTTAAAAATGCAAGTAGAGTCAGACTTTTAATCTCTATCAAACTACTTTAAAAAAATAAGTGAATTGGTAATCTATAAAAGATCATGCATCCAGGGAAATCCTTTTGTGCAAACAGAAAAAAAAAAAATAAGTACACAAAGGAAAAACAGAACAGCATAGAAATACCTGTTTACTTACCCTTTCCAAGATAATTCCAATGCACTCCAACTCCAAGATGATTTCAATGTGCTCCAAGGGGTAGTCTTTTCCAATCTAAACCAAGCCTCACATGTTTGGAGTAAATATATAAAGATCTTCTTAAATCATGTTATTTGTTTTAAATGTATCAATAAATATTTTGGTTAACATGACCTAGGTCAAGGAGGTTTGATGAATTGCTGAACCCCCAAATGTGGTTTTCCAGAGAGAAAAAACACATGCATATCTTCTGGACCTACAGAGGTATGGATACAGCAGGTAA
This sequence comes from Potos flavus, assembly GCA_028534135.1. NCBI lineage: Eukaryota > Metazoa > Chordata > Mammalia > Carnivora > Procyonidae > Potos > Potos flavus. The sequence goes on along the minus strand of CM052894.1, from coordinate 20,344,686 downwards.
AGATAACCTAGGGCCCTTTGAACATGTGCGAGGAGTTCTGAACAAGATCAGTGACAGCTGGAGGGGAAAAATCATCTCAAGACTCACAAATATATGATGATGATGATCATTGTCCTCACCACCACCGTCGTCACCATCGTCATCATCATCATGGTCATTGTCAACATCAGCATCTATTCAGCACTTACTATATGCCAGGATCTGTGTTAGATGTTTGACATGCACCATCTCCAAGTGTCTCAATACATAATGAGTTATATATTATCATTACTCCCATTTTCTTTGTTTTTTAAAAGATTTATTTATTTGAGAGAGAGAGAGAGCATGTGCATGCAGGGGGAGGGGCAGAGGGAGGGGGAGGGAGAATCCCAAGCAGCTCATGCTTAGTGTGAAGCCGCACACGGGGCTCGATCCCACAACCCTGAAACCACCACCTGAGCTGAAACCAAGAGTTGGACACTTAACCAACTGCGCCACCTAGGTGCCCCTATTAGTCCCATTTTCTAGGTGAGAAGGTAGACGTGCAGAAATATTAATGAAGTGTCCAACGTTGCACATTTATTAATGGTGGAGTTAACATTCAAATGCTAGCAGTCTAATTCCAGAATCCCAAAACTACTTGCACATTCTACTTTCCATACTAGATATTTAGAATGACCTCTTAGTGACTAGGTCAGTCTCTGTTTGACTATTGTTTGCTAATGTCTTTTTCAGAACATATGGGTTGTAGTTCATGAGTTCTTAGTTAAAACTGAACCCATCACAATAGCTTCAAAGAAACCATCAAAACATAGATATAAACCTAACAAAAGATGTACAAGACTTCTGTACTAAAAGTTACAGATATTACTGTGAAAAATTAGATAAGACCTAAATAAATGGAGAGATATATCATGCTATGAATTGAAAACTTAATATTATAAAAATGTCATTTCATACTAGATTGCACTATAGATTTGAAAGAATTCCAATAAAAGTATCATTATTTTTTGTGGAGATTGACAAAGTGATTCTAATATTTGTGTGGAAATACAAAGCTCAAGAATAGCCAAGATAAACTTAAGGAGAATGATAAACATGCAATATTATTTCGCCAAATATCAAGACTTATTACAAAGCTATAGTAATTAAGACAGTACATTACTGGTCCAAGGATAAAGAAATACATCATCATAACAAGATAGAGATTCTCAAACAGACCTACTTAGTTTGTAAAATAGTGATACTGCTGTGCTGTGATGCAAATGATGGTCTTTTCAATAAATAGTGCTGGATTAATTAGACATGTATATAGGGTAAAAAAATCTTGATTCCCTATGTCCCACTCTTTATAAAAACAATTCTAGGTAGACCATAGGTATAAATATAAAAGATGAAACAATAAAAGTTTTACAAAAACAAGTATCTTCATGACATTGATGATAAGCACAGAGTGCATAAACAAGGTGCAAAATGTGCTAACCATGAGGTAATAAATTGAAAAATTTTACCTTAAGAATTTTTGTTAATCAAAATATACCGTGGTAAGTCACAAATTGGGATTGGTATAACAAAAGATAGACACATACATAAAACAGCATAAATCAGTGAGATAAGAAATCAATTAAAAATGGACAAACAACTCAGATACTTCACAGAAAAGGGTATTCAAATGACCAAAATATATTGAAAAGTTTCTCAGCTTTCCCCCATCAGAGAAGTGTGTATTGAAACCACCATGCACTGCAACTGCATAGCTGCCAAGATGGGTAAAATGTAAGCAGGTGGTGCCAAATATTGGTGAAGACACAAAGCAGCTGGGAGTCACATACTCTTCTGAAGGAGAATATATCTGTACAGTCATGTTTGAAAATTCTTTGTCATGAGCTAGAAAAGTTGATCATATATCCATAAACTTTTACTCAGAAAGTCATTCCTATGTGCCTAACAAATGAAAATGCATATTTTGGGAAAAAAAAAACAAAAACAAAAACCCAAAAAACAAAACCATGCAAGACTATTCATACCAACACTATCCTTAATAGCCTCCAAACAGAAGACAACCCAAATGTCCAAAAGTAGAATGAATAAATTGTGGTATATTCAGGTAATAGAAACAAGACTGAGTTGAGAATAAATAAACTATGAAAGCAGAAAATATACAGGAATCTCACAATGTTGAGCAAAGTAAGTCAGACACAGAAGAGAGCAGACTGCATGATTTCCTTTACGTAAAATTTTAAAAGTAGGCTAAATTAATCTATGTTTGAAGTTCAGGATTCTGATTGTCCGGGGGGAGTGGTAACAAATAATTGGAATGGGAAATGAGGGGAACTTCTGGAGTGGTAATTTTTGTTTCTTGACATTGTGTATGTTGGAGGAACATTTTTCCTTTTTAAAAATTTATTTGGCTGTAAACTTGATTTGTGTACTTTTTTGTAACCATATGGATTTTATTTCAAGGGAAGACATACTTAAAAAAAAAAAAAAGACCAAAGAAAAACCCTGAAATTATTTTCACTTCAGTAATTCTTGCTAAAAAGTTCCATAAAAATAACCCTCTGCTATGGTTAGAACCCATGTCTGTTTCATATAGCACTGCTTGTGTTTATATACTGTATGATTTGTCAGCTCTGGGCACATGGATTGGTTTTGAGAGGACAGATGCTTTATTTGCAAATGCTTTCTCTGTTGTGCTGCTAAACAGACTGCATACAGAGTGGCCTGAGATTTACAGCTGAGCTGTACATGCTCAAGACAAAAATGGGAAATGTGGGTCCAGCCAAGTGTTGCATGGTGATAAAGTGCCAAGAGATCTTCAAGTCATTCAATGTCCAAGAAAAACAGAATAACTCAAGAATCCTTGGGATGGGCCTGTAGGAGAATTTCCACTTCCATGACTTCTGTATTCCTATAAGCAGGAGTCAAGTTTAGGGCATATTTACAAATCTTACCCTCAAAAAGGAAAATTAAAATCCTTTTATGTGATCATTCCTGGCAAGGCACTGTGGAGTATAAGAACAAAGACACAACTGATATGGTAGAAATACCTTCTGATCCCAGGAGACTCATAAGATACTCTTACTAGTTTTGAGAGATGAAGAATCATCTTGCCTTCTACTAAATTGAACTTCAGGATTTTTTACTTAAGACAAGAAATATGTCATTCAGAAACTACCAGCCTCATTTTAGGCCTGCAAGAAAAGTTCAAGATGCTGTTGCCAGCACTCAGTTGCCACCCTTCATGTACACACATCTTGAATTTTATGGAGCATTTATCTTAGCACATTTACTCTGCCTTCTTTCATAGTTGGTGGGAGTTCTAAGATCATTGAACACGATTCTTGGTTCTCACAACAAATACAGGGGAAGAGTTGGCTCTCAAAGACACAGGCCTGGAAAATGTAACCTTGTCTTCCACATTTATGATATTGTTCAGCTATGTTTGTAGCTCCCAACAAGGCTGCAATGACAATGTTGACATGCAGGCTGAAGACCTCCTCATAGCTTGTTGTAACCTTTCTCTCCTTTGCTTAATGTTGAAGTACAATCTTAGGACCTAATTAAACCAGGCAGTAGGTTTGTGTGCTGTGGTCGAGGTTGGGTGGGGGCAAGTGAGAGTCATTTTTATTTTATTGAAATGTTAAACTATAGGAAGAAATTGAGACTTACTAGGTCAGGGAGGTTTAGCTGTAGGGTATATGATCAATAGAAACTCCAAATCTCATTATTTCCTCATACTGTATTACGTACTAGAAATCTGATACAGGAGCAATGATGATGATGCAGCATTAACAGAAATGAAAGTGCATTGGGGGAAGCCCTTATCTTTAACAGAGTAGCAAATGTGATAGTTTTTACTGCATGCAACAATATTTCTGTTGTCACATAGGATTTCTTTGTGAAAATTTGTTTATTTTTTTTTTGTTTCATGGACAGAAAAAGAACCATGCTACACCGCCACTGGTTGCTGTATCACACCGTAGAGTTTATGCACTGAGTTAGATTCATGGGCTGACTACATCCCCTAAGAGATGAAGAGACGTTAAGAGAGTACTCATGCTTCTGGACAGAAAATTCTCAGTGTTGTCCAGAGACAGCTGATTTCAGCACTTTCTCCTTTTACAGGAAGAATGGAGTAAAAATATTTTTTAAAAATCCAGACAGAAAAAAACAATGAATAAAAATAAAGAATCAAGATAGAATGATAAGCTCTAGACTTACAAGTTTATAAACTTTATTTCTCCAAATTTCACTGAGTTATTATAAAGTAGTCTGCCTATAGAATTTCTCTCAGAAAAGCATCCATCACACTCATGTGTGTATATATGTCACATATATATTTGCTACATATATATGCTTATTAGTATATACACATACCTATAACATGATAATATATAGCATATAATATATACATACATCTATGTATGTAATATATACACATAGGATATTTTATACACACATACAGCATATTAACATTTAACTAATGTCCATAAAGAAACTGATATTGGGTGAAGCTAACCATTTCTACAGATAGGACCTGGATTATCCATGCCCAGAGTTTTCATAGGAAGACAGAACTGATGAATCACAAGGAAATGGAATGTACTTGGCTAAGTAGGCTATACTGAAGTGCAGAGTAACAACAAAAATAACAGAAGTGAGAGTAGAGGGAGTTGAGGTGTAAACAGCATCCTTGTGGATGAGCTTGGCTCTAGGCCTCTGTGTGATCTTTCAGACCTAACCTATAGGCATTACAAGGACTTGCCTGGCAAGACCTCAGACTTGGCATATAGCAAGTTCATGGTAGTTTTCTGGAGGATGCTGTATTCAAAGTCTGTGTGCGTCCTCCATCCAGAAACCTTTTTATTGGGGGCCTCAGGTAAGGCACTTTCCTGGCACCACTACCTAGATCACATTATTGGGTGAGGCACTTTTCCTCCACTTTGACTCAGTACCTTTTTATTTCTAGCCCTCCCCTCTCTCTCTCTCTCTCCCTTCTGCCCATGTGCTACAGAGAAACAGGATCCTTTTGTTTGACGCATGTTGATAGTGAGACTCTTTCCCCAACTGTGCTACTTCTACCTGACCCGTTCCTGGTACTGTTTCATGGAAATCAAGGGAATATTGGAGAACCAGTGTTTCTTTTTGCCTCTTGCTCACACTGTCATAGTAAATGAATAACAGGTTGATTGTTATGTTCAGTTTGGTCACTTTTCTTAACTGACTACCTTGATGCCTGATTCGTTGACAAAATTAAAAAGCTTGCTGGGGCACATGGGTGGCCCAGTCTGTTAAGTGGCTGCCTTCAGCTCAGGTCATGATCTCAGTGTCCTGAGATGGAGCCCCACATCAGGCTCCCTGCTCAGTGGGAAGTCTGTTTCTCCCTCTCCCTCTCCTGCTTCTTCTGCTTGTGTTCTCTTGCTTGTGCTCTATCTCAATAAATAAATAAAATCTTGGAAAAAAATTAAAAATCTTGCAAATGACTTATGCTTCCAGCTAAAGCAGAGTAGCTTATATCAAACCATTCTATAGAGAACAACTATTAACACTGAAAGAAATACCAAAAAACCTGTTTGGAGGCATCAGAAAGCAATTGAGAGGATCAGGATTTGATGGGTCATGAATTCCAAGAAATTGGCAGCCCAGTGAAGTAAGTCAGACATGCTCCATCACTTTTCTCCTTAACACATTTGCCATTCTTAAGCATCACTGGACTGAGAGGATCCTCAAAATTAGAGATGCTGAGCTTTCAGCAGTCTCACAGGGAGGGGATATAAAAATTAGAAATTAGTATAATCAAGGCCAAAATTTTGGAGAAATGGGAACCTGGAGAAAGAGGCCTCATAATTACCATCACTTTCCTCCTCAGGCATTTTTTGATTCTGAATTTTCATGAAGCAAAAGGACTAGAGACTACAGAAAGTGAAAGTTAAGAAATTAAAAATCTGAGTTTTCGATGGTCTAAAAGTGCAGAGAGGACAAAACTTGGAAAAGAGAGCAATAAGGATTTGGACCTTTGGTAAACCCAGATTTTCAGTTGCAAGAGTAAGAAGGCTGCTCTGAAAAAGTAATAGCATTCCATATAGACCAGCCTTCACCAAGACCGAGAGCCAAGCTTGAGACATTTGAAAAGCTAACAGGATTAAAGCCATCTTCTATTACATTAATTGTTTGCTG